>PVIA01000676.1:112500-380308 GCA_004024845.1 Tonatia bakeri | reverse complement strand
AAAACTGTACTTGAACAATCATTAAAATAAAAAATAAAAAAATTACATGAAAAAAAGTTTTTCCCTGGTTGATGTGGCTCAGTAGATTGAGTGCCGACCTGCAAACTAAAGGGTCATCAGTTCAATTCCCAGTCAGGGCACAGGCCTGGGTTGCAGACCAGGTCCCTAGTAGGGGGTGCATGAGAGGCAACCACACATTGATGTTTCTCTCTCTCTCTTTCTCCTTCCCTTCCCCTATCTCTAAAAATCAATAAATAAAATATTTTTAAAGTTTTATTTTTTATAATATTGACATAGTACTTCTTTTCTGGTATAGAATGTAGGATTCTATAAACTTTAATAATAGATCTGGAAATAAAAAATAAATTTATTGTAACTCAATTTTACTTGTCTCCAATAAATGTTTCCTTATTTGTTATTCGAAATATACTGTAAAAATGTAACTGAAAAAAAAAACTGTGATCATACAGAACATACCAAAAAATAAACAAACAGTAACAAGAAATAATTATTCCTTGTACTCTCACCTCCATAGATCTCTTATTACTTTCAGTGGCATAGCTACTATACAGTGAAGTGGAGTAAGTACTAATAAACTGAAGGCATGACTTGGATATAAAATAAACTCTAATGGTTACTCAGCTTTCTAAGTGTCAGAATAGGGTCCTCCAACCTGGAATAATAGTTCATGAAAATACTGGGAAATCTTTCCAAGATAAGTACAGTTTTCCCCCATCTTCCCAAGATTTGTTATATATATATATACACACACACACACACACATATGTATGTATGTATATATATATATATATATTACCTTATATGAACTTCTTGTCATCTAAATTTTTAGAATATATAACTTACAATATAAACTATTTGGATAAACCTGTGAAAATGACAGCTTGATCCTGTTTTAAGAAATGTGTCATTCTGTCTCACAAGAAGCCATGCAATACCGAGACCTAATGATGGTTTTACAACTGTTTTCCAGCATATTTTTACATTGCATGCATTTTCACTTCCAGCCATGAATCCAGTACTTAACAAGACAGAAAATTAATAATTCAGCTGAACATGTTTAACCAGGTAATGTAATCACATGCTAACTCCCCAAATGAGCTCTATTTCATTTTCTAGATAAACTTTTTAAGTCATTTGATACTATGGCCCAAGCAACTAGAAATGTAATGCACCGAAAAGTAGAGTAGATATACACCTCAAAAGTGCTTTCCCCTGTGTTTGCACTAAATGGGAAGAAAAAAGGGAGTCTGGGGAGGGGAAGCCAAGCCAACACTCCATTCGTAACTTGTGCCATGGTGTCTTGTTATTGCAGCACATATGGCTTCTGCCGTACTGATCTGAGACCCTCTGACACATCGGCACAGGCAGAAAAAGTGAGGAATTAAGTGTTAGCCTCCACTTAGAGTTTCCCTGCTTTGGAGATTTTCTGTAAGAGTATTATTTAAAAGTTGTTAATTTCCTTTGATAACAGTTTTTTTTTTTTAATGGAAGAAATTCCTCATGGAAGTGTAAAGGAAATGGTATGATAGACTGTAAAGGTTCTAAAGATGTGTAAATACTTATTTGTGGACTTTTTAAAATGCAGATTATGTAAATACTCATAAGGATTTTAAACACATTGATCCAACTGACTATACTTATTTTATTTGGGATTATTCAAATCTGCCTTTAAAACACAAATTGGATATTTTAAGTAATACTATTTACTTCATGGAATGATTCCACCAAGGCTATTATAGTCTGTGTATAAATACATAGAACATTATCTTGAAAATTAGCAGTCTGAGGCACAACAAAAATCTTTATGTACAGCTCTTCCTGAGAGCAGACAGAAATCAAACTGCAATTTAAAAATAGGATATAGCTTCAGTGACCTGCCATCATGTTTAGCATCGATAGACATTCTCTAATTTTTCATAATATCTGGTCACTAGGCAGCTCTTTCACCTGTGGCAAATCATTTGGGACTCTGGCTTCCTGGAAAAGTTTTAAACCAGCAGGTTCTTCTACATGCCACAAATCAGCTGTGTTTTCTGGATAGTTTAGAGCTTAAAGAACAAGTTGTGACCAAATTTGACATGTTTCACCACCTCAAAATGCAAAACTATTACAGGTAGCCCTGGCCATGCAGCTCAGTTGGTTAAAGCAACATACCCATATGCCAAGGTTGCAAGTTCGAACCCTGATCCAGACACATACAAGAAGCAACCAATGAATGCATAAATGAGTGGAACAAGATCTATCTCTCTCTCTCTCCACCTGCCCCCACACCTCCTTCCTCTCTCTCTAAAATCAATAAGTAAAAAAAATTAAAAACCACTACAGGTGTAAGTTCAGGCCCTTCATTATATTAGCATACATGTCAAAATAAAAATGCATTTTAAATTATTTGTAGAAGGTGGAAGAGATAGCATGATTTTATTCCCCTAGAATAATTTCAATATATAACTAAACCTTATTTAGCATGTACATGAACATTTTAACTGTTTCTACATTAATATATTAAAATAGACTTATTTTAAATTTTATGCATTTCATAGTAAAGAACCTCCCCTTTTTGCATTTCACACAATAACTTCATAAAATTTATGGCACAATGGTTTAAATATACCTTCAAGTATATTTAAGTACTAAGTCTAAAGTGACAACTGTAAATAATTTATTTGTCATTTACTCATGTGTTTCTGGTGTATTCTATATAATATGTTTGCCTAACTGTGCATAGGTATTTCCAAGAAACTTAAACCTAGAGAAAAAATAATCAATAGTACTTTTAGTTTGTTAAGAGCAACATTTACTCCAGTTACAAATGACCTTGTATCTTTTGATTGGGAGAGTAAAATAGTTAGAAGTGGGTTATGCAAGGCTATCCCTAATTTGAAAACTGTGTAGTTGTATACTTACTTCATGTATCTTCATATGCTAGTGACATAGAGGAATGAAGAAGAAACTCAAAGCTGATTCAGAAGTGCTAATTTTGACCCTAACCCAAACCTTTGGTTACCAGCAAGATTGCCTGAACAAAAATAAGGTTGCTAAATAACAGGGGAAACACTTTTTAAAACCATGCCTTGGACCCTGCTTTTGAAGACAGACACTATTATATCAACTTTTGCAAATAATAGTTGACTCAATAAATATATTGAAAGCAAGTACATATGGATGAGATTTCCTTGACATCATTTAAAAATAATTAAAAGAGGGAAATACTTGGGATAGAAAGAATTTGGGATTTTATTGAAAACAAGCCATTTGTAAAATAACTGGATATATTTAATGAGCTTGAAATGAGGGCTTGTTGGCACATCCTCCTTTTGGATTAATGGACTTTTCATTACTGAGCCTGGTTTGAGTGTCAGATGTACCCTCCTTCAAGAAAGCACCCTGAAGCCACCTGAAGACCATGCCCACAGTGTCCCTGACTACAGGATCTCTCGGGAACACAGAAGATAGCAGGACAGGGATCACACGAAACATCATAATGATACAATTTTTCTCATGAGTTGACTTGCTCTTAAAAATAATCAGTATGAGAGAAGTGATTTTGGCTTTGGATTTATAATCAAAGTAAAATTCTTTCTCTGCAGGTCCAGTTGATCTTATATGCACCTACTCTGCTAGAATAATATATAATTGTTAAGAAATAGTTTAAGGAATTTAAAACTTAGTGATACAAAAACAAAGGGCCATGAATTCTTGCCTAATTCTGTGTCAGTCATATTGTAGTTATAGTGGACACTGTTATCTTAAGTTTGTATTCCAAAAAGTTTACTAAAGAAAAATTGATTTTAAAAAATATTCAATAAAATGTCATAACTTCCCAATAGCAATGACTGAGAATACAATGATACACTTAGAATACACTTGGATACCAAATTTTCTATCCACCAAAAATACTTTGTAGATCAGAGGATATTTTTACATTAGGAATTGCTTAGTGACAACCCTTAGAAATAAGGTGGCATTTTACCTAATTTAACACAATTAAAGTCTTTTGAAACAACTAGCTGTCCATTCCCAAAACAATGGAGTTCATAAAGCAAAGGGCCAGTATACCTGGAAGAAGTATAATGGTAGAGATAAGACTTGAAATAGACCTTGAGAAATAGGTAAGAGTGGAAGAGGCAAAACTGAAAGAAAAAAAAAAGACACAACGCAGGGAGTAAGGAATGACTCAAAGCAAAAGACTGTGCCCACTGAGGAGAGAGAGATTAACCTGACCAGAGACAGGAGTGTTTTTGAGGAAACTGAAATGCAAGGCTGAATAAAATTTATAAAGTCTGTATAAGACCAAATAAGAAAAGACAAGACATGCTATAACAGGACAGAGGTTATAGGTTTTGAATTCAGAAATGTTATGAGCAAATGAATGTTTCAGAATTATTAGTGTAGAGGTACAAGTATATAAAGTGGATTGAGGAAACACTGGGAGAAGGAAAATGGACCAGGGGTTATTGCAGAATTACAAACATAAGGTGATTAGCAACTGGGATGGTGTGATAGAATTCACCAAAGCCAATGGAGCAAGAAAAGTCAACAAAGTGTCAAAGGACAGCACAGTCAACTAATAGAGAGAGATCCCCACATGGCAAATGGGAGAAGCATGGACTGTGAACTGAGTTTGAATCTTCATTATTTAATAACTCTGTAACCTTATTTAAGTCACATAATCCCTTCAAAATTTTTGTTCCCTTATCTGTAAATAAAAATGACTGCCACGTAAAGTTGTAGGAAAGAAATGAGAGAATGCATATAAAACACCTGACAAGAAATAAATATATAGTAGTTGCTATCAACAGAACATAGAATTAAGAAAATGCGGAATATTTGTATTTTGTAATTTCCAGTCCTGACCAGAAATGTAATTTCCAATGATGACCAGAAATGTCTTTAATGATCCTCTCACTTATTCTAACAGATATATTCCAGTGGAAAGAGCTGAATCACAGGGTCCCATTTTATGAACACTTTTAATCATCACTTGCAAAACGATAGGTTATTTTCTGTGCAGCTTTAAGCCAAACCAATGGCTTTAAAGTAAGTGTAGAACTTGGCAGGGTGAACCAAAGAGTTACAATTCCAGGGACATCTGGACACTGACAAATGAAGAAAACTCAATTTCTAATATTGATTAGTTTCTGCTTCAAAAACTCCAGGTATTCTTGCTGAGCATCTTATGTCTTTTTTGTAAAGATAAAGATAATAGCTACAGCTTTTTATTGCTATAGTTGAAATCTATTTTTGTGGAAGTAGGCATTGGACCATATAAAAATACTAAACTACTACAAAAGCCAAGTTTGAGCTCATCTTTGTTGTTAGAAGGTCCTCATCTCCCATTTTGTGGCTGGAAAAATCTTCCAACAGCTCAGAGTTACAGACATTCACTTTTACCTGAAATGCACAGAGCTATACGTCTAGCTCTGTTCATTTTCCAAACACCAATGCTATTGTCCATCACACACTTAAATGGTCCCTATGTGCCACAGCACTCAGGCCTGGATTTTAGAATTATAAAAATAGTTCATTTGCTATAAAGTTTTTCCTTCATCCACCCTTACCAGCACAAGTAAGTTTCTCATCTTAAATAATTTGAAGTCTAGACACCAGCTGAAAATACCATTCTCTTGGAGAGTATTCTAAGCTTTATTCAACATCTCTATTACAAGGAGATATTACAGTTGCCCCTTATAAAACTGGCAGTTCATTTTCAACTGGATTTCAAGAACAGAGAAATTAAAAGAGATGATAGTATATAGTAAACTACCTTAAACTGCTGCCTAATTTCATGTAGTCTTTAACATTTTTCATTATATTTTTAACCTCAAGTTTTTAGGTGCATAATTTTAGGAGTTACTTTGTAACCACAAACAGAATCAAAATATAAAATGCTTTCATAACTCTGTGAAGCCCCTCTCTTGCCCCCCACACAATTACTCTTTTTACCTATTCCCAACCCGAGGCATCCACTACTCTATCTGTCATTTTACTGTACATGTTTTTTATCTTTATTTTCTTAGATAAGTCCCTTTAGCATTTCATATAATTAGGGCTTGGTGATGATGAACTCCATTAACTTGACCTTATCTGAGGAGTACTTTATCTGCCCTTCCATTCTAAATGAAAGCTTTGCTGGATAGAGCAATCTTGGATGGAGGTCTTTGCCTTTCATGACCTGGAATACTTTTTTCCAGCCCCTTCTTGCCTGTGAGGTCTCTTCTGAGAAATCAGTTGACAGTCTAATGGGAACTCCTTTGTAGGTAACTGTCTCCTTATCTCTTGCTACAAGTAACCTCATAGGTTACTCTCTCCTTATCTTTTATCTTAGGTAATGTAATTATGATGTGCCTTGGCATGTTCCTCCTTGGGTCCAACTTCTTTGGGACTCTCTGAGCTTCCTGCACTTCCCGGAAGTCTATTTCCTTTGCCAGAATGGGGGAGTTCTTCATTATTTGTTCAAATACCTTTTCCACTTGTTGCTCTTCCTCTTCTCCTTCTGGTAGCCATATAATTCAGATGTTGGGAGGTTTAAAGATGTCCTGGAGGTTCCTAAGCCTCTCCTCATTTTTTGAATTTTTATTTCTTCATTCTTTTCTGATTGGATGTTTCTTTCTTCCTTCTGGTCCACTCCATTGATTTGAGTCCCAGTTTCCTTCCCATCACTATTGGTTCCCTGTACATTTTCCTTTATTTGACTTAGCATAGCCTTCATTTTTTAATCTAATTTGTGACCAAATTCAACCAGTTCTGTGAGCATCCTGATTACCAGTGTTTTGAACTGTGCTCCTGACAGGTTGGCTACCTCTTTGTAGCTTAGTTGTATTTTTTCTGGAGCTTTGATCTGTTCTTTCATCTGGTCCATTTTTTTTTTTTTTTTTTTTTTTTTTTTTTTTTTTTTTTTTTTTTTTTTTTTTTTTTTTGTTTTTTTTTTTTTTTTTTTTTTTGTCTGGGGCATCTGTTACATAGTGAGGGGTGAGCCTTAGGTGTTCACCAGGGCTGGGCAACCCACGTCGCTGTGCTGTAATGCTGTATGTGGGGCAGGGGTCCAAGAGGAACAATGGCACTTGCTCTGTTCTCTTCCAGATTTCAGTCACATCCTCTGCTTCCCACAAGCAAATTGGGCCCTTCTGGTGCTGATTCCCATGTGGTTGGGTTTGTGTACATCCTGGGACCCTGTGGGTCTCTCTGATGAACTCTCCTGTGAGGCTGGAGTTTCTCCCGCTGCCGCCTCAACCTCCACAGGTGTTTTCAATCAGTGTTTTGAGGTTTTATTTTTCCACACTGGAGCCCTGGGTCGCATCATCTGTCTTGCTCCCCAGTTTCACCTGCTTTATCTGTGCACAAATGTGGGGCCACACGGTCTGCCAGCTGCCTTGTGTGCCGCACCCCTCCACAATCTGCCACCTCAATGGGTCTGCCAATTCTGCTTTGCATGCCCGGGTCCACCAGCTGCCCTGCCAGGAGCCCTCTCTGTCCCTGCTCCCCAACTCCACCCCTCCTACCAATCTGGATGAATGTTAACTCTTTGGTTGTTGAACTTCCATGCAGTTAAATTTTCTATCAGTACTGTTGTGTTTTTTTTGTTTTTAAATTGTTGTTATCCTTATTTTGGTTGTGCGAGGAGGCACAGTGTGTCTACCTATACCTCCATCTTGCCCGGAAGTCCTCCACTTTATTTCTTATAGTGTTAGCATGTAGGCAGTAAATTCTCTTAGCTTTTTCTTAGCTAAAAATATTTTTATTTCACTTGCATTTTTTTCTGAAATCTATTTTCTGTGTTTACAGAACACTGAGTTGATGCGGTAGGGAGAATCCCTTTAAGTAAAGATATTAATTAATCCATTGACTTTTGGCTTCCATAGTTTCTGACAAATATTCTGGTATAATCCTGATCTTTCTTCCTTGATATGTAATTTTTCTTTTTTCTCTCATGTCTTTAAAGATTTTCTCTTTGCCTTTGGTTTTCAGTACTTTATGACATGACTAGCTGGGTTTAGTTTTGTTGTATTTTGGGGTTTTTATTTCATAAAGTAAATATTTAATATTATAAAAAGTTTACTCATATTCTCTAACCACCATCATCTTGTGAAGCACTTAGTTGCCAGAGAAATTGGAGGCACATTAAATTAACATATCAAGTACAAAAAGATATATGAATTAATAATCTGTTGGGAATAAAAAAATAAATCATATGGTATTTAAAATTATAAAGTAATTTTAGAAAAGGGTATGATTTATAAAAATACAGTCAATACCCCTTTTCTCCAAGAATACATTATATAAAGTAAGGGGTAATATATGTGTCTTAGTCCATTTCGACTGCTATAAGAAAATGCTATAAACTGGGTCATTTATCCACTGTTTTCTTTATTTCATTTTAACCTCATATAATGTAATGGGCAAAGAGGGTCTCTGGGGACTCTTCTCTTTTTATTTTATTTTAATTGTTGTTGCAGTACAATTTTCTATTTTTTACTCCCATCCCAGCCCACCCACCCAGCCCTCCTCTCCTCCCTCCCATTTCCACCCGCCCCTAGATTTTTATCCATGTGTCCTTTATACTTGTTCCTGTAAAACCTTCACCTTTTCCTCTGAAATTCCCCTGAAATTCCGTCTCATCTCCCCTTTGAACACTGTCAGTCTGTTCTCTATTTCAGTATCTTTGGTTATATTTTTCTTGTATCTTTGTTTTGTTATTTAGGTTCCTGTTAAAGGTGAGATCATATGGTATTTGTCTTTCACTGCCTAGCTTATTTTGCTTAGCATAATGTTTTCCAGTTCCATCCACGCCATTGCCAAGGGTAGGGGCTCCTTCTTTCTTCCTGCTGCATAGAATTCCATTGTGTAAATGTACCATAGTTTTTTGATCCATTCATTTACTGATGGGCATCTAAGTTGCTTCCAACACTTGGCTCTTGTAAATTGTGCTGCTATGAACATTGGGGTGCATAGGTTCTTTTGGATTGGTGTTTCAGGGTTCTTAGGATAAAATCCTAGCAGTGGAATTTCTGGGCCAAAAGGCAGATCCATTTTTAGTTTTCTGAGGAAGTTCCATACTGTATTCCACAGTGGTTGTACCAGTCTGCAATCCCACCAACAGTGCACTAGGATCCCCTTTTCTCCACAACCTCTCCAACACCTGTTGTTTGTTGCTTGGTTTATGATGGCCATTCTGACTGGTGTAAAGTGGTATCTCATTGTGGTTTTAATTTGCATCTCTCTGATAGCTAGTGATACTGAGCATCTTTTCATGTGTCTCTGGATCCTCTGTATGTCCTCCTTGGAGAAGTGCCTGTTCAAGTCCTTTGCACATTTTTTAATTGGGTTGCTTGTCTTCTTAGAGTGGAGTCATGCAAGTAAGTTCTTTATATATTTTGGAGATTAAACTCTTGTCTGAGGTATCATTGGCAAATATGTTTTCTCATACAGTTGGTTCTCTTTTTATTTTCATATGTTTTGTTTAGCTGTGCAGAAGCTTTTTATTTTGATGAGATCCCATTTGTTTATTCTTTCCTTTATGTCCCTTGCTCTAGAGGACATATCAATAAAAATTTTGCTGCATGAAATATCTGAGATTTTCCTTCCTATGTTCTTCTCTAGGACTTTAATAGTAACATGGCTTATATTTAAGTCTTTTATCCACCTTGAATTTATTTTTGTGTAAGGTGTAAGTTGGTGTTCGAGTTTCATTCTTTTGCATGTAGCTGTCTAGTTCTCCCAACACCATTTGTTGGAGAGACTGTTTTTACTCCATTTTATGTTGTTGCCCCCTTTGTCAAATATTAATTGATCATAGATACTTGGGTTTATTTCTGGGCTCTTTGTTCTGTTCCATTGGTCCATGTGCCTGTTTTTATGCCAGTACCGGGCTGTTTTGATTACAGTGGCCTTGTAATAGAGTTTGGTATCAGGTATTGTGATCCCTCCTACTTTGCTTTTCTTTCCCAAAATTGCAGCAGCTATTCGGGGTTGTTTAGGGTTCCATATAAATTTTTGAAGTGTTTGTTCTATGTCTGTGAAATATGCCATTGGTACTTTAATAGGTATTGCATTGAATCTGTAAATTACTTTGGGTAGTGTGGACATTTTGATGGTGTTAATTCTTCTAATCCATGAACATGGTATATGTTTCCATTTATTTGTGTCTTCCTTGATTTCTTTCTTCAGTGTTGTGTAGTTTTCTGCATACAGGTCTTTTACCTCCTTGGTTAGGTTTATTTCTAGGTATTTTATTTTTCTTTTTGCTATATCAAATGGGATGTTTTTCTTAATTTCTGCTTCTGCTGTTTCATTGTTGGTATACAAAAATGCCTTTGATTTCTGGATATCGACTTTGTATAACAAATTTTTGCCAAATTTGTTTGTTAGGTCAGGCAGTTTTTTGGTGGACTCTTTAGGATTTTCTACATACACTGTCATGTCATTTGCAAACAATGACAGTTTTATTTCCTCCTTTCTGATTTGGTTGCCTTTTATTTCCTTCTCTTGTCTGATTGCTGTAGCTAAAACTTCCAATACTATATTGAATAGAAGTCGTGAAAGTGGACAACCTTGTCTTGTTCCTGATTTTAGTGGAAAAGATTTTAGTTTTTGCCCATTGAGTATGATGTTGGCTGTAGGTCTCTCATATATGGCCTTTATAATGTTGAGGAATGCTCCCTCTATTCCCACTTTTCTGAGTGTTTTTATCATAAATGGGTGCTGTGCCTTATCAAATGTTTTTTCCACATCTATTGATGTGATCATGTGATTTTTGTCTTTGCTTTTGGTTATGTGATGTATTACATTTACTGATTTGTGAATATTGTACCATCCTTGCACCCCTGGGATGAATACCACTTGGTCATGGTGTATGATCTTTTTAATGCATGTTGGATGCGGTTTGCCAATATTTTGTTGAGGACTTTAGTGTCTATATTCATCAGTGATATTGGCCTGAAGTTTTCTTTCTTTGCTGTGTCTTTATCTGATTTTGGGATTAGGATGATGCTGGCTTCATAAAAAAAGTTTGTGAGTCTTTGGTCATTCTGGACTTTTTGGGATAGTCTGTGAAGGATAGGAGTTAGCTCTTCCTTAAATGATTTGTAGAATTCTCCTGTGAAACCATCCAGACTTGGACTTTTGTGTATTGGGAGTTTTTTAATTACGGCTTCAATTTCATCTGCTATTATTGGTCTGTTCAGGCTTTCTGCTTCTTTTTTATTGAGTTTTGGAAGATTATATTTTTCTAGAAATTTTTCCATTTTACCTAGGTTTTCAAATTTCTTGGCATACAGTTCTTCATAGTAATTTTTTACAATCCTTCATATTTCTGTGGTATCAGTTGTAATCTCTCCTCTTTCATTTGTGATTGTGTTTATTTGGATCCTTTCTCTTTTTTTCTTGATGAGTCTGCTTAAAGGCTTGTCGATTTTGTTTATCTTTAAAAAGAACCAGCTCCTGGATTCATTGATCCTTAGAATTGTGCTTTTAGTCTCTATGTCATTTAATTCTGCTCTGATCTTGGTTATGTCCTTCCTTCTACTGGCTCTGGGCTGTCTTTGTTGTTGTTCATTGAGTTCTTGTAGACATAGATTTAGGTTGTTTGTTTGAAATGTTTCTATCATTTTCAGGCCTGTATTGCTATGAACTTCCCTCTCAAAACTGCCTTGGCTGTGTCCCATAAGTTGGGTTGTTGTGAGTTCATTTTTGTTTGTTTCCAGAAACATTTTGATTTCTTCCCTTATTTCATTCTTGATCCATTCACTATTTAATAGCATGCTATTCAATCTCCATGATTTTGAGTGTTTTGGGTTTCTTCCCTTGGGGTTGGTTTCTAGTTTCAGTCACTTTTGGTCAGAGAAAATACTTGGTATGATTTCAATTTTCTTGAATTTGTTGAGGTTTGTTTTATGTCCTACCATATGGTCTATCTTTGAAAATGTTTCATGTGTGTTTGAAAAGAATGTGTATTTTGCTTCTTTGGGATGAAGGGCTCTATATATATCAGTTAAGTGCATTTCCTATAGGGCATTGTTCAATGCCACAATATCTTTGTTGATATTTTGTTTGGAAGATCTGTCCATTTTGACAGTGAGGTGTTAAAATCTCCTACTATAATTGTGTTGCTGTCAATATCTTTCTTGAAGTCCTCTAAGATTCTCTTTATGTATTTGGGTACTCCTATGTTGGGTGTATATATATTTACAATGTTTATGTCTCCTTGATGGATTCTTCCCTTGAGTATTATGAAGTGACCTTCTGGGTCTGTTTTTATGGCCCTTTTTTTGAAGTCTATTTTGTCTGATATGAGTATCACTACCCTGACTTTTTTTGTGTGTGTGTACACAAACAAAAATTTGTTTCTAGCCCTTCACTTTCAATCTGTGTAGATCTTTTATCCTGAGGTGGGTCTCTTGTAAGCAACATATGTGTGGGTCATGCTTTCTTATCCATTCAGCTATTCTATGTCTTTTGATTGGAGCATTTAATCCATTTATGTTTAAGGTTATTACTGATAGGTCTTATTCATTGCCATTTTCATACCAGTGTTCCCCCCTCTCTCTCTGTCTCTCTTTTCCTTCCTTTCCTTAAATCAGACCCTTTAGCATCTCTTGCAGAGCTGGTCTGATGGAGGTGTATCCTTTTAGACTTCTTTTGTCTGGGAAGCCTCTTATTTGGCCTTCTATCTTGATTGAGAGTCTTGCTGGGTAAAGTAGCCTTGGTTGCAGACCTCTGGTTCTCATTAATTGGAATATTTCTTGCCATTCTCTTCTGGCTTGGAGTGTTTCCATTGAGAAGTCAGCTGCTAACCTTATTGGGGCTCTCTTGTATGTTACTTCCTATTTCTCCCTTGCTGCTTTTAAGATTCTTTCTTTGTCTTGGTATTTTGCCATTTTAGTTATGATATGTCTTGAAGTGGCCCTCTTTGGGTTCTTCTTGATTGGAACTCTCTGTGTTTCCTGGATTTCTGTGGCTTTTTCTCTTATCAAATTAGGAAAGTTTTCCATCATTACTTTTTCAAATAGGTTTTCTATCCCTTGCTCTTCTTTTTCTCCTTCTGGTATTCCTATTATACGGATATTATTACGCTTCATACTGTCTTGCATTTCTTTCAATCCCGCTTCATTCTTTCTGAGCCTCTTTTCCTTTTCTTGCTCTTTCTGGGTGTTTTCTTCTACTTTGTCCTCTAGCTCACTGATCTGATCTTCTGCTTCATCGATCCTGCTTTTCATTCCTTTGACTGTGTTCTTCAGTTCAGAAATTGTATTCTTCATTTCCTCTTGGCCCTTGTTGATAGTTTCTATTTCCTTTTACATGTTGATATAGTTTTCAGTGAGTTCATTGTAGCTTCCCTATAGTTTCTAGTAGCTCATTGTTAGCTCATTGAGCTTCCTGACAATCATTGCTTTGAACTCAATATCTTATAGTTGAGTTGCCTCTATTTCATTTAGCATTCTTTTTGAAGCTTCCTCCTTTCCTTTCATTTGGGGATTATTTCTTTGTCTTCCCATTGTTTGTGAGACTCTTCTTGTTAGCCTCAGCTTCTTAAATTGATCTGCTCTGGCTCCTTGGGTTTATGATGGGAACTTCTGTGGTAGAATATCAGTGAGTTTCAGTGGTGGTGCAGTTTCCCTGATCTCCCAAGCTAACTGGTCTTGGGCTGTTATATAAGTTGGGTCTGTGTTTTTCTTTGGGTTTTGATTGTTGTTGGGTCTTCCTTTGCTGGTTCCTTCTCACCAGCTGGTTAAATGAGGGTCACTCTGTCCACCACGTCTTGTATTTTGTTGTGCTGGTGAGGGTAGGTTGTGTTGAAGCTGGTTCTTTTGTGCGTATAAGGTTTTTGAGGATTCTCTCATGCTCTTGTTCAGTTGTTTGTACCGGGTAGTGTCTCTACGGTTTAGTTGTATTTCCAGATAGGTCCTGGATTGAGGTTTGTGTGATTTCCACCCCCTCCTTCACCTTCTTCTGTTGTTATCAGTTAGTGGTTCCTTTGTTGTTGGGTTTCCTCTTCCAGTGGGTATCCTGGTGTTCACCACTCCCACCTACTCTTTTTTGTGATTGATTGGAGTGGGAAGGCAAAATGTTTTAAGACAGCAAGAGAGTATTCTATACTCACAGTAGCAGCCAGTTGAGAAAAGATAGGAGATCCTTTGGCTATGTATAGTGTTAACCGTGATCTTCCACCCAGATAGCTGATTTTTAGAAAGGATGGAAAGAAGATAAGACTCTTGTTGAGGAAGGAAGGATTGTGAGTTGAATCTAGAAAACAGTAAGGTTGTGGCAGGTCAGATTCTGAGGTAAGGTGAGAGTAAAGGACAGTAAATAGGTGTTGTGTGTAAGAGAATAGAGTTAACCACTACAATAATAGAGTTCAGGAAACTGTGAAGTGGGCTAAGATCTGGGAGGAGTGCTGTGAAATATTTACAATTGCATGGAACAGCAATTATTTACAATAATATTAGAGCAACAATCACATGACAGAATCTGTGAGATCTAGATAACAAGAATAGGGAGTATAGGACCTTAAGTAGTGTGCTAATGGGACACAAGTGAAGTGAAGGACAGTAAATTAGCAATACACTATGAAAGAGATATCAGGGGAAACCTGTCAAGTAATACAATATAACCAGCTTAGCAAAGCAGACTATATAGAAAGAAGAGGAATACAAAGATACTATTTTTTAAAAAGATGTAAGAATAATGAAAAAATAATAGAAATATGCAATAACTTGCAGGTTCTCTGTAATAGCAGAGTGAAATTTGTCTCACTGCCACAGCTGTTGTGATGCCCCTTCTTTGGGTTCATCTCTGGTCTTTTCACAGTTCCAGGTTCCTGTCTCACTTGTAGGTATTTAAAAAAAAATAAAGGCAGACAAAGGAAGGAAGAAGAGATAAAATTGGAGGAAACAAAGGAGGAAGGAATAGAACAAGAAAGCAGGAAAGAGATGAAAAAAATTGAAAGAGAATAAAAATTTAAAAAACATTAAAAAACTAAGAATTGTTAAAAAATGGAATAAAATTAAAAAGCCTCTTGGTTTCAAAGTGGCCAAACTGGTTTTTCTGGTCTTGCTGGCTGTGGCAGGCTCAGGGGTGATTGGTATGGCTTTTTTTCCTTCCAGATCTGCACTCAGTCAGCCTGTCTGGGGAGCTATGGTGGCACCTCACCCCTGCACCCTGGGTGTGGGAACCAGGCCTTTCCCCAGGTTTACCACTGTGGGCTGGGGTGTGGGGGTGCACTCCCGTGTGTGTGTGTGTGTGTGCCTTCGGCCAGACTGCCTCATCCTTCCCAGTGCTATGGGGTGCTCAGGGTCCTCCACACAAGCACAGCCTTCCCTGCAACCTCAGAATCGATGCCCCCGCTGGGTGGCAGGGAGGCCGGAGTGATTGCTGTAGGAGAATTCCCCAAACAGTGTCTGTCTCTTCACTCCTTCTCTTGAGAAATTCCTCCTACTCAAGCCTACTGCTCCATACAGTGTCCTGGCTTCTCCCATAGTCCAACTCTCCAGCCAGACCAGTGACTGTGGGTGTCAGGGCCCGTTGTGCGACCCAACCCCCCCGGTGTCCACAGACTCCGAGGGTGCTCACAGCCCTTGTGTGTTTGCTAGCAATCAGGTTCCTCCTGCTCAAATCTTGTTTGGTTGGGGAGGGAGCCGTTGCCCCAGCTCTCTCCCAAGGACTCTGTGGCAAACCCGGCAGCGGGCACCGGGCCTGGGGCTGCAGCTCCCCGGACCCCACACTGGTCTCTGAGACCCTACCGTCTTGCAGCACTCCTCTCACCACCTGGTTTTTCGGTTCCGCCACAGTTCTTGGTCCCTTATTTTCATATATGTTGAGTTAAGTTGGTTGCTTGCTCTTTTACTCCGTAGATCGGCCAGTATTTTCTCCTGTGTGTAGAGGGAAATTGAATCTGCTTCCTCCTACCCGATGTCATCTTCCTTCTCCTGTATTTTGCTTTTTAACTTTGTTGGTTTTTTTTGAGCTTTTTGATTAGTGCTTTAATCTCTTCCTTGGGAGGTAGGGAAATTCTCAGCCTTTATCTCTTTAAATTATTATCTGCCCCATTCTCTGTTTTCCCCCTGGAATGATAATTACACATACGTTAGATCATTTGATATTTTTGTGCAGACTTTGGTGCTCAGTTATGTTTATCATCCATTTTTTTTTCCTTTGTCTTTAACTTTGGATAGTTTCTGTTGTCCTATCTTCAACTTTAGTGTGTCTGCCTTCAGCTGTATCCAGTCTAATGATGAATCTATCAAATCAGCTCTTTACCTCTGATATGATTTTATTTGGCATTCCCATTTGACCTTTTTTATAGCTTTTATGCATTGCTAAGTTATTCAACTACTTGTGCTTGTGTTCAGATTTTCTACCAGTTTCTAACATATTAATAAACATTATTTTAAAATGCTTTTCTGATGGTTTCAATATCTCTTTCACATCTGATTCTGCCAATTGTGTTATCACTTGACAATGGGTTGTTTATTCTTGCTATTTTTGTGTACTTTTTGCAATTTTTTAAAAGTTGAATATCAACTTTGGCTGGTGTGGCTCAGTGGATTCAGTGCCAGTCTGAGATCCAAAGGGTCACCAATTTGATTCCCAGTCAGGGTACATGCCTGGATTGCAGGCCAGGTCCCCAGTAGGGGTGTGAGAGAGGTAACCACGCAATGGCATCTCTCTCTCTCTCTCTTTTTCCCTCCCTGTAAAAATAAATAAATAAAATCTTTTTTTCAAAAATTGAATATCAGACACTATGTTGAAGAATTGTGGAGGCTGGATTAAGTAGTATTTATGCCTGGAAATGGGTACCCATCTTCTGCTATGAAGTGATTAGAATAGGGCTTTAAGTAAATTTACTCAGGAATTCAGCTGAGTTTAGGTTTTGTTGTCACTAGCTAACCTTGCCTTTGGTATACCTCAGTTTTCACATTCCTCTAGCAATAAACTGGTATCATGTTGGGTTTAGAGTGGTGGCTGGAGTGCTACATGATTCTTCTTAGTGTTCCCATCCTCCCATCAGCTTTCAGCATATCACAAGGCCTACCTCACACTGGGGTCTCCTTCCATGCCCTGTCCCTCCTTTAGTAGCAGATTGTTGTTGCTTGTTATTCAGCATCGGTCTCATCATGGAGAAAAGAAGGAAGTTCTCTTTAGTCCCATCTTAAGCAGCCTCTCTGTGCCTGGGCCTTCCCAGCATTCCTGTTGCTCCCAGCCATGACAACAAACTGTGCCTTTTATCTGCAATTGCACTTGGATGGGAATTTCCCCCTGTGTCCCAGAAGCAGATTTCTACTTGTTGTAAGTATAGGATTCTGGGTCCAAGATAGATTTCTGCTGCTCCCTTAGGATTAGGCATTTCTTCCTTCTTGTTTTTTTGTTTTGTTTTGTTTTGTTTTTAATCCAATAACAATAGATTTTTGCTTGGTTCTTAAGAAATTGTTTCCTACAAAAGCAGAGAAGTTTTTTCCTATTTATTCCACAGAAGCAATACTTGCATCTCAAAGATAGTATTTGCTGCCTCTTCTTGGCCAGGCTTTCCCTCCATGGGAAAGAAGGGCTCAGAAACTCAGATTGGGGTCCACTGTGCCTCCCTCCAAGCAGCCAATCACTCTCCTCACCTAAACCACTGAGGGGGATTCTCTACAGTTTTCATCTCTCTGCCCAATTCTCATGAGGACCCAGAAGATAAATCCACGTAAAAATGTTCCTTTTGTGTCTGGGGCCCTTTTCATTTCCAGATGAGATCTTCCCAATGTAATGGTTTTTCTCACTTGCCACTGTAGCTAGGGTACAGTCCTCAGTCATTTAAGCAACAGTTAATTTAGTTGTGGATATAAATGCAACAACACTTAGGTTGTTCCCATATCTTGGCTATTATGAATAATACAGCAATGAACATGGAAGTACAGATAGTTCTTTGAGATAGTAATTTTATTTCCTTGAAATATATACCTAGAAGTGGGATTGCTGGCTTATATGGTAGTTCTATTTTTAATTTTTTGAGG
Organism: Tonatia bakeri; assembly: GCA_004024845.1. NCBI lineage: Eukaryota > Metazoa > Chordata > Mammalia > Chiroptera > Phyllostomidae > Tonatia > Tonatia bakeri. Next base: position 362,300 of record PVIA01000676.1, on the reverse strand, counting down.
GATCTCCATACTGTTTTCCACAATAGTTGTACCAGTTTACATTCCCACCAGCCATGTATAAGGGTTCCCTTTCCTCCACATCCCACAGCATTTGTTATCTCCTGTCTGTTTGTAATAGACATCCTATTAGGTATGAGATGATATCGCATTGTAGTTTTGATAATCATTTCCCTGATGAGTGATGTTGAGCATGTTTTCACAAAACTCTTGACTATGTGTATCTTCTTTGGAAAATGTCTATTCAGGTCATTTGTAACAGCATGGATAACCCTACAGGACATGATGCTGAGGGACATAAGCCTATACACAAAGACAAAGTTAGCATAAACTTACTTATATGTGCAATCTGAAAAATCAAGCTCACAGAAGCAGAGAGTAGAAAGATAGTTGCCAGACAATGGGGTGGGGGCAATGAGAAGATATTGGTGAAAGGGTATTCACTTTCAGTATAAGATCAATTACTTCTGGGGACCTAATGTACATAGTGGTGACTATATTTAATAATACTGCATTGTATACTTGAAATTTACTAAGAGACTAAATCTTAAGTGTTCTGAACATATGCACACATAAAAGGTAACTATGTGAGGTGATGGATGTGAAAATTAGCCTGATGACAGTCATAATTTCACAACATATAGGCATATTAAATCATCATGTTGAACACCTTCAATACATGTAATGTTTATTTGTCAATTAAACCTCAATAAAACTGGGGGTGGGAGGGAGAAGAAATTCTGCCTGCAGACAGCAGCTTAGGCCTGAGTCTGTGAGTTTCATCTTCACCATGACCTGCATTATGGAGTTCAATCTATTTTAGCCAGCTACCACAATCAGCTGACTCAGCTCTTCATGACAGGTAGATAAATAGATATATAAATATGTACATAGTTAATAGAAATCTCCTACTTGTTCTGCTTTTTCGGTTGACTTTGACTAATACAGTTCCTGACTTTAATAGTCTTATGTTCTAGTGGAAGGGGACAGAGAATGAACAACTAAAAATATCAAGAGGTGATAAACAATACAAAGAGAAGTAAGCAGAGACTGCCATTTTAAAGAGGGTGCCAAGAAAGAGTTCTGGTGATATGATCTTTTGTGGAAGCCTGAATGAAATGAGGAAGCAATGACCTGTATGTATTTGAGAGAAACACATTCCTAGTACAGAGAATAGCAAAGCTCATGAGGAGATGGAACACTTACGGTTTTGGGGGAAAAGAAGAATGAAAGGGCTAAAGTTCAGGTAGTGAGGGGTAAATAGAGGAATTAAAGCCAGACAGTCTCCTGGGGCTAAAAATGTAGGGCTAAAAGGTCATGAAAGTTTTTAGGTCTTATTGTGAATGAGTTGTGAAACCCTGCAGGCTTATGAGTAGGCACAGTTTAGAAGTACCTGGCGGCCATGTAGAAAACAGAATGTATGGTGGAAGAGTGGAAACTGGGGGCAGGGCATGGGGAGGAATCAGAAAACTATCACAATATTCCAGGAGAGGGGTGATGGCAGTTTGGTTCAGTGTGGTAGGAACGGAGAGGGCAAGAAGTGGTCAGAGCCTCAGGATATTTTGAAGACAGAAATGAGATTTTGCTGAGGGATTTGGATGAGGGTTGTGAGAAAAAGCAGAGACAAGAATGACATTAAACCTTTATCCCTGAGCTTCAGTCCCTGGAGAGCATTTCCTGGACTCCTCTGCTCTGGAGTAAGGGATACTTCACAGTGTGTTCTTCAGATAGACCAGCGATGGCCATACCACTCTGCTTTTGCCTGTTAACTTTCTATAATCCACTGACAACTGCAAGCCTCTCCAGGCTGTGGACTGTGTACATCTTGTTCATAACTGTATCCCTAGGACCTGCTACAATGCCCAGCAGTCACTCAGAAACATGTATCAAATGAATGACTGGATTTTTTAATGTTTGCAGTTCATAATTAGGAAATTTTCTTATAATTATATTAATTTCAATCTATTTATTATATTGGGTAATATGTTAAACACAAGTCACTTCATTAAATTTATGTTCATAAATTTAACTATTTAAAATTTTCTTATTTTCACTATTCATTTTTAAATTTTCCTCTGTATCTACTGAGATTTTAATTTTTCATAAGTTTGGATAAATATTTATATTTATATTATAGATAGTATCTCATCTCTGATTTCTATGAAAATATTCCTTATTTGTTGTCTGTGTTTCAACTTTGATATTTTTATTTCAAATTTATTGATCATTTTAGACTTTCTTTAAAAGTTGTTTTATATCTACAGAGCAAACACATATCATTTATACCATTCTTCATGTTTTTTATGGTTCAAATTTTTAAATTATCCTTTTTTTTTCTCCTGGAATTTATTATGTATATGATGGGAAAAGATTTACTAAAATGACTTTTTTCTCTAAAGATGTAAAACAATTGAAAAAGACAGCGACTTTTTAACCTGTGGTGTTATCTTTGAAATAATAACTAATGTGCTTTGTGTTTCCAAAAAAACACCAGGTCCCTGCAAGCAATACTAAAATATGGATTAATAGTATTTGTTATTTTAAGAGATGTATCAATACATATCACATATTTATTTGAGTTGGTTTACTGAGCTAACACTACTGAAAAATTTAGAGTTTGAACACAAACAGCACTTTAGTTTTTTCAGATAACCTTTGCAGTTTCCAAGGACACCCACACTGATATAGCTAAAAGGAAGAACTTTATTTTGATATAACCATGCTTTAGAACTAAACAATTTCTAAAGGTTCCTGTGTGCTCAGCAAACTTTTTGTTGATATAATTGTGCTTCTTCTACCTGTGACCTAAACAAGGCTTACTTCAACTTTGTAATTGCACAGTACCAGTTCATTGACATGTTCTTAATTTGGCATAGCCACAAATAATGGAACAAACTTCCTTAGCCTTTTTCTGCCTGTCAAAATTAAGCACAAAAGAAAAATGTAATAGTGGGAACGAAATATATATATCAAAACAAAAAAATTTAACCTTAAAAAATAATAGTAAATTTGAGAGCAAAGTTTACTACTATATGAAATGTAGAACTGTACATAGTTCAGGACCCTAAGTCCCTGGAGTTACAGAAATCCCCAAAACAATATATTTTCTATTAGAATTTTCTATTTATAATCCTGTTAAATTTATACTGTAATAAAAATACAGAGATTCATGAAACTATTTTATAAAATCAAAAAGTTTTCATATGCCAGAATATTTTCAAATCCAACTCTAGGTTTTGTTTTTTAAAAAAAATCAAATCTATAATCAACTTATCCTTATTTTTATCAAAATGAAAACATTTACTGAGGAAGGGAAGTGACTGAGAAATATGCTGGAATTTCACCTTTGTCACTTTCATTTAAATCAAGTCAAAGAACGTCCATGTGGCTTTCAAAGGTACAAATAAAACATGTAAAGAATTTTAGCTGACTTCTTAATGAGTGGATTTCTTCTTATATATTATTAACTTTTGAACCATAAATCTACCCTACATCTTAGAATCTTGGCATCAGAGCACACAGAAAAAGTTTAAATGTTCCTGCTTAAAGAATATCCTTCAGTAAAATGTCTGAGGAATGTTTAATAACCTCAAGTGACCAAATAAATCATGTGAGGATTCTACCTTGCCCATTTCATAATGATGTACCTTTGCATTTGGTTCAATATCCAAATATCCAAAGCAAACAAATAGATTAAAAGTGAATGTATATATTTCATCTCAAAGATTACATAATATAAATATTTAAGTTAAATGAGTTTTAATAAAACACTTTATTTGACATATTTAAATTTAAGATAAAGCAAATTTGACCATGTAAAATATTATTTCATAAAAGCACTTAGTTTGAAATGTTAAAATAAAAACAAATGTGGTCATTTATTAAAAATAATAATGTATAAAACAGTTCAAAAATCCCCTAATCATTTAAAGTAAAAACAGTATAATTTAGAAAGATGAATTACCAACTCTACTTGTTGTCACCCATCACATCAGATGCTTTTACTGAATACATTTTTTTAATGCATGTGCTAGAGAATACTTCTTTTCCTTGCCAGATTTGCGTATTTGGCGTTACAGTCATGGTCATATTCAGGTCATCAGTGGAGATTATGGCAGTCAAAGTAAAATTGTGTTATGGTGTATTTTAAGTGGTCTATTTAAATGCTTCTTGGAATGGGATAATTAATAATATATTTTGAATCTAAAAAAAATGAGTCATTTTAACAATAAGTAAAAAAATCATATACATGAGTGTCCAGAATTCTGATCACTTCTACAACAACTAAGTGTAATGATTATTTTAAATCACTTTTAACTACCAAAGCCCAGGTTGCCCTGTCATTCTCAAGCTGAATTACCTATGATACATTTGAGTGACTCCAGTAATTTTAAAGCATTGTGGATTGCACATGCTCAGAACCCATTATTTCCAAATTTGAGGGCATAAAAAAATTTGAAGAGCTTCAATTATTTTAAATCACCACGTGCAGCACAGAGAGAGATTTGAAATCGTTGTGGTGCTTCACATTTTTTTAAGTGCTTCAATTTGGGAGGGAGTCAAGCAGCATTCCAGCACTGAGGCAGGAGACACATTGTCCTAGTTTGACATCGTAACACTCACCACAACGAGAAAGGTATACCTAAGAGCCAAGGAACTACTCTTTCTCAATTACACAGTTCAAAAGGTGGGGATCTTTTAAAATCCAAGTAAATGCACCATTCCAATTAGAAACAGTAAAGTGAGAAATGTGGTGATTATCAGGACAGGGGAGAAAGATCCAAATTAGATTTACAAAAAAGGTTTTCCTTAAACGTAAGGCAACGCGACAGATGAAAGAGACACAAAGCTAAAGAAATGCAAGAAGGTTTTGAAAGCACAGCAGGCAAATTCATGTACTCCTACAGCTGAATTTTAATCATAGTGGCCTTTTCCTCACCATGGTTTTCCTTGCCTCAATTTGCCCAGCAAAGCTAACCTCTGGTTCCCTTTTGGATGAATGATTATACGGCATTATGTTTTACCAACACTCTTGAGCCACTTTTTCTGTATTCTCTTTGTTCGATTGTGGGAGAGGGTGAGCACTTTGACATTTTAGACAACTCAGAGTTCACTTTCGACATCCAAATCCTTAAAGGACCCAAAACTATATCAGCACAATCAGGCTATTTAAAGACGGCCTTTCTTCAGCATTTTCCATCTTTTCATCTCAGTAAAAAGTTATGGTCTCCTTTGTTGCCTCTGGGTTTCCACGTATTTTTGGCCTGGCACTGCCCAGAGAGCAGGATACTCTTCATAATCCTGCATCAGAGAACACGTAATGTCCTATAGTTAGTAAGGGGAAAAAAGGGTAGAGAAAAATGAAATAAAAAGAGCCTGAAGGCACTGGAATAATTAAGCAAATGCAGTGACAGCTGTGGCAGGTCTTGGGCAGAACTGGCTCCACTGAGCTGAATTAATGACATCAACAGCCCAGTATCTCCATTAACATTTGATCATTAATTATTACTCTCTGACAGTAAGAGCCTAAACCTTCTTAGGAGTGGCCTGTTATTAATCTAGCTTACCTGCCCTGAGCACAGGCTGCTCGCCCACCTCAGTGCAGTTGGTGGGCTGGGTTTTATTTCTGTTTTTTTTAAGCATCAGCTATTGCTTCCCTTACTTGGGTAAATGGCGATGACCATCAAATTATAAACCCTGCTTTGGATTTCTGGGTTATGTTTTTATCTAAACTGGAGAGAGAACCTACTTGTACCCATTGCACTGATGTTCTTCATCAAGTTTACAAGGATTGGGAGAAACAGTGTACCTGAAGAAATGCACAAGATAGCTGAAGTCATTTACCATTGTCCTGTTATCTAGTCCTGTGGGGACAGGAGTTCCTCAGATTTCCCCCAGAATCCCAGTCTTAGGACCATCATCATTGAGCACACCTGTTTTTCCAGTTCTAGGATTCTTCACTTAAAATGCAAACCAAACACATAGAGAAACTGGTTTTATGAACATATATATTATGGATTATCTCATCAAATTCTGATAACCCCTCAAACAAATCACATTCCCTCTCTTTTTAATAAAAATGACTCATATTTTATCTTTTAAAAATTAAGGATTCATTCTATATCTATTTTTCTAAATGTTTCTGGTGAGGCTTTAAAACTTCCCAGAGACTTGGCAATTCAGTGTGCCCATGAAGGCACACACGGACACACAGATATACAGATACACCACAGGTAATCTATAAAATAGTAGGAGGATTAGGAATTCCCCCACCCCCGCCAAAAAATTGAATGGCCTGTTAATACTTAACAATGCCTTATTTTCTCTCCAACGAAGATTTCCCTTAGCACATGACAGTGTGTCTTCATCACTGGCAAGAAAAAATAATGGGAAATCCAAGAGAAACTTACATGCTAAGACTCTTGAAGGCAACACACCTTATAGCTTTAGAGTGATATTTAACTTTTACCAAAAATCCTTTATAGAAGTCCAATTCATTAACTTGCTGGCTGTTCTTTTCCTGCTACAAACATAATGCAGAGTTCACTTCCTAGTCATAAACATAGAAACATCATAACTTAATAAAGTGCCTGTTCGAGCTAATGGCTGTGAATGGACTGAGAAAAATCCTGGAACTTTTAGGACTGCATAGTATATTTCCCCAGCATACAGAGGTAATCTATTATGTCCCTCCTCTGAGAGGAAATGATAGAATCAGACCTGGCCAGAAGTTTCTGTCAGTTTCGCTTTTTGTGCATCACGGATACTGGCTCCCAGGTGGTGGGCAGTTGTAGGTTTTCTAAGGTGACTATGAGAAATAAAGAAATCTCACATTCATCATCCTAACCCTCAGAAGAGCCATCCTCCCACTTACTGACAGACCTCTGTTCTGTTTGCAAAATTCATAGATTAATCCTCCAAGAGGATCCTTCTTGGTCCCTCAGTCAATGCATGTCATTCCCCAGGCCTCACTATCAGAAACCATTACTCAGAAATCACCTCAGATGAAGAGCAAGTGGAATGAAGACTTTGGTTAATAGAAGTTGTTGGTTTTTCAATACAATAAAATAATAAAATGCAAGAAAAGTAATAAAACCCTATGGACCTTAGTTCTCTCATCTGTAAAGTACAGATGAAATATACAGAAAAAATTAGCATCATGGTTCCTAGTAAGTCTGAAGTTGAGATTTTGTTGAGACATGTGTTTGTATAGCTAAAGCCAGAATAGTGAAGGAAGAACATAGAAAGAAGGGCAAAGAAAAGCCCCAAGGAGGAAGGACAAAGTTACTGGGACTAAATACCATTTAGTAAAAATTTTTAAACTTAATACTTTTATATACAAGGCAGTTCTGTGATGAAGGGGGGATCAATGTTTTCTATCCACGTACCATTTTATTCTAGCCTCATGGGATATATTACCATATGGCATCAGTCTTTTCCGTTAATTGACCACGCAGCTGTGTTCCCTAAGACTTTCTCCTAGAAGTTGCTCAGTTTCTCTTGATTTCAGTAATATGCCAATGGCTCTTATAGCCACCCCAACCAATGGCCCAAACATGCCCACCACAGAATTTTTGGGTCTCATAGATTGAGAAATGCTTAACTTTTTTACAAATTTCCTATAACTCTACCCAATTTTTCTCTTTGGAGATCACTCTAAACAGATTCAAACCTATATAATACACTTTTTTAAATCTCTTATTTCCCTCTAGCTTTCTTCCATCAATGACATTGCAGGCTTGGATTCTTAAATGTTTTATCAAATTTCCTCTAACTGCTTATAAATTTTATGTGTTCCTGCTGCATACTAATTTTCAATACCTGGTATTATTTGTTTTAGTTTCTCCATAGTTTTCCTGACTCATAAGTTACACTGAGTCGCCTAAGTTCACTTCAGAATTTCTAGCTACAAATACTAGCTTCCAACAATTCTCCCGCTGTATGTAATCATTCTATATTTCAAAACACTTAGTAAAAAAGAAATGAATGGGCATAAAGCATTAATGTGCCTTCTTCCTGATAACTATAGCAAAAAGAGCCACAATATCTGTGGGCAAGCCTTACAGAAAAAAGTCACTATGTTAAACATTCTCCTATTATAGTTTCTTATTAAATATTTTCCTGAATTTTCTTCATCTTCTACCACATTCACAATGACTCTTTAAAGAATTGAAATCTTGCATTTTTATTACCTCTTTTTTACATTTAGCAAAAGATTACAGAGCAGATATTGTTTGACATTGAATTTCTGTTAACATGTCCTCCACTGGAGCATAGTTGTACACATTGTTTCAGAGCTAACATAATGAGGAATATTTTCAAAGAGGGCTGTGTTTCAAGCCAGATGGTTTATCTGCCGAAACAATTCTCCCAATAGAGAGATAGTGGCTGCACAGTTGCAGTAGTGTTCATAAGCCTAGTGCAGTAGATTCATTTGGCACCCACATCTTGGAGTCAAACAAAAGTGTAGTTTGTGTGAATCTCAGACTCAGACGTTCATAAGTGAAAAGGAGTTTTCTGCAACTGCACATTGTGCGTTATTGTAAAGGCAGTAGTCTGTTTATCTCAGAAACACAATATGCATATATGATATGATTTTTAAATACATGTTAATGGTTTCACCCATATAATACAAGGGGACAATAGTAGAATGATTGTTTCAGAGATTATCACAGTGTGATCCAAAGAGAGCCGAGTTGCCACACTGGTGTTGAAAGCAAATATATTACCACAACTCAGGTCCATTTTGTCTATTAAAATTTGAAAATGAAAGACTAGACTTGCATGATATCTTGAGAAGTGGGCAAAGACAACTTTTACCTAATGAACATTCAGGAGTTACACAAAGTGTTCTATAAATGTTTCAATTCGTGGTTCTTCTCACCTTCTCATAAAAAAACACTCTTGATTTAAAATCTCATGATTTTCATCATTTGGCTTATTTCACTTGGCATAATATTCTCCAGTTCCACCCATGCTGTTGCAAAGGGTAGGCGTTCCTTCTTCTTTCTGCTGCGTAGTATTCCATTGTGTAAATGTACCATAGTTGTTTGATCCACTCATGTACTGATGATCCACTCATTTTCCAGCACTTAGCTATCACAAATAACACCAAATAAGCTAGTCAGTAAAAGACAAATACCATATGATCTCACCTATAAGAGGACTCTAACAAACAAAATTAAGTGATGAACAAAATAAAACCACAGGCATGAAAACATGGAACAGACTGACAGTGACCAGAGGGGACGGCCGAGGGGGATAATGTTGGAAAGAAGGGGAAGGGACTAGACAAAGAACATGTACGAATAACCCATGGTCATGGACAACAGAGTGGGGATTGACTGCGAGAGCAAGGGGTAGGATGGGCAGAGGAGAGGAAATGGGGAAAATTGGGGCAACTGTCATAGAATAACAATAAAAAATTATTTAATAAAAAATAAAATAAAATCCTGTTATTTTCAAAGGGTCCCTTAAGAAAAGCCTTGGTGGCTTACAGTATTGACTTCCCTACCCAACGACAATCTTCAGAGGTGTTGGTATGCACACTGGGAATCTCATCCTTCCTTGTCATAGGAACAGTCTCTGCCCTGTACACTAATGCTACCCACATTTTAAAAATAAAACAAAAGAGTTAGAGGATTCCGAGAGGGGGTTACCATGCTCTGAAACGTCTCAGGCATGTAGAGGGATGGGAAAATCCCTGAGATTCCAGAGATTAAAAAAATAGCACATGGGAGGTTCTAAATAAAGAAATTCTTGGGCATGCTAGGGAAGTTGGCATGAGCCTCGCAGCTCCTTCCCCCCGAGACTGCTTTTGCTTGTGTTAGCTAGCAAGTGGGTGCGAGAATGCTTGTGAATGCGTGTGCCCTTCCATGTTGGAAGGACTCAGTGAACACTAGAGACATTTCATTTTCATGGAGAATAACATATTTTTTAAAAATATAAACTATTTAAAAAATAAAAACTATTTTCCTCAGAATCATTTTTATCCCAAATATATTTCATATCTTAATAAATTTATAACAGCAAACTATGTTATCCACTTCGAAACTTAAGGATAAAAGAAGAAAGATGTTTGTTTTGTTTTTAGCAAAACATGAAAATAAAACTAGAACTCAACAAAGTGAGCTAACATTGTCTTCATACACAAAATGCACACACACGATTTGTGTCCCATAATAACTCTACAATAAGAGGAGAAAATATAAGGTAATTAGTACAAGCTTAACTACCCTGAAATTAACAGGTTCACTAGAAAACCCCAGAACACTGTAAATATTAACATATTAGCTGTTAGGGCCCCCAAGTATGATAAATCCAGATCAGAAAATTTTACTCCAAATTAATGTGTATGTTAAATTCAAACAAATGTTAGAGGCACATGCCAAGATGAAAATCTTTACGTGACTGTCTCCAAAACATACTGTTAAATGAATACCTGTGGGCAAATAAAAATGAAAAATATAAACACCTGCTAATTACCTGCATCACTTTGGAGACTGCCCAAGGAATGTTAATATGTTATTTCTTCCTCGGTCTTGTATAGTCATTATCTTGATCTTTGTGAGTGAGGATTTGTTGGCATGACATTTAATGCAAGCATTAAATACTGGAAGAATTGTGGGGTTTTTTTAATAAGTGATGGCTTTAGGGAATTTCTCATTCTTCTTCCTTTCTTTTCCATTTTCATTTCATGAATATTGTCATTTACTAGCAAGCAGCTTGTAGAGTGTTGTGATCTATATTATACTGACTCCATTGCCTTTGTAACAGAACTTTTGTAAATATTTGATAACAGATCTAATATTATACATTTTAAAACAAAGAAATGTCCTAGCAGGTCAGGCATTTCCAGTGTCTACAGATAATTAATGTCACAAATCTTTAAATACTCCCACATCTCAAATGCCAGCAAAATTGCCGATTGCTTCAGCACATCGTTGAAGTGGTTTCCTTGCGTGTTCTGGATATTTCTTTTTTTTATTTTATTTTAATGATGGTTATCACTTTAAATGACTCTACCAAGCAGAAACAAGAGTATATATTTTCCTTACTTTTTGTTAGGTAGTGTCATCAAAACTACACATAAGAAATCCAGGACAGAGGGGAAAAAATCTCTGATGGACAAGTTGAATCCAATTCAAATATTTGTAGCATCAACACAGCAACTGGGTATTTCCAGAAAGTGAGCCAATTGAATTATTCATGAGACAAAAGTTAAGTCAATACATCTCTATCTTAACCAGATCCTTTATAATAGTTGTCATGGTATAAAATATGCAGGACAATTAAGATTTATAAATATTATATGTAAACAGAGAAGAAAGATTGGTAATATGGTAAATCGGTGTATTTGTAACGTTAGTCTTGATACACTAACTTTTAAAAATTTTTAAATTGATATATTGAAATCCAAGTACTTTGTGCAGGAATGTTGTGAAGTTGGAAGAATATTCCGGGAATCAGGACACAGATGAAAGCAAGGAAATTCATCTTCATTATTTGTAGAGTAGCTACAAGAGTCCAGTGGAACTATTTCCTCCTCTCCATTTTATCAACTTTTAATTACACTGATTTTCAAAAAAAGAACTCTAGCACTATTCACACAAGGAAAGTAGTTGCATGATCCCTTCAGTATATATTTTTCTCTCTAAACTATACCCCAAATTAGCACAAACTTAAAAGGTAAACGTCCACAAATAGAAAAAAATACAGAGCTGCCCAATTCCTTAATGTTGGAGTGATGGCTGAAAAGCACTAGTGAGTGCTCTGCACGGGCTCCATGGGTCCCCCCCATCACCAACCACCAACAACAAAAGAAAAAAATACACCAAATTCTCTTGCCTGCATCAAACCCATGATATCCTTCCTACATCATAATTGTAGAACCAGCTCTGTTTCCAAAAGAAATGTCCCCACACAGTGCCAGGTTGCCAGGATCTTTTTGGTCAGGATTCTGAGATTCTGATAGCCCTGTACTCTCCACGCATACAAAACTACAGCCACAGAGACCTGAGCCATGTCTCCATGTGGGCTGAAGTTTCCAGGTGGCCTCTGTGTGTTATGATTGTGCCTGGCCTCAAAATAAAAGCAAATTGACAATCCCTTACCTCCTCCAAGCCAGTGCCAATTTTTAAATAAAATGTCTAGTGGTGATTTATTGCCAGTGCAAACTGCCAGAACGGCAGCTCCATCTACCTACTAAGCAGACAAAACAGTAAAAGCTATGTCACCCTTGCCCAGTTTCCCAAGTACGTTGTGGAAGGCATTCCAAATCTCATATTTATTCTGTTACCAGATTTCTTATTCCTGTGCATTACTAAATAAAACATGTAGCTGACTTTGATGACTTCAGAAAGTGGTCATTCTTCCCTTGAGGAGTTCCTGAGATCATCCAAACTCATTTTCCATAGATGGTACATGCTTGCATTCAGATAAGAATCGTTGACCACTAATCACCTGGCTTGAATACCAGACAGGGCTGCAGAACTGAAAGAACTTCTGTCCTGAGTCTAATATCATCTCAGAGGCATGTTTCCTCCCACTTCCCCAGGGACCGAGCACCTGCCTTGGCAATCTCAAGAGACTTCTTCCCTATTCCTCTCCAGCCTATAAATAACTGCACCTGTTGGCGAAGGTATAATCTTTTAAATGTTGATTTAGGTCTTTGTGGCTCTATCCATTTCTACTGTCCCCTATCAAGCTGATCTATTCTTGCCAGAAAAAATTGCGTAAGATTTTTGCATTGCTCTGATCAAGAGCACTTCTTCCTATTCAGGAGTAGCAGTTCAAAGAAGACTGCTACATGTAATGTATTTTAAGAAGAAGGGGGAAAAAAAAGAGACATCAATTCCTATTTCTTTAAGATTACACACAGGCTGTTCTGACGAATGAAACCTCTTCCAACCTTATTTAAGCAGCCCAGAATGACTAGTTATCATGTCAATGAGAAGAAATCTTTTATGTCTCATCTTGATGTCTCTGTGTCATTGTACACAAAATGCAGAGCCGTCTATATTTCATTAACCATTTTCTTCATGTATTATTTAATAAACTGTTTAGAGCATGCCTAATTACAAACATTTATTATAGAATTCAACCCGAGACATGTGTGAGAATATGCTAAATTGTCTCCTACCTAGAGTTTTAATGAGAGTATAATACCTCCGGCCCATATGCTTCAAGAACGTTATCCTTAATTATGTAACATGGGTATTTTACTGATATCTGTTAACTGCTCGAGCAGCTGTGGTTTTCTGCTTTTTTGCACAGCTCGGGAGGAGCAGTGAGTTCAGTTTCCCCTTTTTGGGGGGTTGCAAAATCCATACCCCAAACAGGTGTGTGCAATCACGAACCGCAGTGATGAACCCAAACTGCTGCCTTTCTAAAAATTCCACCAGCCGGTGACACACTCTGGTCAAGGTTGCACAACTTTGTTTTCCACCGGTTATTTTGATGATTCATTCCCCCATGGGGAGGTGAATTTCAGCCATTGTTTCTTTGCTCCTTTTTCTGATAACTAGAGGAATCACTTCCTCATTTTGATAATTTCTCTCTCTCCCTCTTTTGCTCTTGTTCTTGCTTCTTTTGCTCTTGTCCTTGTTTCTTTTTTTTAATTGAATTCTGATCATTTGGAAGGTGCTGCCAGAAATGGCTGTTCTCTTTTTTATGGACAAGGACTAAGAGAAGTGAAGCTAAAGGAAACACACTCATTAAGCAGAACTCTTCAAATTATTGCTTCATTGCTGAGAATCTACCTGGATATTATGTAACTATAAAGTTTTCACTCATTAAAAACAGAACTCAAAGCAGTAAGTATTGTCTGCTTTCAAGTACACAAGTTGGTAAACTACACTGATTCTATTGGTTGCTTCAGAAACGTTTGTGGAATTACCTTTGGAACCTTCTTTCTATTGTTTTGAATATTAAATTGGCAAATTGCCTTCTTTAAAATGTGGATTTGACTTTTGCAAACATCCAAAGTTTATCCAGAGTCACATCTGCTGATAAATTGATCTGGTCTTTTTTAAAGTAAAAATGAATTCAATTATTAAATTGTAAAATGAACTCTTTTTGAGTAATAAAAAATGAATCTAAAGAAAATTTCAAAGAAAAGAGGTGCAAAACATTTTTGAACAATTGCAAATACCACAAATTTAAATGTAGACTACCCAATATGACTTCCCTGGAGAAGACAACATTCCTTTGTAAATTTTATATGCTTACTAAAATTATGCAATATTATTTTTCCCTTGTATCTTGGTTTTTCTAGCAAATGGAACGCTCAATTTATTTTTCCCTTTAAAAAATAAAGTAAGGCCACTCTGTAGAAGTTGTTTTCCTAATTAATGGCAATATCGAGGTAGACACAAGAGCACATCAACCCTTTTCACATTGCTTTAAATGCGTGGGTTTTCTTGTCCTACAAAGCAGTGTGTCATAATAGTGAGAGCACATCATGAAATATGATCATTCAAATACAAAATCCTGAATTACTACTTGTTGTCTGTTACCTTGAGCATGTGTCTAGATCTCAGAGAGGTCTAGGAAAATAATGTATGCTTTGTATGAGTATCATGAGGACAAGAAGAGCCTCAAGCAGAGCACCTGGCACATCATACATGCACAAAACATGGTGACTTTTGTGATATTTATTATTACATGCCAAGGATCCCCACTGGAACATGAGCTCCTGGAGAGCAAGTATTATTTCATAGCCCTGTTTGTTACTCAGCATCCAGTATAGTGTCTGGCACATAGTAGGGCTTAGTAATTGTTTATTGAACTAGGCTGAATACATCCTTCTAAATGTACCTAAAATTAAAAATAAAAAGTAGAAGATATTTTTAAAATTTCCCTGAGGCAACATGATTCAGTTTAATTTAAAATAGATGCCAGATTCACTGGTAATCAGAAAATAATGCATATATTATTCTCTCTCTCTCTCTCTCTCTCTCTGTAGGAGTGTGTGTGTGTGTGTAAAATAAAATTTCTTGATCTGGCCTTTTCCTCTCCTATTCAGTGTTTTAAGAAGTTTATTTTTATCACTACAAAGTAATCACAAACAAATTTTAAGTAGGTGACTCCAGCCAAGGCAGGTAGGTTGAGTGGAAGTACAACAGAAGTCGAAGAGAGCTGCCAGATGGGGTGATGGTGGGAGGAGAACTTCAGATCCGAAGAACACGAACCCACTACTTCTATAATTCTTGGTAGCGGCAGGGGTGTGGGCTCCACGAGGTTGGTGGAGCACTGAAGCACAGTCACACTTCCTTAAACACAAACACAGTGGGGCAAAACCTACTCCTCACCTGTCTCAGGCACAAGCCCAGTGGTTGGCCCTCACAAAGCAATCATGCAAAATGATTCCCATAAGTCCTAGGAACTTAGAAAGCAACTGTTACACAGATAAATGGAAAAAAGACCACTTAATCATCATTTTATCTTTCCTCATTTTTTCTTCTTTTCTCTATCCTCTGACAATAGAAATAAGAAGACTCTGAAAATAAAATAACTCAAATATGAGACCATCTTAGGCTCATTTGAAAATTGTACAAGCTATCCTTTGTGAATTATAAGCAATTGCTATACCTACATAAAACAATAAAAGTACAACATACGTAGGTATCTTCAACTCTCTGACATTAATGAAAATTCTTGAGCTGGTCACTCTTGAATATTACTAGTCTTGCTTCTTCTCAAGCACCTGCTTATGAAGACTTTGAACAATGCATTCAATTTGCACACAGGTACCCCCAATGAAAAGACTGTGCTTTGTCATGGCCCTTGGAGGAGAAGTTAGATAATCGTGTGTAGGAGAATTACAAAGAAGGAACAGAAACTTTGGACTTTTTTTTCTTAATCTTAGGTTGGAATCTCATGACCCAAGATTTTGCAAGTCCTGAAGGAAATTCAGCTCAGGCAACGAAAAGTCTTGTGATCCATTACCCTGCAATCTCTTAGTAATTAAACCCCTGATTCATAAAGGAAAATAATAGTGCCAAAATTTGGAATCTGAGAATTAAGCAGCAAAATAGAAATACATGGCCCAGCTCACCTGACACTTCATCATCCCCGCTTCTCTAATCTCTCAGTTTGGGACCACCCTTCTGTAATAATATTTCTCATTGTGTATTTATACATGCCTGCCCTCCAGGCTATGAGCTGCTTCACAGCCAGGGCCGAACCCGATACTGCCCTGTAGCCCCAACTCCTGACACAGAACTTGGCACAGACTGGATGGTTGATATTTGTTAAATAAATAAAATCACAGCTAAATTGTGGTCTTTATAATGGGTATATCTATGAATGATAATGCATTCTTTAACTCAGTAACAAACACTACACGGTAAGCAAATATGAATGTCTCTAAACACAAGAGCAAGTAGCCAGATTCCCTTTTCTTTCTTTTTCCCCTGATTATTTTGAGATCAGCCTCATCATTTCTCTCCCCACTTTTCTTCAACCTAAATGTCACCTATTTATCAGCAGATTTCCATGGTTGGAGGCTTAAGAGTCAGAACTGTGGAAGAAATGGTGCAGTGAACCCCTGTAAGATCCCTCTGGCTAACCTTAAAATTCTGCTGCTCAAATAGCACTATAGAGCTCCTAGTAAACAAATCTGTCTGAACTAAAAATACTGCTCCCTTCACTGTCTACCCATCTCAGTTAAGGGCAATCCCAGTCTTAGTTATTCCAACTAATACCTTGGTGGATTCTTAATAGCTCTGCTTCTCATACCACATATGTAATAAGTTGGGAAATCCTTTGGTCCTACATTCAAAAAGTATGTCCATAATCCAACCATTTCTCATCACCTCCCCTGCCACCACCTTCACCTAAGCCAGCATTGCCTCTTGTGAGGTCTGCTAACAAAATAGGTCTTAACATCTCCTGGCCCACCTGCAGTTAGGTTTTAACAAAAGAGGTAGAGTGACCCTCTTCAGTCATAAGTTATATCCTGCCATTCCTTTCATCTGAACCTACCCATGGCTTTAGATATTACCTGGAGGAAAAGACAAAGTTCTTACTGTGAATGACAAGACCCTGTGCTATCTGCCTCTCCCCCACAACTCACACCTCTCTGAACTCTCTGAACTCTCTGATTACTTCCCTATCTCTCTGCTCCAGGCACCCTGGCCACAGCTCTGTTCCTAGAACAGAACAGACACCGTCCTGCCATTGCACTAAATGTGCCCTTTGACTGAAATTAATACCCAGATAGCCAGATGACACACCCCTCATCTTCTTTTTGTCTAAACTGGATCTTTTCAGTGAGGCCTTCCCTAGACAACCTGTTTAAAACTTCATCATCCCTCCCTGATACCTTATATTTTTCTCTACTATATTTTTATCTTTAGCAACTTTCACTACCTAATAAACCATATATTTCTTTATTTGTCCTAATTATTGTCTATTACCCCACCAGAATATATGTTCCATCACAACATGCATTTTTGCCTTTTTTTTTTAACTTCTGAATCCCTACAGCGTAGAATTTTTCCTAATAGGTGCCTGGTATTCAGTACATATCCATGAATGAATGAATGAATGAATATGCCTCAAGGCATTGGCTTCATTTACATAAACCATAGTCTAATCATTTATGTTAGACTTAATGAGTTGTCAAATTTATAAATTTTGTAAGAAACAATTTCAAAAATGTATTCATCTAAAAAAATAGGTTATAATTGTCCTACTATAAAGTTGTATACTAGTTTACCTAATAGAATGGTGCTCATCAGAATTTTTGCCTTAGGTCATGAGAATGATTAAATGAGATAGTACACATTTAAAAGCATCTTTAGTAAGAACTAACAGGAAGCAAAAATTATCTTTACTTTCAAATGATAGAATCTATAACTAAAAGAACCCAGAAAATTGATTGACAAATTTGTTCAAAGTCTCTGAGAATTAAAAGTGGCTGGTTATATTAATTTAACAAGTAAATATCATCATCATCACCAAGTCCTTATTATATGAAATGTTAAAGGTGTGTATCTAAGAAAAAGAAGATCTAAACTATGAATGGTAAAATGACAACAAACTGACAACTATCAACAACTAAACCTAAAAAAATACAAAACGAAACAAAAACAAACTAGGCAAACCACCAGAACAGAAATAGAATCACAGAAATGGAGATCACATGGAGGGTTATCAGCGGGGAGGGGAAGGGGAAGGGTGGGGGAAAAGGTGCAGGTAATATGAAGCATAAATGTTAGGTACAAAATAGACAGGGGGAGGTTAAGAATAGCATAGGAAATGGAGAAGCCAAAGAACTTATATGTACAACCCACTGACATGTTTTAAGACAAGGAGGGGAGCTGCAGGGCAGAGGGGAATAAAGGGGAGGAAAAAATGAGACAACTGTAATAGCATCATCAAAAAATATATTTCTTTTAAAAAGCAAATAACTTTCTTTTTATTAAAAAACAACCCATTAGAGAATATCAGGGAGAAAGAGTTTTATTAACAAAACAGTTTTAGCAACAAAATGGATGAAACATTATTTAAAAAGTACTAAGACTTGTATAAAGCCTGCATGAACAAAATGCCAAAATGTCATTAAGAAAGGTAAAGTAACTTAATCAAAAAGACAAGTCTTCATGAAGTAACTCCAAAAAAAAATATCTAACCCCTGTCAAAATTCAGGACATCACTCTAGGCACTGGGGATACAACACTAAATGAAGATTCCTGTCCCTACAGTGTCTCAAGGGCACCAAATCTGTCCAAAACCAAACTCATAATGCACTTTCCCAAACTCCATCCTATCCCAGTGACTCCCATAGCCAAAAATAACACCACCAAGTCTGTAAGCCACAAACCTGGCATCATCATGGACACTATTTTTTCCCTTACCATCTAAATCAAAGCCAACAGGTTCGATTGATTTTCTCTACTAAAATTTCATGAATACTTTACCAGCAATACTTGAACCTCAACCAGCATTGTCTCTCTTTGGACAATAGGATTCCCATCACTATATGACCTGTCTTCAAATAGATCTCCTAAGGACACAAATGAGATATTTGTACAATTCAATGATATTTGGACTCTCCTGCAAACTATATGCTCTGTGAGAATATACACAGTACCTCTTTTGGTTCTCTTTGTATTTCTAGTGCTCAGCATAGGGTCTGGCATATAGCAGATGCTCAATAAATAATTACCATATATAGTACTGCCCTTAGATCTGGCTAAGATGGGCATTTGCCACAGTCCTGTTCTCTAGAGTCTCCTTCCACACATGTACACCATCACACCAAGGGGAACTAAAGAGCATCTGGATTGGGTTGATGCAGACACTGGGAAGGAACTCTGCTTCAAATGGGCAGCAAATGCACAATCAGGTAGGAGAAAAGACAGTCATGTAAAATCTTCCTCGCCAACAAATAAGAAAGATTTTTACAAAACAAGTATCATTTCCAAGAAGTATCTAGCATCCTTCTTGCTCTTTTTATATTCCAACTCATAGCCCTGGAAGTCCTAAACCAACACACTGTTTAACATGAGAATTTTTCACATGTCAGAATAGCAAAGTTTAAACCAGCTCAAAGTTGATGAAAGTGTAGGGAAGCAAGCACTTTTCACTATTGCTGGGACTATATGGTGCTAAAATTTCAGAAAGTATTTTAAAATATATTTCAAAATTTAAAGTCTCATACCCTGGAGAGGCAGGATATCCCAGTAGTTATCAACACAAACTGTGGATCCAGAAATAATTGAGTCATATCGTGATTCTGTCCCTTCTTTGCTATGTGATTTTATGCAAGTTTCTTAACCTCACTATACCTCAGTTTCCTCCTCTGTAAGAAGGTGATAATAACAGTACTTACCTCATACCTACTAATATTTTAAAGATTAAAAGGGATACTGCCAATAAAATGCTTAGCAGAAAGCCTGGCTCACAGGAATAACTATGCATATATACACAAATAAAATAGAAAATTTCCAAAAATGATACACACTGTTAAAAAGGGCTATATTTGGGATAGCTGAATTAGGAGAAGGATTTTGTTAATCACTTTATATTCTTTTATACAGTTGGGATTTTTTTATTGTGCATGTATCATTTTATTTAAAAAAATAAATTAATTTTTTAAAATATTTGCCATTTTAGTCTTTGAAATTATTAATGTTCACCAATTGCAGGACATGTCCTTCTATGGCATGTGGAAAGACTTCCTACTCTTCCTTGCAGGCTGGTTGAAGCCATGTGATTACTTCTGGCCAATGAATTGTGAGTGATGGTGACATGCATCACCTCAGGAACAAGGACGTTAAAGATTTGTATCCCAGACTCTATTTTTCTGTGCCCTGGCAACCATGGAAGACATGGTGGTGGTGGTGTGCTATCTGATAAAACAGCACAATTCTTTAACACATACTGAAAAGTGTTCTACTTTTTTTCCTTTTAGACTGCCCATTTGTTAAGAGTTTAGTGGAATGTGCTGTACCATAAAAGGGTTCCAATATATATTTATTCATGCTACTCTTCATTATTTTCCTCCCTTATTGCCAGACATGGAACTGCAAATTGTAGTGTAAAACATTCAAATTTTGAGAAGTATTGTACCTGCAATCTTTCAAAATAGATAAGAAATAAAAGAAAAGTAACTAGCCAAAGAACATCTTTGGAATTCAGTTGCATTTATGTTGTTTTCTACTAAATAGCTAACCTCCAACTGCAGCATGCATTTAACAAGCAAGTTTCAAATATCTATTTGTACCACAAACTTGAAAAACAGAAATAACTAAAACTCAAAACCAAATTCCACCAAATCTTACCTAACTGGAAAGGAATGCTTAGAAACAACCAATCAGAATATCAAAGCTGCTAATGACAGGCCCACAGTATTATGGCTAAATGGAGCAGTTAGTGGCCATTTATTCCTGGTGATCCAGGAAACTTTTAAGAGGAGATTCTGTTTGAGGAGCATTTAGGTAACTGGGCTAATAAATTTAGTTTTAGAGGTCAAACATGTTCCAAATAAAGGTGTTTAAAATAAACTCATGGTAACCTCTTCCCTTTGTTTATTGACTACAATAAAATGAATGCTTTTGTGCTATGTTTGTATGTATTTTCTCATAAAGTTTTATTTCTACTTAATTTGGCTCTACCTAAAGTTAAATATAAGTCTTTGTACTGCTATTTGAATTATTTGAAGACTTCTCATTAGGGATTGGTAAATAGTGGTTTTGTAATTTAAATACATGAAATTCAGTGCAAAATCAGATTTATGGCAGTCTAGTAATTTAATTGAAAGCCGTGGCCACAGCACACAAAGCCAGAGGTGTGCTCAGATTGCATATTGAGCAGTGGATGGTAGAGTGATGCTTACTCAGCATGCTGCACTCTTATCATGTTTCACCAGTGAAGTTGTAGATAGAAAAGCTGCAGGTTAGAATAACACAACAAAATAGGATACAAATTACATGAAACCTGATATTCAACAGGCATTTTTATCTCCCATTACATCTTAAAGCCTTCTTCATCAACTGATCTCAGAATGAACAACTGTACCCCAAGACCACAAACCTGTAATTTATTTTTGTGTGAGACACAAAAACTCAGTAGATAGAAACTGAAATTTTTTAAGTGTATGTAAATTTCCAGTAAATGTTATGCAATCAATAAATAACTAATCGTGTCCACTTTGTTGAACTATTTATTCTGGGGTAGTTCTTAATCCAGTAAATATAAATGTCACCACCAAATGTGATTCTCTATGTCAACATTTTCCAACATCATTGCAAGGACTAGCAAGCCAGTATTTTTCCATGCCATTGCATACCTGTCTGGTCACAATAATGTCACAGGTCAGTTCTTTATTCCTTCCCTACCTTATCTCATTCTCAGACTTCCATGATCTCCATAGAAAATATGAATGTTTACTGTCCAGAATTTTAATCTGAATTGTGATTTATATGTCTCATAAACAATACTTGACTTTTATTGTCCTCTCTTAGAAAATGTTTAACTCTTTCTTCAGATCTTAAAAATATTTATATCCTGTAACCCAGTAATTCTACTTCTTAAAATCCATCCTAAAAAATAATCAGTCTTCTGGTCAAGGTGGAGGTATAGATAGACATACTTCACCTTCTCTCACAAACACAGAGAGAATTACAAATAACACCCAGAACTGCCAGAAAATTGAACTGTACAGAAGTCCATCAACCAAGGATTTAAAGAAGCCATATTCATCCAGATGGGTAGCAGGAGCAGAGACGCAGAGATGGGAGGAGAAGGGAGGAGACATGGTGTGGCATAGAGTGGCAGCAGCAGTGGAATGATCAGTCCCACATTCACCAATGGTGGATACCTTGGGAGTGAGTGATCCCAGCTGCAGGCCAGGCCACACAACCCAGGGTTCCAGCACCAGGGAGATAAATCCTCATAACATCTGGCTATAAACACCAGTGGGGGGTGGGGCAACAAAAGAAACTGCTGAATTTTCAGCAGATTCCACTTAAAGGGCCCGCACAGACTTATAATGTCTGCAAACCCATCCACTCTGGGATTAAGCACCAGGGGCCTCTCCAAACCTCCCTTCCCCACAGAGTCACAAAGGAGTAATCAGGTTGCCCTGCTCTGGTGATTACTGAAGGCTCCACCACACACAATTTACTACAATAGGCCACACTACTAAGACATGGAGTGAAAGCACCTAATACACAGAAACAAACACAGGGAGGCTTCCAAATTGAGCAGACAAAGAAATATGGCCCAACAGAAAGAAGAGAATAAAATTCCAGAAAAAGAACTAAATGAAACAGAGATAACCAACATATCAGATACACAGTTCGAAACACTGGTGATCAGGATGCTCAAAGAAGATGCTGAGTATAGCAACAACATAAAGGAAGAAATGAAGGTTACACTAAGAGAAACAAAAACAATCTACAGAGAAACAACAGTGAAGGAATGGAAGCCAAGATTCAATTCAATGATTTGGAACACAAAGAAGAAATAAACTTTCAACCAGAACAGAAAGAAGAAATAAGAATTCAAAAAAAATGAGGATAGTATAAGGTGCCTCTGGGATACCTCCCAAAGTACCAACATCCAAACCATAGGGATACCATAAGAAGAAGAAGAGCAAGAAATTGAAAACTTATTTGAAAAAATAATGAAAGAAAACTTCCCTAATTTGTGAAGGAAATAGAGATACAAGTCCAGGAAACACAGAGTCCCAAAGAAGATGAACCCAAAGAGGACCACACCAAGACACATCATAATTCAAATGCCAAAGATTAAAGATCAAAAGAGAATCTTAAAAGCAGCAAGAGAAAAGCAGAGAGTTACCTACGAAGTAGTTCCCATAAGACTATCAGCTGATTTCTCTCACAAGAAACTTTGCAGGCTCGAAGGAACAGGCAAAAAATATTCAAAGTGATGAAAAGCAAGTTTTTACAACTTAGATTACTCTCTCCAGCAAAGCTATCATTTAGAATTGAAAGGCAGATAAGGTAAAGCTAAAGAAGTTCATCAGCACCAAACCATTAATACACAAAATATTACAGGGACTTATTTAAGAAAAAGAAGATCAAAACTAAGAGCATTAAAAGGGCAACAAATTCCCAATTGTCAACAACCAAATCTGAAAAAATAAACTAAGAGAAAACAACCAGAATAGGAACAGAATCATAGATATGGTGTTCACTCGGATGGTTTGGTTATCAGCTGAGAGGTGGGAGTGGAGAATGAGGGAAAAGGTGCAGGGATTAAGAAGCATAATTGATAGATACAAAATAGACAGGGGGGTGTTAAGTACAGGAAATGGAGAAGCCAAAGAACTTATATGCATGACCCATGGACGTGAAATTAGGGGGCAGATTGCAGGAGTACCCGGCAAAGGGAGGCAAAGGGGGGAAATTGGGATAACTGTAATAGCACAATCAATAAAATATATTTTTAAAATACATCAAAATAGACTCAGGATGCTCATGGAAGTGTTATTTCCAAGTGTGAAACATTGGAAATAAACTAAATATGCAACAAAATGGGACTGTAAAATAGAATATTATACAGTCTTAAATAATCATGTTGCTGAAGATTGATAAATGATTAAGGAAATATTCACTGTGTATTGTAAAATAGCAAAATTAGATTAAAGTAAAAAACCTTACATACAGGAAGATCTGAAGTTAATGAATATGTGCACAAGGACGAACAAGAGGGTGTGTTACAGAATGTGAACAGCTGTCATTTCTGGGCAATAAGAGCGCAAACACTTTTTTAATTTTCTTACTTGTTTCCAAATTCCTTATAATTTTCTCAATAGACGCATAATAAAAATATAAGATATATACACATACACACAATTTTACATCTTTCTCCAGGATTTAGTAAGTCTAATCATGAAGTGCAATCATTTCTTGAGCAGAATGAAACAGCATCTATTAATATTCAACCACTATTTAATACAGAAAGAAAAATTACCTTGGAAAACTCAAGGACTCATCCAGGTCAGAAAACAAGAGTGTTACTGAAAACCCTGACACTAACACTAAAATGTGTTTACCCCACAACAAGGCAGTCAGGTGCTGACAGTTGGCTGCAAAGGCCATGTCAGTTCCTGCTGGTTCAGATCCTCTTTGGACTTGCTGTTCTAGACACATTTAACTTGATTTAAAAAAACACCGAATATGAACTCTCACCCTTTTAATGCCGTTTGGCTTGTCTGGGTTAGGACAGGTGATGACGGGGAGCCTCTCAGAGGCAGTCGACCCCTAAAATTAGGAGAGAGAACTGTGACTACACTTAGAACAAAGACGTCCCTTCTAGACCTAAAGTTCATTGGTTCCTAGACTTCTAAATTTCATGAATTTGCGTGTTGCAAGCACAAATTAAAGGACCTACATAGCCTAAATCTTTATTCTGCTAACTTCCATTCTCACTATCACTTTAGAGAAGAAGGCACGTTTTCTTTTACATGAAAAATAAGTGCATGATCACAAAATAAAATACTGAGCTTTTCAAGGAAAATCATTTTTCAGCCTTTCACCAAAACATACGTGTGACACCACCAGGAAAAATGTTATCACCAAACAGAGGTGATTCTTTGATTGGTGTTCGGGACCTACTGAGTCAGCTAATGGCTGGTGATTTCTCTGAGAGGCTTTTCCTCAAAGGCTAAGGGGGTTTCATAGTTGAACTGATGAATGTATTATAATAATATTATAATATTATAAATAAAAAATGAAATAAGGC
Organism: Tonatia bakeri; assembly: GCA_004024845.1. Classification (NCBI taxonomy): domain Eukaryota; kingdom Metazoa; phylum Chordata; class Mammalia; order Chiroptera; family Phyllostomidae; genus Tonatia; species Tonatia bakeri. Next base: position 337,082 of record PVIA01000676.1, on the reverse strand, counting down.
ACAAAGATTTATTTATTCCCCAGAATTGACATACTCCAGAGAATCATCAAGTGTTTGCTTATTTGATAATCCATATTTTAAAACTCTTTTAGAGGGCAAAAGGAACATCAGAGATTAATCTCTTCTAAGGACACTGTCTATCGTTATGGAATTGGGCTTTTTTAAATGTTCGCTATTAGAACTCATCACATAGTAAGCTCAGGTTCCTAACTGGCCACTAGAATTCTTTTAGTCTTGCTGGAATCCTCTAGTCTAAATGCCAAAACCAAGATATACTTACAGTCCTAGGACATAAAAAGTCGAGGGACACGGCAGCAAGTTTATCTGAGGATTGATGCAGATACATTTTAACTCCACATGGCACACAGCAACAAAATAACTATAAAAGATCTAAATCGCAATTCTCAATTTTACTTCTAACAGCAGCAAATTCTGCTCACCTGGGACAGAGGGAATCTTGTTTCCTGATTCCCCTCATTGTTTTCAAAGCTGCTCAAATCATCCAAGAACATTTGCTAGCCAAGTCCTGGCTCATTTTTCAAAGCATATACATGATGAAAATACAGACAAATGACTCGCTTTTATTTGTTTCAAAATCATTATGTAGTAGACTAAGTCAATGAAAGTTTTAGCAAAAGCCAATGAGCAAAAATGAAGTAAAAAGAGATTCACTGAAGAGGGTCGTTTTTAGCTAATAGGTTGTGGGTAATACTTGGAGAAAGTCAACATTCATAAGCATGTTTTCTTCATAGTTTCTTAATCCAAATTCAAAGGTAGTGGTTTCATATATGAATATTTTATCAAATGAGAATAAATGCAACATTTTATTTGGATTACACCATTTAGACAATGGGGAAAATAGAGAAAGGCCAATAAATCTTAAAGAGTTAATTATTTATACAGAGAAAATTTACTTTGTATGTTGTGACTTGTTTTATTGGTATACTGCAGTTCAATTTAGATTAAGAAGCAGAAAGATTATTGTTCCCCAACAGAGAAGCATCATAAATAAATACAGAAGAGAATTTTTTTGTATCTGTGCCAAGCCACCTACAAATATTGAGAACAAAAGAAAAAATATGTTTTTAAAATCCTTCCAGTTTAATGGCATTTAGTTATAGTTAGCAACAAAAATTTCATGGTGGGGCCAATCAGGTCAGGCCCTTCGCCTGGAGGTGATGCCAGCTACAGCGTTGGCACCATAATCACCCCATCTTTGCAATAGTGTTGCTGACTCCTGATTCAGTTTAGTTTACCTACAGCACTGTTCCAAATGTATCACCATTCTGTGGACGAGAACATTCTGTCATGTAATGTGACACTCTGATTATCAAAGAGGCCTTTTGTAATCTGAACTGTAGGTCTTTATTTACCATTACTTGCCATGTTGAAGTTACAACTTCTGCTAACCTACCAGAAAAGTAAAATAATAAGAAGAAACTCTAGAAAAATGTTTCTTTCCCTGGCATAAAGAGGTTGGATGGATGGATGGATGGATGGTGGATGGATGGATGGATGATGGATGGATGGATGGATGGATGGATGGATGGATGGGTGTATGGGTGGATGGGTGGATGGGTGGATGGATGATTGTCGGAAGAATTGTGTATTCTGACAGTACAGATGTCAACCCCACAGTCCTTTGAGAAATCCTAACAGATACAACTTTGTAACAATTTGGCTTGACCTAGGACAAGTTATAGAATAATGCCAAACAGTTATAAAACAATGCTAGTTATAAGAATGTCCCACATTTTCGGATGTTCTCTAAAACAGAAGAGAATTTCCTCAGTTTAAAATCAAATTGGAGCCCTTGTCAGTGTGGCTCATTTGGTTGGAGCACCGTTCCATAGACCGAAAAATCATGGATTTGATCCCAGTCAGGCACAGGCCCAGGTTGTGGGTTTTGGGTTCGATGCCCAGTCAGGGAGCATGAAAGAAAGGAACCAATTGATATTTTTTCTCACATCGATGTCTCTCTCTCACTTCTCTCTCTCTCTCAAAGCAATGAAAAAATGTTCTCAGAAAGGATAAAAAATAAATTTTTAGTTAAAAAATGAAACAAAATTGGACCTCCCAACTCACCACAGAGTTTACTCTATTCCTTGGGTCTTCCTTGAAGTATATTCTGTTATGAACACACCTGTAAAATATTTCCCCCATTCTTTACAAACCTCAACTTATTTCTTAATTTCCTTTCAGAATTATAAAAATAATAGCTACCACTTATTGATCACTAACTATGTACCAGCCACTGTGTAATGGACTTTAGATATAGGGTCTCATTTGATGCTAATAAAAATTCTACACATATATTTATTAATTCAACATGAATTTACTATGTACCTTTTATGTGTCAGGTAATGTTCTAAGACCTTATAAATTGTTCAATGACAAAAACAGACCAAAATCTCTTCCCTTATAGAGCTTATATTTTAGTCAGGTGGGTAAAGGGGTGAATAATAAACCTGCTTACTATTATAATAATCATCCTTACTTTGAAGATCAAGTAACTAACATTCAGAGAATTAAATAACTTTCCAAAGAATACATTGACGGTAAAGGACAGATTTTAGGATTCAAATCCAGAAATCTAGCCCCAAAGCCTGTTTACCGTCATTAGGTCATGCTGCTGCCACTCTCAGAATTGAGCTAGAATACTACCAAGTTCCTTGAGTCTAGAGTAGACTGCCCAAGGTGTGCTGTAACTTACCTGACTGCACGGCAAATGTCGTCAGATGCCAATCATCTTCACAACTGCAGAACAAAGCCAAAACTCTCTGTCCTTCTATCTGTGATCCATAACCTTCAACTAAGACGGAAGGCAGCCTGGCAAACTTTACTTAATGTAGTTACAATCAACCTCTTCCAGGCATAAGATAGGATTATACCTCTGGCTGGGGTGGCTCAGTGGAGTGAGTGCCAGCCTGTGATCCAAAGGGTCCCCAGTTCAATTCTCAGTCAGGGCACATGCCTGGGTTGCAGACCAGGACCTTAGCAGGGGCTCATGAGAGGTAACCACACATTGATGTTTCTATCCCTCTCTTTCTCCCTCCCTTCCCCTCTGTCTAAAAACAAACAAACAAACAAACAAATAAATAAATAAAAGATAGGATTATATTCTTCTCCCATCCTTTGGTTATAAACGTGTGGTAAGTTCTGCTCAATGCATTTTGAATATAAGTGAATTTGTCACTTGCATGAGGGAATATTTAATTTCTAATTCGCTACCTCTCAGAACTCTCTTTCCTCTTGTATTAAGCCTAAAAGTATTTAAGATGCCAGTGGCTCCTCTGCTGATCTGCGATGTATAAAGAACAGGAGTAAGAATGAAACATTATTCTTTTTTTTTATTTTAATGATTGTTCAAGTACAGTTTTCTCCCCTTTACTCCCAATCAAGCCCTCCCTTCCCCCCTCCCCCCTCTCCTCCCTCCCATTACCACCCTCCCCCTAGCTTTTATCCATGTGTCCTTTAACTTTGTTCCTGTGAAACATTATTCTTTAAGCCACAAGAAATTCGTAGATTTTTGTTACACAACACGATCTACCTCATCATTCTTTTACCTGGGCACAGGCAACTCCTAAATCTTTTTTTCTTAATTATGATGATATAGGAGTAAAGGTAATATAATAACAGGGAGCACCGCACTATCTAGGAAGTAACTGTATGCTATCTGGTAGAGGAGATATTAGAGAATTTTAAAGGAAAAAAACCCCAGCCCGACCAGTTGGTGAGCACCATTCTGCAAGTGAAAGGTCACCCATTTGATTCCCAGTCAGGACACGAGCCTGGGTTGCTGTGCGATCACTGGTTAGGGCATGTGCAAGACGTAACCGCTTGACATTTCCCTCTCACACCAATGCTTCTCTCCCTCTCTTTCTCCCTCCCTTCCCCTCTCTCTGAAAAAATAATAAAATGTTTTTAAAGAGAAAGAAAACATTATGAGAAAAATATATCTTGAAATACCAATAAGCAAGGAAAATGTATACAATTTTTTAAAATGAAGAGATTATTCTCTATGCTCAAGCCAAGGAGTTATCACCATGCAGAATCTCAACCTTAAAAGAAAAAATAATAAAGTTAAATATTTAATTTATTTATTCATTTGTTTCTCTATATTTTTCTCATCAGCTGATCCCTTCCTCAATGAAAAATAAACTCTGGGAAACCACAGTATAAGTGTCTGACAAGTGCCTAAGTCATCTTTTAATAAAACAAAAAAAATGACACTGAAACCTGATATTACCTCTTTAACATACAGATCCAGAGAGAAAAGCCTTCAAGAACTGAGACACCACCTGCATTTACATCTTTCAAATGAAAAGTGAAAAAGGAACAAATGCAGTCTCATTGCTTCCCATCAAGGGCAAGATCCTTACCACAACAATGCCTATTGCACCAGATTATCAATCACAGAATCATATTGTAACTTCTGGAAAATACAGAATATATACACAGAACAGAGTCAAAAGACCACCACACAGGTTTGTCTCACCTACAGTGATTCAGATGTTATAGAAAAAAATTATGTCACGAAAATACAGGATCTTGAATAATAAGGGCAAAAGAAACTTGCCATATTAAGATTTCCTAAACTGAAATTATTCTTATAGCTTGTTTTAACTTGCCTTTCTTACAATTCTTATTCTCAAATTTTTAAAAGTTGCACTTGTGCCTTTGTTAAATTTTAGCTTTTTTATATAAGAAGTCAGTTTCTGGCAGGATTGCATTAATATCTATTTCAAAATATTGTATTTGAACATTTCCATCACTCTAAATAAAAAAGAGGAAGATTATATAATAGGCCCTGGTTTATAAAAACATAGGTACACAGCCATAGATGAGAACAGCTGAAAGTACCTAGAAGCTGGTATTTCCAAACCCATGGGAAAAGTATTCCATGTGTGTCAACTACAAGTTGCAGGTACAATCCACATCCTTAAACTGTCATCCAATTATGATGCTACCAAAGCCTGTTCACAGCAAGGGTCCCATGGAACAGGCAGCATCAACAATAAAATACAGATTGATATCAACTGGTCTAAAGACAGAGCCTGGGCCAATGTGAGAAAGTATGGAAACCTTAAAATTCAATTAAGTTTGTTTTCATTATCAAAAGTCATTTGATTTGATGTTCTTCTGTTTAAGTGACTTAGATAAAAGCTCCAAAGTTTATCTGACCCTTCACACAAGTCATAACTCCTTATGCACACTTTTCCAATTAGCAAAAACAAGACTTAGTGGAATTATATCGATAAAATAATACCCAAAGATATACCTCATAGACTTTACGTGCTCATAAAGCTGACTATTCCACAAAAGTAAACCATGTACTTGGACTCGTTAAATAAATATCACCTCCTGGATGCATAATGTAGTACTTATGTCATGCTCTGCTGATAGTTCTTGGCTAAAATAAAAAGTCAATTAAATATTTCTCTCCTGCAAATTAATATCAAAACTTAGTTTAGCTCACTTGAACAGAATATTAATTTGATGAAGTTTGTGTATGCTCTGCCTACGGGGCCCAGTTATAGTCACACTCTATAGTGCTGCCACAGAACAGTCCTCCTCTTGGACACTACTCTACATTGTTTCTGTTACACAATCTAGAGACTCCTCATATACAATTGACATATATTTCTTAAATGAACTAATAAGTTTTCTTAGACTTCTATGTCATGCATGATAGATGAACCAATAGGAAATAAAGGAATATGTTTACTGCACATCTATTATGTGTGAGGCTCTTTGAACACTTTACATGGTCTCTCACTTGACACAACCCTGTGGATACTATGACCGTTACACAGATGAGGAAACCAAGGCCCAGAGAGTATAGTAACCTATGCAGAGTTGCCAAGTTATTAAATGATGTATGCTACTTCAAATTCAGTTTTATCTGACTCCATAGTTTTATCTATGTTCATTGCAATATACAATCTAGTGTATTCTTACATAAAACTTTTTTTTCCCTTTTCCAAATCCTTGTCTGCTCTGTACCAAGAGCAGATCTCATTGCAACAGGCCTATTTACACTGCACACACTTTCACATTAGGTTTTTCCCCGATTGGCCCTAACATTGCAAACATTATCCTCCCTTCAAAAGTAATTTTCTACATGAAGTCTCACTTTCCCACCAGCCTATTCCTCTCTCAATGTGAATTGCATAATTTGGCTTCTGCGAACATAAATTAGTTTGGGATATCTCCTCTCTTGAATCATTCTGTAAGTAGACTATTATTTCAATCCCAGTCACATAAATTCTCGTATTTTAGTTTTCCTTGAATTCCCCAGTTCTTCTGCTCCTCGGTGCCAATATGTCATAACTATAGCACAAATGCTTCAGTGCTGTTGAAACTGCTAAGTCTATGCCATGCTAATTATGTCTCCACCTTCATGAATTGTATCATTTGACTCCTTTATAGTAAATTAGAAGATGATGTCATGCATAAAAATTGCACGGGACTGAGAGTCAAGAGACCTCAGCTGACATTTTAGGTAACAAACTAGTTGTGTCATTTGGGAAAGTAATATAGCTTCAGTGCACCTCAGTTTCTTCATCTGTAAAAGAAAGAATCTGGATGACTAGATGCTACCTAAACAGAATGCTTATCCTTGTACATTTTAAACTGTGTTTCTAAAGGAAAAATTATAATGGTGGCTGTGTACTTTTGTGGCCAGGCTTATCCAAGATTTTCTCCCCCAGAGACAACACTCCCTACAGTGTTTTCTACTCCATTGACAAAGTCCATCTGATGCAGAATGAAAAATAAAAGACATTAATGAAAGCCTTTTTTTCAAATTTTAGCCAGTTTTCCAAGACAAACACCCATCAACCCATCCAGATATATTTAATACATCTGTTTCAGTAAATATGATTTGTGAGCAAAAATCACAGTATTCTCTCTGAAACTTAAACTTCCACCCATGAAAAATGCTTTCAAATTTTTAGCATGTTAGGGAAATGGATTCAAATTTTGAAAAGAGATTTCATCAAGTTTACTATTAATATAGAAAGTACCTATATTTCATGTAAGATCATGTATCAGAAGTGAATCTTTAAATTAAAGCAGCACAAACAATAACCATGAGAGGTATATTAATAATTAGAATGGTATACAGCATTCAGTGCAAGCCATTTTTTCTTCACACTTGTTTTCCTTTGGTCATTGTTGCATTTACCCACACACTCATCTGTCCAATGTGAAGTTACTGAGCATCCACTATGGACTGGCAATTGATACAGCTGTTCAGTTTCAATTTGTGATATTAGATGAGGTGCAAAGAGTTATTTTGTTTCTAGAACACATTATATAAGTGCAAAAACTAAGCAACTTAAAGAAAGTTTAATTATAGAGGGAAAGCAGAAAACCCTTATATTTGTTATAGGAAAAAGTCCCCCAAAGTCCTTTAAAAGGAAGAAAAAATACTAAGAGTAGGGAAGGTGTTGGCTTAATCTGCACAGGAAAAGAAAATCACAGTTAATATACTGGGTAAAGTCATATTCTCAGGAATGACTGAAAAACACTACAGATCTCTTTTACTTGTATACTCTACTTGAAAGAAATAACTATAGTTGTTAGGTACATTGTATCTTATTTTTTAAAGGAGAAATGTATATTTTTTCAATATAGTAGAGCTATTTTCCTATTCAATATTTATTTCATGTCAAATTACAACCAAATCTAACCCACTGAAATTTATGTTTTTGCTGTATTATCTCCTATGCTCTATCCAATGTGGATATATTTTGGTACAAGTGCACTTTATAACTAATAAATTATTCAATCATTAATAGATACTCTACTGAGAAGTCATTACCTTTCTTGATAAACTCAATTAACCTGACATTTTTTCTTCAGCGAGTCAAACAGTGTTGGAGATCTCGATAACACTGGGTTAAAAATGTGTACATTACGTCATGAAAATTAATGTCTTAGGTAAGCAAAGGTTTCATTTCTTTCCTTTGCTGTGGCATTTAGTCTCATAATCTTTCATATTTTCTAATAATTTAGATAAACAGTCTTCTTAATTAGTTAAAGGGAAAAGGAAGCAAAAGCTCTAAAGCCCATAACAAGATATCTCAAAGTATCCGTGCCTGGGAAAATTTACTTGCATGGTACACTGGACCCCCAAACAGTTCTAGAAAAAAAATGAAACAAAAGTGAACTTTGCATATCTTATAAATATGTGGGCTTATTTTATTCACTTTACTTTTGAGGAATTGTTGGTTTTGTCTTTCTCTAATTGAACTTAAAGGTAATGGCAGTTCATTTGCTTTGAATGCTTCTTGTACGTATATCAAGTCTTTTACAGGTCACTTCACATAATTTAGCTAATTTTCTCATTATAAGCATCGTACAGTGTACATAACATTAACACGTTATTTTATAAAAAGAAAGGCTCAGAGAGGTTAAATCACTTGCAGTGGGTCACCCAGCGAATGTGTGCTGGAAGTAGGTCATCCAATTACCAGGCCTGTGCTCTGAGGATCTGTTTTCTGACCTGCACACCTGGCTAATTGCCTCTCTTGGTTAGAGGAAAACACTGGAGAAACCAGAACTATATGTTAGATCCCCGTTTTTTCACTTTGCTTAATAAAAAGGAGAATTCTACTCCAGATGTACTACCAATATGTTCCATTTATCATTCAGGGAACCAGGTGAAAATGTCTGAATGGCCCAGTATAAAATTTTATCACTGATGGTCACACACTTCATGTTGAATTCAGGACCAATGGTGCTCATTGTTTTCACAGAGGAGGAATAAATATGTTGGTCAAAATGCATGGTGTGTGTTCTTACGAGGGCTGCTTTCTGGGACATAGTAATTCTCATATAAATTATTTTACCATTTGGGTTTTTTATTGTATATTTTAATTACCATTTAACCCCCTTATACATCCTCCCCCCTGTAATCATCACACTGTTGTCCATGTCCATGAGTCCTCCTTCCTTTTTGCTCAATCCCTCCACCCCTGACTTCCCCCCTTGAATAGGTTTGATGAGAAATAGAAGTATCAATTTTCTTGGATCCAAGAAGCATCAAGCTAATAATCATATGATTAGGTCCCCTCTCTAGGACTCTGGTTATGTGAAGTAAATAAATTTATGACTTCCACCAAGTGGATTTTTTAAAACAGGCACCATCCTATCAAATTATGTAAATAATTCAAAACTTCCCCTTGTAGCCCTGGCTGGTGTAGCTCAGTGGATTGAGTGCGGGCTGCGAACCAGGCATCGCAGGTTAGATTCCCAGTCAGGGCACATGCCTAGGTTGCAGGCCATGTCCCCCAGCAACCGCACATTGATGTTTCTCTCTGTCTCTTTCTCCCTCCCTTCATTCTCTAAAAATAAATAAATAAAATCTTTAAAAAATAAAAATAAAAAAACTTCCCCTTGTGTATCGGTTTTTGTAAGTCACCCAACAATTTGCAAAAAATAACCAAGGAAAATGTTTTTGGTGGGCTTTTGAAGATATTTTTGGCAAAGTGGCAGAGGTTTAAAATACAAGCATGGGAGTGTCTGCCATTTAGAGAAATCACCTGCTCACACAGTTCCATAGAGAAGAGGAATGTTTTAATGTGTGTGTCATTCAGGACAACATGTGGACTGCATTAAGGCAGGTTATAGCAGGTCATGCCACGTGACACCGCTGAGCCACATATAATCTCAAGCAATATAACTTGCTCAGTGCAACATATATTTACACAGGAGTAGGTTTTTTCTCCTCAGAAAGAGTCAACAGCTGCTGTAGATAACAAAATGCCCACACTACCCCACACTGGGAGGGACTGGTGCTTTGACATGATCTAAATTATATGTAGGTAGTTTGGTACATCTATATTTAGGGGCATCTCTAAATGTGAACAATAAGTGTTTGGGTACATATAACACATTCTCTAAGTGGTAAAAAACCTCATGTTTTTTAATAGTCCATTGTGTAATTTAATAACTGGTGAATAAGAAGTATTTTAAAATATAGCCTTACAAATTAGACAGTAGAGACAATTTTTGGCTTAGACAAGCTGGCTTCTGAGCCAGTCGGCCAAATATTTAGTACTCTTATTTAGACTAAAGATAAAATACTCTGCAAGTACAGACATTAAGAAGGCTCGGAAAAAAGAAAGCAGGCTTGAATTTTGATAAAACAAGAAGTGGGAGAAAGTGAAGAGATGCATTGCTGAACATCATAACAGCTAATTTCCAAGAAATATCAGGACATATGGTATGACTGGCAAGCATTATAGTCCTGAGAACAGTAAGAGGGTTGTTGAGCTTTTCTCGTTGGAATAAGGTGCAACGTTATAATTTGAATCACCTTGACTTCGGATATCACTTTGACCACAGATTAGCTTCTCACTTAAGCCTCACAAGAGCCCTCTCAGTAGGAAGAGAACAAATCTTTTCCAGTGAGCTCCCCCGCCCCACAGAGCTGGTCACTCTCACCGTGACAGTACATGCCTGCCCAAGCAACACTTCCAGTGTCTTTGTGCTATAATTAACCACGCGTTAGCCTATAAATCTATTCAAAGTACAAAAGTCTTAAGAACACAGCACTGTTTTTACAATACCTCTTCTGTATTCATCAGTAAATGTGAATCAGTTTTATTGAACTAATTATTGGGAAGTATAAAATCAACCTAAGTATTTCATTAAAGAGGTAAGATTTAAGCTTTGGAAACAAATTTTGGGCTAGGACAAGTGTAATAAAGCTCTATCTTGTAGGGCACAGTCCAGGAGTGTGTCTTCAAAATAACTAACATTCATTGACTGCTTAGCATGTGCTAAGCACATTACCTTAGCAAATTAATTTAATCCACATAAGAAAATTATAATAACAAGAAAAACATATGTTGGTTAAGAAATTTGCCCAAATTCATATAGCCAGTTTAGGGCAGAACAAGAATTCAAACCCAGGGCCACATCTTGCTACCAAACACCCTCCCTTTCAATGCCCTTTCCTAACCTCACCCTAGATGAGAATTTGCTCTCCATGCTCAGGCTAACTATGTTTTTCTTGGAACTCAAATTTAGTCCTCATGTTCTTTAAAGTGAGCATATTGTATGTCAACAAATAAACTGAACAGTTCTTATGGCCAAGGACTTATAAATTGTTTCCTTTTATACTTCACATGCCTACCTGAATGGCACAAAATTGGCATATAATGTTTGTTGCATTTAAATGTGTTCTCACCCACATCTACTCACCCGTTACTTCCTTCTTCTCCACTCAGCTCTGACAATAATCAGGGAGGCAATGAGGGTTCTGCAAATAGAAAGACTTACAAAAGATCTGAAATTTGGATCCAGCTTTGCCTCACATGAGTTGTGTGACAACTGGGAAATTTGTTTTCTTATTCCTCTGAACTTTGTTTTCCTCACCTATAAAATTGGGATCTATAAAATCTGTTTCACAGAGGCAAAATACTGTCCCATTTTCCTTTGGATCTTTTTGTACTCTACACAAATGACAAGAAAATTTAACTTATAAACTTTGAAGTATCTTTTATGAATATTAGTAAAATTTTCTGGATTCATGTACCATTTATTCATTCATAAGGTGCCTCCTTTGTGCAGGTACTTTTCTGGAGGATGGTTGTACAACAGTGAGTAAAAATAGACCAGTATCTGCTCTCATGGTATTCATAATTTAATGGAAGGCCAGATGTTACATCTGAATATCATTTTATTTTAACACTTTCATGATTAAAATATGTTGACAATTTCAATTTTTATTGAAGGAACCTTCAAGAGTCAATTTAAAATCCATCAGATCTGTGATCTTAATCATTGAAATTTCTTATTAAATAACAAGAGCCAAAATTATCCAGGACACTGGAAGCATACTTGCCCACACATTTCTGAAATATTGCTTGTCATGAATAGAGCACTTGGGAATCCCAGGGACTTTCATAAAATCACAGAAATTTTTTTCATTATGAAATTGTGGTGCTCAAAGTATCCCTAGCATAGGTACGATATTGCTTCTCAGGTTCTGTTGTACAAGATGAACAATTACAGTAATGTAGACAGCATGGCTTTGGTCATCTCTAAGTCATTGTTTGAGATAAGGTGAAGGTAAAGAGAAACATCTCAACACTTACATGATGATATTTTATATAATATTAAATATTCTGGAGGATTCACTTCCCAATAGTTAAAAGCTACATTATTATTTGCAGAAGCCATCATATAAATATGACATTTATAACAGTAAGTTTCTTAAACCTGGCATTATCTTAAAAATGCATTCATGTTAAAATACATCCTCATGCTGTAGGATTACACTTTTATGTATTTTTATTTCTCACAAAAAGATGTGACATGTTTAATGTTAATAATTTTGTAGAATCAATTAAAAGGAAGGTAAAGAATGGATTTTTCATAAGAAAGGAAGGAGTTATTGGCAATGAATTTCAACAAATTCCCCAGCTGGCTAAAGATATATCATGCTGGGCAATAGAGTAGATAAACCTTCCATGGCAAACTTTCAAGGACCCGTCATCGATGGCTGTGCTCCCTGTTCTCTCTTGTCTTCTTTTAAAATGCCAGTCGTGTATGGATGAGGCACATGTTTCTTCTGCCAGTGCCTGTTCAAGCAGACAGTTTACTAATTTGTAGCTTGGTAAACCTTTCACTGCACTGAGCACCTTGAGGTTAGCACATCTCTAATCATTATTTGATAACAGAAATCTGCAAGCATCACATCCCTAGTAACAAGAACATTGTTTCTTAGCAACCAGCCTTGATATTCAAACAATTTCATTAAAGCGTAGCACCTCTTAGCAGGTGGGTGAGTGCGGGTGTTGATAAACATTTATAACATGATCAACCATTGTGTTTGCCAACATTGTAATCAGCATGACAAATTTATGAATTTGTTTACAAGCTCCTAGATAGCCAATCTACGTAGTTAAACTATATTTCAGACTGGTTAGGAGATCCAAACACTAGATACAAAATGGAGTTTCTTTAGAAATTTATCAATTTAAGAGAATGCCAAACTGTCTTTAGTACTGACGCATCATTAATATATTCATTGTGGTTTACTTTTCAAATAATAGTGTTAAGTTTAAATGCTTCAGGAGTAAAATCTAAGTGGGAACTTGAGCCACATTGAGATTCATAAATATCATGTTATAAAGTACAACTGGATTTTTTCTTCTCCAGTTAGACAGAGCTAGCTGATACACCTTTTGTGCCCAGTGATCTGTTCCATGAATGGCTAAAAGAAAACAAATGTGGTGAAACTCCCCTCTAAGAAAGAAGGAAACTTTTTAGTAAGTAATTTACTACAAATTGTAAAATGTATTATGAATATATTTATGTAGACATTCATTTAAGAAATGAATGATATGGCCTGGCTGGTGTAGCTCAGTGGACTGAGCACAGGCTGCAAACCAAAGCATTGCAAGTTCAATTCCCAGTTAGGGCACATGCCTGGGTGGCAGGCCACGGCCACCAGCAACCGCACATTGATATTTCTCTCTCTCTGTCTGTCTCCCACCCTTCCCTCTCTAAAAATAAATAAATACATAAAATCTTTAAAAAAAAAAAAGAAATGAATGATATGTGCCCATCAAGAATTGGTCTAAACATGAGTAGCCTTTTCTTACCTATTTATTGCAATCTAATAATCCTCACTTATAGTATCTAGATTTACATGGAATTTAATGTCATTTTAGAAATATTTTTAATCTTTTCCTAGTGAATAAACAGTAAACAATATATGTGTGTTTTTAAATCTTCACTAACCCCATGCTTTTCAAAATTGAAAAGCTTTCTTACCTGCAAAGTACTACCAAAGTACATCTTTTTCTTAATTATATAACACAGCTCCTGGTATTACTATAAGATCTCAAACCTGTGATTGTTCAAGCACTACCGAGCATAAAAGTTCACTCAGGCATGCACTGGCAAACAGGTAAAAGAAAAACAAGGACTTTTATACTTTCTGAAGTTTGAACCTTGAACCCACAGCACAGTTACAACAGGGCCCCTGGGCTCCTCATCCCTGAACAAGCTATTAATCTACCTGAAATAGGTGAACCTCAGTGAAGCATTATCAAATAGGTAACAAGCTCCCTTTCAAATTAAAACCAGCCATGATAAAAAACAAGTCAGTTGACCTAGCTTGTTCACCATGAACCATGACATGGCAGTTAATAACTACCACCTGGACAACTCCAAGTTTCAACAACTGGAGTCACAATGTTGGAAAGATTGAAAGACGAAAATATAGTCATGGTCTGCAAGACCAACAGCTCTATACTCAAATATTGTTCATGAAAGTTCTCCAGAAAGAGAGAAAAACTAAAAACTTCCAAAGTTGCAGTAAGAAAAGATCATGATCTGGGCATTATTGAAGACAACAAAAACTCTCTGAATTTGTGTGCATGATACCAGGTGGGCTGGGGAACAGTGTGAGGGAGGTGGGGAGGACAGAATGAGGCACCATTTGCCTTATACATTAGGTTAACTGTTCTACTTACCAACTTAACAATTATTCTTCCTAATTTCCTAGCAGTTTTCAATACCTGTTTCTTAATTTTGACCAAGTGTATAGAAATTATTTTACTCCCAGGGGAGGAAATAAAGCTTCTGAGATGGGATGGGAAAAAGATACAGTGACTAGAACAGAGACATGATAGGAATCTGGGATTTACATTGTAGTCTAGTCTTTAAAGCTATTTATACAAACACTTTCAACCTGGCAATTATTTATCAGCTCCTTATATTTATAATCTTACTTTTGTTAAAATTAGTGATATATCATGAGAATTTTAAACTTTCTTCTTTTATATGAAGTTCAGAGAAAGAACAAGTGATTTTGTGATTTTGTGTGCATGTGTGTGAGTGTGGGTATAAGTGAGTGTGGGTGTGAGTGAGAGTGTGCTATAAGTTTGTCCTGCTTAATAAAGTCATCATGTAATTCTACGTTTAATTTTTGTGAGAGTGTTATGAAAATTGAACAGCTCAGTGTTCGTCATACTCTTCAGATGGACATTTGTGGTCATTAAAATGTTAGATTTCTAAAGATATATAACAGAACATAATTAAAGCACCTATTCCAGAAGAAAATTTCAGAATTGAGAAAGATTTTTCTATGTAGCATTTTGCCTTCAGAACAATGTAGACATTATGGAATATTTCTCATTAGACAAAAATTACAGATAAATGAACACATCATTCCCAATAATACCAGTTAGTGAAAACCATTTTGAGCTGCTTTCCCCTGCCTGTTCTTGACAGATAAAAAACAAAAAAGTTACATTGCACATTTGATCCACCTCAGAGAGGCAGCAACCACTAACATTGGGTACCAATGTTAAGGCAAAGCCTCAAGTTTTATATCACCAACATAGGATGGTATACATTCTGTACATAGAATTGATCTGTTATTGCTTCAAATGCATTTTTAATTCTGCCTATTCAGACATAAAATTTCTGCCAAAATATTTTAGATTTAAAAATGTTGCCTATGTCCTTGATCATATTAAAACTCAGGAGTCTGAGAAAGAAAAGATGAAAGGACTGTGATGTTACTAATGAATTCAGACACTGGCATGAACCAGTGTTGTTGTGGTCCTACAGAAGGAACACCTTCCATAATGAGCTGCCAAATAGCTTGCTGTTAGCAAATTGTAAGGACTGAAAATTCCACAGAGTTCACCGTGCTTGATATTTGTGTAGTACTTTTTATCTGAAGGTATCAAGGTGCAAGATAAATATTAACTCCCCAAGTCTGCCAGTTTTGCAGCACTTAGATTTTGTAAACTCACAGTTTTAATCATAATTATTCCCTATTCCATTTTACTTCATTTCCCGGGATAAGAATAAGTTTTAATTTTTCACACAAAGTTTGGATATAAATAAAAAGTTTCAAATTCCCATGAAACTTAAAGTTCTAAACCCCTCTTTCTCACTCAAAATGTATCCTCTTTTCTCTTCTCTTTTCTATATTGAAAAAAATCAAACTGGAGTCAAAAAAGGCTCAAATTATCTGTCATAAGCAGGGAAAAGCATATTTCTTGAAGAACTAAAACCTCATTATCAAATTTTTTAAATAATGTTTATTGAAATCATTTTTTAATTGTTGCTCAATTATAGTTGTCCCAATTTGTCCCTGTGCCACCCACTGCCAGCTCCCAAAGTCAACCCCAACTCTGTTGTCCATGTGCATGGGTCTTTTACTCATGTTCCTTGACTAGATCCTTCCCCTTCTTTTCTCCATTATCACCTTTACCCCTCGCCTCCAGTCACTGTCAGTTTGCTCCTTATATCTGTGTCTGTGGTTCTATTTTGCTCATTTGTTTTGTTCATTAGGTTCCACTTATAGGTGAGGTCATATGATATTTGTCTTTCACCACCTGTCTTATTTCGCTTAGCATAATACTCTCAGTTCCATCCATGCTGTCAGGAAGGGTAGGAGCTCCTTCTTTCTTTCTGTTGTGTAGTATTCCATTGTGTAAATGTACCCCAGCTTTTTGATCCACTCATTTACTGATGGGCACTTAGGCTGTTTCCAGTACTTGACTATTATATTTAACACTTCTATGAACATTGGGGTGCATAGGTTCTTTTGGATTGGTGTTTCAGGATTCTTAGGGTATAATCCTAGCAGTGGGATCACTGGATCAAAAGACAATTCCATGTTTAGTTTTTTGAGGAAATTCCATACTGTTGTCCACAGTGGCTGCACCAGTCTGCATTCCCAACAACAGTGCACTAGGGTTCCCTTTTCTCTGCTTCCTTGCCAGAACTTGTTTGTTGATTTGTTAATGATGGCCATTCTGACTGGTATGAAATGGTATCTCACTGTGGTTTTAATTTGCATCTCTTTGACAGCTAGTGATGCTGAGCATTCTTTCATATGTCCCTGGGCCCTCTGTATGTCCTTCTTGGAGATGTGTCTGTTCAGGTCTTTTGCCCATTTTTTAATTGGATTGTTTGTCTTGGTGTTGAGCCATATGAGTTTTCTCTATGTTTTGGAGACCAAACCCTTGACTGAGGTATCATTGGCAAATATGTTTTTGCAATACGGTTGGTTCCCTTTCTATTTTGCTGATGTTTTCTTTAGCTGTGCAGAAGCTTTTTAGTTTGATGTAGCCCCATTTGTTTATTCTTTCCCTTATATGCCTTGACCCAGGAGATAAATAAGGGAAAATATTGCTGAATGGAACATCTGAGATTTTCCTGCCTATGTTTCCCTATAGGACATTTATGGTGTTATGACTTGTATTTAAGTCTTTTATCCATCTTGAGTTTATTTTTGTGTATGATGTAAGTTGGTGATCTAGTTTCATTTTATTGTATGTACCTGTCCAGATCTCCCAACACCATTTGTTGAAGAGGCTATTTGCACTCCATTTTATGCTGCTGCCCCCTTTG
This sequence comes from Tonatia bakeri, assembly GCA_004024845.1. Lineage (NCBI taxonomy): Eukaryota > Metazoa > Chordata > Mammalia > Chiroptera > Phyllostomidae > Tonatia > Tonatia bakeri. The sequence continues at coordinate 319,682 of PVIA01000676.1, read as the reverse complement.
TCAAATATTAGTTGACCATAGAGACATGGGTTTACTTCTGGACTCTCTATTCTGTTCCATTGATCTATGTGTCTGTTCTTTTGCCAGTACCAGACTGTTTTGATTACAGTGGCCTTATAATATAGTTTGATATCAGGTACCATGATCTTTTTAAATTATATCATAAATGACCTGTTTTTTAGGACAAAGTAAACCAAAGACAAGTTTAACCTTTCTTATTATTCTAGGCCAGCAATTTTCAACCTTTTTTATCTCATGGCACATACAAAGCAATTCCTAAAATTCTGTAGCACACCAAAAATTATATTATATTTTTAGTCAATTTAACAAAAAAATAGGCATAATTTTGACTCATTCACACCACATGACTATTGTTGTGTTGACTGTTATTTTTTTAATTTGACATTCTAAGGGGAAATAGGTCAGTACCCCTGACTAAACAGTCAGGGATTGCATGTTTTAAAAGTGTTTGTGACACACCAGTTGAAAATCACTGCTCTAGGCCATCATGTATGATTAAAATACATTGTAATGCAGCTCTGACATATAGAGGGCTGTTTGCCCCCTAAGCAAGTAGTTCAAACTACAATTTATTTTTTCACATTTTTATCTGATTTTGTGGACTTAAAAATTGTTTTCTCCCTTTCTATAAGCTGCCATGGTATTCTTATAGCAATATCTACTCTTTTCCACCTGAGCCTTCTAATATGTTAGCCAGGAAACCAGAAGCCTGAGCTAAAAGACTAAACTAGTCATGAGTGAGGATTTATGGCTATTGCCAATGAATAAGGTACATGAGCTTCTTTATTTATGATATACTTCTGAATATATTTGATTCACATCTCTAAATAGGTGAGTTATTTCCACAGTGCAAAATACACAACTAAGACAAAAATCTATATCCCTACCATGGTAATTTGAACTAGTTAACTGGTAGGAAATACTGGTTATAGAATAATATATTTAAAGTAAATTGAAGAATACTCAAAAAATAAGATGGTTTCATCCCCTCTGCCTTGCTTTTGTAATTCTAGTTTCTATTTCTAGAAGGCAATCATTCCAAAATCTAAATTCCCATCTGGGTTTCCTTTATAGTCATTGATTATTGGGAACTGGGGATCAGACCAACAAATATTATTTCACAATTTTTTGTTTGCTTTTCTGAATTAGTTTGTCTCTATATTAGCAACAAGCACAATAGGGCTAGGGCAAAAATGAGAGAGAGAGAGAAAATTCACTACCAGAATATACAGTAAATCCCAAAGATAAGATCCTACTGATATCTAGGGACATTTATGACACAACCAGGAAAAAAAAAAAAGGATGAAAATCCTAGAGAGAGAGGAAAACTCATGAGTAATGTTCACAACCACATACCTGAAATAAAGATATAGGCAACATTGGTCAGTAGGTTAAATCTCAGAATGAATAACGATGCCACCAATGTTCTTACAGCAACCTGTTACTGATCATGGAGAGCACCTGGATCTCACTAAATACCTTCCCTGAAATGAAATTCTTAAGCAGTTCCCCAGATACACCATGTAGGCTTCATCATGAAGACTTTTTAGTCTAAACTAGAAATGTTTTTTGAATTTTCAAAACAAACTTTTACTGCCCCAAAATACCCATTCTTCCCAAATGCCTTAATGGTTTCCAAAGTCTAAATGATAATCACCTAGAGGATTGCTGGGTTTATAGATTAGACTTTAGATTGTGGATTATACATAACAGTAATTCCCACAATGCATCATATAATCCTTCAGATATCAATAGAGTTTGTAGATGAAAAATACATATAAAAATATTGTGTGCCCTGCCTTGTGTGGCTCAGTGGATCGAGTGCCAGCCTGTGAACCAAAGGGTTGCTGGTTTGATTCCCAGCCAGGACACAGGCCTGTGCTGTGGGCCAGCCCCTGGTGAGGGATACATGAGAGGCAACCACACATTGATGTTTGTCTCCCTCTCTTTTTCTCTCCCTTACCCTCTCTCTTAAAATAAATAAATAAAATCATTTTTAAAAATATTGTGTAACTTTTCTCTCATAGGCTTCTAGATCATCAGTAGAAGAAAACCATGGCCAGTCAGGACTACAACCTCACTGACTATATAGTCACAGCTCTAACTAAAAAACTAGATTAGTCACCACTTAAACCTTTGCTACACAAAGTGTGGTCTGTGGATCAGCACCACTGACATCACCTGGGTGCCTGTTAGAAATAATGAATTTTAGGCCCCATTTCACATACTGAGTCAGTATCTGTACTTTAACAAGATCCCCACATCATTCTTATAAACATTAAAATTTGAAAAGCACAAAGCTAACAAATAAATACAGAATATAAAGTGTGTTTCTATCTTCCGTGTACTGTTCTAAAAGCTTATATACATTTACTAAATGAATGCATACAATAAACTCAAGAAGTAGGGATAAAGACCATAGTTTTATAGATGCAGGTAGTAAGATAGTTTCACTAATATATGAGAGAAGTTAAAATGGTATTTATGAGTGGAAACTGGTTTCCCTTCTGACATTCCCCTAATGGGCACATAATGGCTCTTCAGGCAGTTTCTGTGGACAGCCGTGGTGACTGACATTCCTCCCCCATAACATTCTATTTTTGGTAAAGAAGCAATTGATAGAGGCACCAGGCCAGATATGCATCCCAGAATTGGGGAATGGAACACTTTTTTGAAAATTTCAAGCTCCACAAAGAGCCGATAAATTTTCCATCTCAGTTTTTCTTTCCTGTCAGGGTATGTCTTACCTTGAAATTTAGGATCACCATAAAGGAAACCCATATTTTTCAATTAGTGTTAACATTGTTTAAAAAATTAATTTTGCATTACTGACCATACTGAATAAGTAGAAGGTGGGATTTCTTGTATGTTATTCCTAATAAGGGTCCAAAATTGAAATAATTTCAGGAATAAAATCAAAATAAACCTTGTGACTCCAGCACGATGGAGGGAGGGAGGGAGGGAGAGAGGGAGGGAGGGAGGGAAACATAAATGTGTAGTTGTGTCTTGCATGCCCCCACTGGGGTCCTGGCCCACAACCCAGGCATGTGTCCTGTTTGGGAATCAAACCAGTGACACTTTTGTTCACAGCCCAATGCTCAATCCACAGAGCTACACTAGCCAGGACATGTCAAATCATTTTGATTAATAAACAACAAAAGATATAAATGCTCAGCAATTTCCTTGGTTATCTTTAAGGTACTATTTAGATAACATTAGATAATATAGATAAACATTTTATCTATTGTTGTAAAGCAACCATGAGGTATATGTATAAAGATTTAACACAAAATATTTTATATTTTTATATTTTATATTAATCTTTAAATGAAGAGTTTTCTTCGTGTGATAATAGTTCGTAGATTTGTAGCAAAAAACAATCTTTATTTTCAGTTTGTCCCCATTCAAACTTTCAAACTAAACGCTAAGAATTAACCATGATTATTGCTGACATCATTTTATCAGTGATCCCCTAAGGTTTTAATTCAAAACCCATAAGGACTATACTCAGGTTACCATTAAATTAGGAAGGCTGGTTTTCCTCTGTGTTTACTGACCGGAGCACATAGTTCTGAACTTCAAAGTGCATGCCTGGCTAAGCAGTCATGCTCAGTCTTCACAATTTATCTTTTCTTTTACTGTCTTCTCTTTAATCCCAATGAATTCTCTGATTCTTACTTTCACATTAATATCCTTCTTCACCTGGGAAAGTGAAAAAATGATAACACTTGTTTAAAATTAATCTCTTACTTTTCCCACAGTGCAGTGTATCTAAAGAAGCAAAATTTATTGAACCAAGTTGAATGGCATAATAAAGTCTACCTTTCTGACAATACTATGGTTTAATTCATCAATGCACTAAGTTTTTGCCTTTAGCACCTTATAGGTCATTAGTCTGTATGTGATCCAGCAGCCAGACTCCGCAGAGTCTAAATTCCATCAGCAAGCACCAAATCGGTCATTTCTGAAATATGACTGGTAGGTCAAGTGTCTTGAAAAAGAGTGCCTTGGGCATCCCAAACAGAGACTAGGGCATGGCAGGCAACAAACTAGAACAGGATTTGATGCTGGCACTCACTAAAGACTTCATTCATTCTAATTCATTAAACAACTGTTCTCCAAATGATGTGACTTCTACTTTTGATGTTTCTAGCCAGTAGGTCATGCAATGAAATTGGATGCTATGTGCCAATGGGCCTAACAAACATACTGTGTCACTGAGTTGAACATATTCTAATCATATTTTACCCCAAGAATCTTTGTCTAATATCATGAGACAGTCTATAGAATCTGTCATCCTCTACCAAAACAGGCAGATTACTGCACATTGGCCCCACATGTGAAATGTACTCTCTGCTGAATCATATAGTCCCTTTTCTTTGTGAGCATCTGCAATTGCCCAAAAGTAGAGATAGAGATACTGTTAACATTTTTCCAAAATGTCCCATATGATTCGATGAAACCATTTTTCTATCCTATATTTTTGTAGCTGAAACAGCCAACTTAAAAATTTTACTGTAGTTCTGCTATGGTGCTACATTCATTTAATCATTCAGTCAATGTTAGATACCGGAAATAAGGTCTGCAGTCCCTGTCAAGAGTAATACAGGCCATTTTTGATAAGGTAGCTAGATAGGTTCTATGACCTGCATCACCATAATAAACATCATCACCATCCTATATTTATAAAGCTTTATCACAAAACATACAAGACCAGATACTAAATACAACTGAGACCTGACACTATGTTTGGGGAAATAGAAAAAAACTTCATACACCTCCCTCTAAAATGGGATTTTCAGTGTGTTATAAAAAGCATGTTGTTTCACTTCATCATGGTGTCATCATCCTAGAGGAACTTGGGAGAAAGACTAGACCTGATTGTTGAACCAAACAACTTAGTAACTTAAAGGCCAGCATCTAAAATTGCTGTTCACTCGTGACCCTTATGAGCAGAGGAGTACAAAGGGCCATGGTAGCGGGAACAAAACAGAGGGCTTGGATTCTGAACTAAAGGTGATTGTTGAAGAGAGGGAGGAGAAAGAAAAACAGGGAGTCTGAAAGAGAAGTGAGTAGAGATAGAAGCAGGAGGACAGAGGAAGCAAGAAAGGAAGAGCAAAAGGAGAAGAGAAATTGAAGAGTGGGTGGGAGGAAGAACAAGTGAGAAGAGCATTAAACTACAGTACATATGCGGAAACACTGGATTTATGGGTTTAAACCCATAAAATTAACATATTGAAAACAATCCAGTGTTTCCTCATAGACAGAACAAGAGGTTGGTCAAGTTGTAGGGCCTCGGACATGTGAAAGCCAAATCTGCCATTGTGGTAGGCAGCCTCTAAAATGGCTCCTGCCTCCTAATATTCATGTCCTTGTATAATCCCCTCCCACTGAGCTTGTGCTGGAACTTGTGACTCACTTCTAACCAACAGAACACAGCAAAAGTGAAGGGATGTTTATTCTAAGATTATTACCCAAAAGCCCTGGCTTCCGTCTTGCTGGTCCTTGCTTGCTCTCTCTTGTTTGCTCATTCTGAGGGGTATCAGTTGTCACATTGTGAGGTGCCCTGTGAAAAGGGTCATGTGAGTAAAAACTGTGGGAGGCCTCCAGCCAACAACTACTGAGGAAATGGGGTCCTCAGTCCAATAGCTCACCAGGAACTGAAGCCTGCCAAGAACCACCTAAGTGAGCTTAGAACCTAATCCTCCCTGAACCAATCTTTAGGTGAGACCACAACCCTGGCCAACAGGATGATTGTAGCTCTGAAAAGTCTTTGAGACAGAAGCACTTAGGCAACCCTCAAATCCAGACCCACAGAAACTGTGAAATATAAATCTTTGTTGTTTTAAGCTGCTAAGTTTTAGGATAATTTGTTGGACATCAGTGTTTAAGTAATATGCACATTTAATACAAATTTGACCATTTTGCTCAAGATTAACTCTAAGTTAGAAGGTGGATCACTAAGTCAGCTTTAACAGATTGAATAACCAAACTGGGAGGGCCCAGCCTATGATAAACATAAGAATCTGCTTTAAATTAACAAATCTTGTTCATGTTTCCCAGTCACCTGGGTTTCAGCACCAACCATGGCCCAGGTATTAATGAACTGTGAGATAATGACCAAGGCATTTAACCCCTCTGGGACATGATCTTTGCGTGTGGAAAATGGGGCTGACAATTATCCCTGCTCATCATGCCTGTCATGAGATTGACTTGAGGTCACATAACGAAAACTCCTTAGAAAACTCTGAAGTTAGTCATAATGTAAGTACTTTGGAGGCTGCTGCAGCCTCACTCGTGAGATTTCTCTGGGCTAATCACATTTTAAATATTTGCAACTCTTTAAAAAGTATTTCCTCTTTTTTATGAGGCAAAAGATATTATCTCAATACTTCTTAAGTTTTGCCACAACCAAAAATATCTCAAGTTTTCATTTCGTTTTTCTAAATCTAAGGCCTTATTCTATCACCTGTTTTAAAATGGGTCATTTCTTGTTAATTGAAAATTTAGTTTTAAAATTCCAAGAATTTTCTTTAAAGGTGTACAGTTTCATGACTTTCCCTAGAAACAGGGACTAAGATAGGCATTGTTATCCCCAACTGGTTCTCTATAGGAATGTTTGAAGGAGGGGAGGGGAAAGAAGAGGAGAACTCAAGGGCAAGAATGTGGGCTCAGATGGAGACCAGCTTCCGTTGATCCCATGGAGAGGCTCCAGAGTACATACAAGTCACAACTTGAGGCATTAGGTCCACTTTAAGGCAAAGAGGCTGGTCTTTACAAGCTTCCTCCCTTTCCAGCCAGTCACTGGGCACAGGACAATTCTCCAAAGGAGAGGAGGCAGCTGTGAATCTACCACCCACGGTCAAAGCAGCTGGGGAGCATGTACCGGCCACTGAAGGGATGTAGGCAGGGTACCAACAGCATCCACTACAGGGTATATATATCACATGATGTCTCATTGCATTTTATCATCATTTCTGCAAACAGGTCCTAATGTGCTAAACAGTTTCAGCATTTGGTCACTTTTACAACAGCCAAGTAAAATGAGATAGCAGAAAGAGTGGCAGTATGGAAAAATAAAGATTTGTCTCTAATTAGAGTTGTACAACTCAACTAAAGTCAGATAACAAAAGAAAGGGGATCATTGGGAGACTTTTTTCCTTTGCTGAGATGAGGAGGGTAGCTGGGAAAAAAGGGCTCCTGAACAAACCCAAGTGGGCGAAGAATGGGGGGAGATGAATGAGGAGAAGGGGGAGAGTGTGAAGACATCATGAGCTCAGGTCCCTGAGAGAAGCAAAGGCAACAGAAGTCCAGTCAGTACGCACAAGACGAAAGGGAAGGGCAGGGGAGAGGAAGGGAAGGAATGGTGATGTTTATTTCAAAGATGAGAATATATCTGAACCGTTTAGAACCATAACTGTCTCTCCTGCCCAAGCAGACCTCTGATGTTCCTGTCAAGTTTTCCTCTGTTTCTCAAATCTGACGTGGCCCACTTTTTTCCTTATAAATTGTTTACATTTGAAAAGCACAATCATGAAACCGAAGATGGTAAAACTTCTGTTTATCTGATGGCTATTACTCACACTTCAGCGGAAGCTTCCTAAAATATTATTGCTCTTGGTTACATGGGGAGGGGTGGTGTTTATTGGAAAATGTATTTTGACATAAGTTGCCTAGAAAAAAGTCTGAAGCTTCAGAATGCATGAGAGCCTTTAGAGAGGAACTAAAACAGAAATGTGAAGTCTGGGGTTTATGCACTCTACAGGCTGTGCTGGATCCCAGCTCTCCCCACTCCTAGAATGGACATACGACCATAGACAACACTACAGTGGCAATGCTATTTCAACCAGAATTCAGTCTCTTTCCATACATTAGGTTACCCCTTTTTAAAACTACTTCAGCTGAAGAATGTTTACGTATGATAAAACTGAAATGTAAACGTGGGTTTAAGGTGATTGCCCCGCTTACTTTATATAACAAAATAACTGCTGCTTTTCAAACTTATATTGAAACAGTATGTTAGTTCTGTTCTGACAGTATATAAAGATACTGGCTTTCCTAGACACATAAGCAAAGTCTTTTTTATGAGCTCATAAAGGCTAGACATGAGAATATTTAAGTAGTGGGTAATTCATACAATGATATCTTTAGTTATTCAGCTAACATAGAGGGCAACCACAATTTATTCTTCTTAGATCTCTTCCTCCCATTTTTTTAAATTCTTGGAAGGCACGAGGTATTTAGAAAAGACCTGCATACTTTTTTATTATTATTGAACTATCAAAGACATGCTCTCTTGTGGGACTCCCTTCACTTCTGAGTTCTATATATGTTCACCCACTTCAGAGAAGATGCTGAAATGAACCCAAAATGCCAACTTACTATTTGCATTATAAATAGAGGCACAAAAGGGTATTTTAAAACTTTTGGTTGATCTGGCATATCAAAGATGTCTTTCTAAGCTACTTCAGTGCCTGCATTGAAGTAAACTGAAAGCAATAGCTTAAAAGTGGCAAAAAAAAGGAAAAAAGTCATAAAAATAACCCAACTTATTTCCATGGAAATCTTCAGTTTACTCTCCATTCCCCCACCCCACACACAAATTACTTCTCTTTCTTACTCTCTATCCACAGGACTCAAACAAGGAAGAAACTGGGTATTTTTTAAATTCAAATGTTAAACTAGTTTTCATTGGAGTGCAATCTATTTTCCTTGCCTTGTTAAATTTATACTCAATCTTCCAGCAAATAACTTAACTCCCTTTTTTTATTATCTGGAGCTAATTACCAATACTCAGTTTTGACTCTATTCATGTGTTTTGCAATGTCTTTCATTTTCCTCTACTTCATAAAGTACCAAACCAGTCATTAGAGTGTTTACCTGACAGTCAATATAAGTGATGCTAATGAAATCGCAGTAAGAAGTTTCCATGTCTTAATTGCTACAGCTTTTCTAACTCCCACCTGGACCTTCACAGACCCATGGTTTTGTTTTCTGGTCTCAAATGGAGGTCGGGCCTCCATAAGAATCATAGGCAAGTTGGACTGGGCTGAAGAGAAGTGGTGTTTTAATTACAGCAAACAGCCACTGAACATGGGGGACTCCTCCGTGGGCCCCTGCCAACTAAGCCAATCATAACCCTAAGAAGAAGGCGAAGGTTGCTCTCTGGCCCTGGCAGTGCCTGGGGAACAAATTGCACTTCTTCTTTTCAGCATTATCTTAGGGCAGTTGAGCTGTAAAGGCTGAGAACTTGTCATTGCTCAGAGGATTGAGAAATGTTAAATTCAGTGCACAGAATATGAAATCCTATTATCAAAACATTAGGGGGAAGGCAACTTTGGCCACTACATTTTTAGAAATAAAATATGCAATATTACTGAATTTTTTCAGTAATTATCTCTAAAATGAAAAATTTATGCCCATATTTGACCATTTTCTCATTTCCAAGAATATTTTAACCATGAGAGGCAGATAGGGTAATATTTTATAGTGTAAAATATTTTATAGTGTAAGAGTATTTAGACTAAATCAGTATAATATCTGACTTATGTGTACCTATATTGTAGAGCTCCTAAAACCATCCAAAAATTTGATTTTTTCACACTTTGTTATACTTTATACTGATAGGAAAATAATTTATCTGGGAACAGGTATCAGTCTCTCTGTTCTGATTTTTGTTTAAAGTAGTAAATCTTTTCAGATATGAAAAATTGAGGACACAGAACTCTGGGTATAATTCCACCGTCATTTCAGTGTTGTACTTTGAAAATACATGCAAACTGGCCCTCAATGCTCTGAACATCCATCCTTCCACACACTGTATCTTCCCCCACAAAGAAAGGATAGGAAAGGAAAGGAAAGGAAAGGAAAGGAAAGGAAAGGAAAGGAAAGGAAAGGAAAGGAAAGGAAAGGAAAGGAAAGGAAAGGAAAGGAAAGGAAAGGAAAGGAAAGGAAAGGAAAGGAAAGGAAAGCATTGCCATTCAACAATATGGAGCTTATTAGACCAGAGGTACATCTGTCTCTAATTAAGTTAGGAAATACAGTATGTAATCATTTCAGCTTCACAACAAAATTCACTGTTTTAGGGTGGTTAGATACTTGATTTGCATTTGACAAGCTACTGTCTAATGCAAAATTTGCCTCCAAGTTAAGCCTAGAATATTTAGCTGTCAAATTCTTTCAGTATTTTTTAACAAATCAGACCATTAAAAAAACATCCATATGTCACTAACTTAGGTATCACATCTAGCTAAATTCAAGCCATACTATGAACTTCAATTGTGAATTCTGAAAATATTTATTCATTGCCTATCAATTTACCAGCCTTTCTCAAGTGTAAGTTTATACAAAGTCATAGATATTGATATTTTCTTGGGTCTGCATAAAGCTTCAAATTATATTTTGCAAAGACACATTCTAGAGGAAAACTTTAGTAATGTTCTATTATTGCCACATATTCCTGTGCTTGTGTTAGAAACACCTCAATATCTTTCTCTTTCTGACACCATGTCCTACCTACTTCCTCCAGAGTTGTGAGACTCAAGGCCATGTTACAATGACCTCTGCCATATTTCACTAAGATGTCTTTTCAACGTCAGCACTAATTCTTCCTGAAAACACATCTCCCTTCAATTGTCCATCTGAATTTCTCACGGGAAGTCTGCCTGACAGTAATAAGGAAACAAACAAAAATTCATAGTATGCAAAGAAGGCTAGGACCACTGTATTTGAAAATCTCTGTTCTAGGCTCAACCCCAGTTGGCATTTCTGGAAACTGTCCATCTCACTGAGGTTGTAAACCATGTTGAATACTTGAGGACTTCCTGCTGGTCCTTAAGGAATAATTTTTACAAGGTATGATAGTAGGACTTTATCAACACTAGTAAGATCTATTTGGTTAAACAGTTCAATTGATTTAAAAGGGGGAAAAAGTCCATTGACAGTTTTAAAAGCAAATTTTAAAAAGCATGGCAAGCTTCTGACTTGTCAGGAAAATAAAGTGTCTCAGAAATTATCTCTGTATTAATTGCAGGATTTGAAATTTAAAAATATAAAAGCTTCTATAAATGGACATTTCATTTAATCTCTTCACTGTCATAAGGCTGAGATATTTCTAAATAGAATAAATTTTTTTTCCTTTTGAGAAGAATTTAATCAGACTTCCTAATCAGTACAATTTAAAAGTTTACTTATTATAATTTCTTAAGATTCCATGTAAATCAGAAATCAAAATGTCACTTAAAATCTTTATATTTAAACAACCTTATTTAGTAAGCACAAAACTATTGGAAATAGCTATACATTGTATAGATTTAGACATGATAGAAGAAAAAAATTTATAGAAAAATTAGATCTTTTTCTATAAAAGTTTCCATCCTTTCACTCAGGGAAAAAACACATGTTATGGATGGATGTATTCAATTAGACAAACAGTGACAAGTACTAAGTCCTATGAAATTAATTAAGATCAGTCTGATGCTTAATGATACTTAACATTTTATTGTTCTTTTCCAAACCTGTCTGAAAAAAGATCCCAAATTTCATTTAATCTCTGCCATGGTACCAAATATGTCAGAAGGCAATAAAATCAAGGACAGTCTGGGTTGCAAAAACTGCTGTTTTCAGTGTGCCTGATAAAAATGACGGCCCCTCCCCTGTCAGGTTCTGATACACCGGAGTGGGTTTTCCTGTTATTCTGAAGCATGCCTTTCTTCCCATATTAACAATAAAAGTTTGGTGCACTATCTGACTGCAGAAGTTCCTTCCTGAGCACAAGTGTGTCTTATCTGTTGAGAAATCCTGACGCCAGGTAGATAGCTGTTTATGTCCAAAGCATCTCTCTTAGGCAAATAACTGAATGTTTTAAGAACCTACATGAACAAGCAGGTTCTCTGTGCTAATATACAGCACACTGAGAATATCAGGCAGCTTTTTTCTGGAGGGACTGTTATTCATTTCTGTGATGAGCAGCTCTACAACGCACACAAACCCGTCATATGTCCATGTTCAAAGGCTCTCCAACAGTTGTCCATCCCCATCTAACCTCTACACAGTTGGCCTCTGCTCAGTTTCTATAATCCAGTCAAGAAAGATGAAAAGCAGATTGCTATTTCCTATTCTTACCTCCTTTCACCTCTCTTTCACATAAGGGTCGTACTAAGGGAAAAAAATAACACCTACAAACTAGACAAGTTCCCTTTGCTCTTTCCTTGAATCTCTCAGCCAAGGTTAAAAGTTGGCATACACCGCTGGCCTACACCCAAATCAGTTTGTTGTGTCTTGCCATCTCACCACCACTCTGCTCCTACTCTTGAAAAAGGGTCAGTGAGATAAAATAACTTTGATTGCTTTGTTAACTCACTACTGATCTAGTCTTCCAGGGAACTAGATATCTTATAGAAATTTAAATGTACAAGTCACCAGATAAGATCTCAATAGCCCATACCTTATTTATCAAACACTAAGCACATGCTGGACATTCTGTTGAGATTATGAACATGAATAAGAGACTTCTTCTCCTCTGGGTGCTTAGAGGTCCATGAAGTCAGCAAATACAAACAGCATGGCACATGCAATAGTAGGGATATGTACAGGATGTCCTAGAAAAACAGGGGGAAAGTCATGTCCACACAGCTTTATGGAAAAGAATAGATGCAGAGGCCATTCTAAACACCCAAAAATACAAGCATCAGAAGCCCTGGAAACATTTTTAGTTTTTCCCCGTAGAGTGTAATGTTAGCTGTGGCTTTGTTATCTATAGCCTTTGTTATGTTGAGATATGTTCCCTCTATTCCCACTTTGCTGAGAATTTTTCACAAATGAGTGCTGGATTTTGTCAAATGCTTTTTATTCATCTGTTGATATGACCATGTGGTTTTTATCCTTTATTTTGTTGATGTGGTGTATCATATTAATTGATTTGCAGATGTACCAACCTTGCATCCCAGGAATAACCCCCACTTGATCATGGTGTATGGTCTTTTTAACATGCTGCTAAATCCAGTTTGTTACTATTTTGTTGAGGATTTTTGCATCTATGTTCATCGGGAATATTAGCCTATAACTTTTCCTTCTTTGTAAAATATTTATCTAGTTTTGGAATTATGATAATGATGGCCTCATAAAATAAGCTTGGGAGTCTTCCCTCCTCTTGAATTTTCTGGAATAGCTTGAGAAGGGCAGGTATTAGTTCTTCTTTGAATGTTTCATAAAATTCACCTGTGAAGTCATACAGTCCAGGACTTCAGTTTGTTGGAAAATTTTTAATTATTGCTTCCATTTCATTAGTTGTAATTGGTCTGTTCAGATCTTTCTGTTTCCTCTTCATTCCATTTTGGAAGAATGTATGTTTCTAGGAATGTACCCATTTCTTCCATCGCTTCTCGGCCTTTTGGCTAAGATCAAGTGTAGTACCCATTTCTTCCAGATTGTCCAATTTGTTGGCATATAGTTGTTTATATTTTCTTACAATCCTTTGTATTTCTTTGGTGTCAGTTGTTACTTCTTCTCTTTCATTTTTTATTATATTTATTTGGGTCCTTTCTCTCTTTTCTCTTGATGGGTTTGGTTAAAGGTTTATTAATCTTGTTCATATATTCAAAGACCCAGCTCTTGTTTTCACTGATATTTTGTATTGTTTCTCTAGACTCTCTTTTGTTTGTTTCCACTCTGACTTTTATTATTCCCTTTGTTCTACTCATTTTGGGCTGTTTGTTGTTCTTTTTCTAGTCCCTTTAGGTGTAAGGTTAGGTTGTTTATTTGAGATTTTTCTTGTTTCTTGAGGTAGGCCTGCAACACTATGGATTTTATTCTTAGGACTCCTTATGCTGTGTCCCATAGATTTGGGGTTGTTGTGTTCCCATTTTCATTATTCTCAAGGAATCTTTCGATTTCTTTTCTGAGATCATTGTTAACCAATTCATTGTTTAGTAACATGATATTTAGCCTACATGTCTTTGTGTTTTTGTCAGCTGTTTTTTCTTGTGCTTGATTTCTAATTCCATACCATTGTGACAGAGACTATGCTCAATAGGATTTTAATCTTCCTGAATTTATTGAGACTTCTTTTGTGTCCGAACTTGTGGTCTATCCTAGGAAATGTTCTATACATGCTTGAAAACAATATATATTCTGCCTCTTTGTGTTGAAATACTCTGAAAATATGTTAAATCCATCAGGTCTAGTGTGTCATTTAAGACTGATGTTTCCTTGTAGCTTTTCTGCCTGGACAAATCTGTTCACTGGTATCAATGGGGTGTTAAAATCCCCTACTATGACTTTACTACTGTCAGTCTCTTCCTTTATGTCCATCCAGATTTGCTTTATATATCTAGGTGCTTCTATGTTGAGTGCATAAATATTTGCAAAGCTTTCATTGAAAGAATACTTGCATCTTCGTGTTCATTGCAGCATGATTTACAATGGCCAAGCTATAGAAGCAACCCAAATGCCCATCAACAGTAGAGTGGATAAAAAAGCCTAAGCCATGGTACGTATATACAATGGAATAATACTCAGCTGTAGAAAAGAATGGAATCTTATCCTTTCCAACAGAATGGATGGACATAGAGAGTATTATGCTAAGTGAAACAAGTCATTCAGAGAAAGACAATTATCATATGATTTTACTTATATGTAGGACCTAAAGAACAATATAAACTAACAAGCAAAACAGAAACAGATTCACAGATACAGAGAGCAGACCAATGGTTGCCAGAGGGAAGGGCACTTGGGCATCAGGAAGAAAAATGTGAAAGGGATTAAGAAGTACAAATTGGTATTTATAAAATAATTATTAAGATGTGAAGTATAGCATTGGAAATATAGTCAATTATATTGTAATATATATGTTGCCAGGTGGGTACTGGAAATATCAGGGGGAATATTTTGTAAAGTATACAATTGCCTAACTACTATGCTGTATACCTGAAACTAATCCAAAATTATACGGAATGTAAACTGTATAAAAAAAGAATTTTAAATCTTTTTAAAAGGCCTAGACTGTACTGGTGGGCTAACATTTTTATTTATTTGTACATTAAACTTAGGAGTCATTCCAAACAAAATACTGGACTTAGGCACTACTAGTTTCACCTTCTGAGTCTGTTTCTCATGTGCCCTCTTTTCTCCAAACCCACTGCCTCAGTTCATGGCCTCAGCATCCACCTGGACTATGAATCACTTTTCCCTAGGTACTTCGTTCGATTGATCTTCTCTGGGCTCCAAACTGTTAGCATATTAAGCTTGCTAAAATACAAATTCATAACTCACCTGGTGGATTGGAGTAAGGGCCTAAGAAAGACAACCTAAAGAAAGGACTCTTGACATGGTATAAAAACAGTAAGCGAAGAAAAGCAAGAAGGGCTTTCTGGAGGAAGGACCAGCCCAAGCACAACCGTGGAAGTGAGATTAAGTGTGGTGTGAGCAGGAAAAAATTCTAAACTTCTGGCATTTGCATAAGGATAGACTCAGATTTGAACGATTTAAAGCCAATGCAAGAGATATTTTTAGTCAAGTTTTGGGAAGATATTTAGACAGACTTCCTAAAGCAGCAATTTTCTGTTTTGAGAATGAGACCAGCCCTAACTTCAAAATTTCTTTTCTGCTCTCAAAGATTTCTCCAAAGTATGTTCTTTCTTTTCTTTAGAATCCAACATACCTGAAGACCTTTCCCTAACTTTTACTACTCCATGCACCCCATCATATTTAATTGGCTCATATAATTATGGCTATTTTGATATCATTCTCAATTATTGCCTCTGCTCCCCTACACCACTTTGGAGGTAGGAGACTTGAATTTCATGTCTTTCTCTTCCCCCATTCAGAACATTTTAAAGCTCTGTGAATGCTGTTAATTTGCAGTCTAGTTTAGCATTTTATAAGCAGAAGCAGAATATTCTTTTTTTTATAATTGTTCCTCAGTGATACTTTTGGATAGAGATATCAGGAAAGTAATTCACAACAGGAGTTAAGTGCCCAAGGTCATTAGATACAAAATAGTAATAAAACTGGCTACCACTTGAGAATGCCTACAGTGGATCAGGTTTCTTACACCCTTTGTCTCATTTAATCTTCACAATATTGTCATAGTGTCAGTATTGTTACCCTTATTTTATCGATGAGAAAACTGAAGTTCAGAGAGATTAATTTGCCCAGATTTTTCAGCATTCAACTAACAAATATTTACAGACACACTCAATTTTCCAAGCACTGTGCATATACTGGGGACACAATGCTTAGTTAAAACAAAACATGGTCCATGCCCACATGGAGCTTAGTCTAATAAAGAAAACAGGCTCTAAATAAGCATCCACACAAAGGATTATAAAAGTGTATGTTTGAGAGGTTTTAACCTGACCTAGAAAATTAGAGAAAAATACTATTACAAGAGCGAGCTGTCAGTGACTGACCAGGTTTTAACCACAGAGAGGAAGGAGGAAAGATTCTTTCAGATGTAGCAGGACAGAATCAGGACTCAGACTTATACCCACTCACCTGACTTAAAAGCTTACAATCGGAATGTGTTTTAAATCCCTGAGTTCAAAATAGTATACTCTAAGCACACGCAGCTCTCATTTGTCACCTATAAAGAATGCTAGAAAATAGCTGAAGCTGATGAAAAGGATTAAATCTCATATTTATACTGAGTTTTATATATAAATAATAATGAATATATAGTTCCTGAGAGTAATCAAGTAGTGTAAGTTTATCTTAATAGAAATAAATATTTCAGCTACTGGTTAATAGGAAATCAGTATATTAATAGAATTAATATATTGTAGCAGATAATGAATTAAGAGAGCTAGGTGATGATCAATAATGGCTACTAATATCACAAAAAAAAGGAGGCAAAGAAACATTATTTCCCTCCTAATAGAAATCTGCTAAATGTCTATGAATTAGAGTTGCCAAAAAACAAAACAAAACAAAAAAAACCTAATCTGATCATTTCTTTAAGTACCAATTTACAGGAAACAGAAGAGACTGAAGAACATGTCAAAAGATAACACAGAAATTTAATCATTAAAATCAGAAAATTCACAGGAAAAATGGCCCAGTTTCTTCAGCAAATAGAAGTTAAAGGGGAGGGAGACAGAAAGCTAGAAGGAAACCTATAGATTCAAAGAGACAAGATATATTCACCAATAGCTATCTATGAACCATTAGGGTCCAGACTCAAACAAATTGTTAAAAAATATATATGAGACAATTGGAGGAAGCTGAACCCCGACTTGATACTGAGTAATATTAAGAAATTTTTGTTAAAATTTTAGATGTGCTAATAATATTGCAATTGCCTTTTAAATAAAGAGTCCTTAACTTTTAGAGGTATATTTGGAAATATTTACAGGTGAAATTATGCGCAGGATTTGTCTCAAAATAATCTCAGTAAAACAAGATTATAGATGAAACAAGATTGGCCATGAATTAATTGTTAACTCTTAATAAGAACATGGAGATTCATTATACTCCACTGTATTTTTGTATATATTTAAAACCTAAATTTCAATAATAAAGTGGACATAATTTATTAACATAATATGTCTTTTAAGACTTTTCTCTTTCCCTTGTTCCTCTGTGCCTCCTTCTATGAGCCTCTTCCCCCTTTGTTGAGTCGCATTTTCTCTTTTAAACACTCAACAGAAACATAACACACCAGGGATTTCATCCGTTAGGAAAAAGGGATCATCAGAGTCATGGGCATAACTTCGCTTTGATTAGCACCCTCTTTCTTTCTAGACAAGGCAGTTCTTCACCAAAATGCAGTTTGGCTAACTCTGAAATATGCAAGGGAAGACATACTTCTCAGCCCTGACCTTAGGCAGCCTAAAAAGTGCACACCCTTCAAAACTATTTCAATTACACCCTGTCACACCTCTTCCTCATTTTTCAACTTCACTTTTTTACCATCCTGCATTTTGACATCATGGACATTTACAATTATCAGCAAGGACACAGTCCTTCTCCATAGCAACTATAAGTTTACTTAGTGTTTATAGAGAAAAATCCAGTGTCAGTGGTATGCATACTCAAATAGGGCCTTAGAGATCCTTGTGTCCAGTTCCCTCAGTTCCGAGGGGCAGTAAGAGGCTCCAAAAGGTGAGGAGACTTAACCCAAAATACACACTGAAGGTAAGCACCAGACCTAGGCACTCCGAAATGACAAACACAGCTTTCCTCTCAATTCTCAATCTCCAAGAACAGAAGATCACTCAGAACTATGATTTTATGATTCATTTTAGCCAGTGTGTCCCCAAAACATACAATCCTAAGAGACATGGATGACTCCATCAAGGCCTCCTCCTCTTCCTCCCGAGGGCGATAGGGTTGATGATGAGCAGTGGCAGGTCCCAGCCACAGCAGGAGAGTTCGGAGGCCAGAAGGTGCTGCTGAGCCCCAGATGAATCGTTCCACGAGCAGCACAGGGTGGACCATGCTCTCTGCACCTGGAAGGTTCTGTGGATGTTTGAGCCTACAATGCTGGCCCTCTTTTAGTCTTTGGATAGATTTCTTAGTTTTATTTATAGTTTCAAAAAGCCTTGTGTAACAAAAGTTACCAGTGCGCATTTTAAACCATCTCTTTCTCTCATTTGACAATGTTAATTTTATTCATTTTTGTAAACCGATTCAAAAACGAATAAAATTTGCATCTTTAATTAGTGCTCTGGCATTGGTCACTTTTTAGCTGAAGCAGTTGCCTCAGTGAGCGCTGAAAATAATGTTCACATTTTTTCTGTGTTAATTTCCTAAAAATGCATTAAAACAACTCTTCATCACTTTCTATAAGTTTTATAGTTTTCCGAGAAAGCCGTGCCCAAGAACAACAAGTGAACTGCCTGAGGCCTCAGAGGTGGCGAGGACAATGCCAAGAGCTAGACTGTCTAACTGACCCCAACCCACTCCTTCCACACAGCATGAGAGAGGAATGTACCATCTGGGTGTCCTTCAGAGATCAGAGGAGGACCAATCTCCCCAGCAAGGGACCATCAGGACCTTAAGGCCATCTGCGCTTTACTTCCCTTTCATCATACTCCTGTGAAAAGGCCAAAATGAGTTCTGTGCTTTTAGACAGCTACAAAATGGCTGTGGGAGAACAACCTTGGAGTGAACCTGATATTGGGTGTGTGTAAATGGTTCATGACTCTGCTGTTTAGTGTACATGAGTCACCCAGAACACAGCCAGGCTCCAACATAAACCATGTCCTCAGGCCTCACCCTCAGCCCCTGCCACAAGCTTATTCACACATGATGTGTTAGCCTGGCACCCAAAACCCCCAAATCATCTGTGAGTCAGAGCTCATTACATGGGACACTTCAGACTTGCTATCCTAATGTTTGGCTATTAGTTTCTTAATTGAACCGAGGCAAGGAACCTGGGAAATGAGGGGGCCAAGCTCTTACTTATGCAGTAAAGGATATGAAGCAGGACCAAAGGCACCAAGAAGAAAACATTCCAAGTTTAGCTTTCCCTAGAGGAGGTCAAAGGCTCTGGAGCCAGACTCCTGAGTTCCAAAGTCAGCTCTGCCCTTAGCATATGCATGAGCTTGGACACATCACCAAGCCTCAGCTTCCTCATCGGTAAATGGAAATAAAATAACATCTGCCTCATAGGGTTTATTCTTAGTAAACCGATGATGCCTGCAACGTGTATGTGCACAAGTGCTATTATTCCTTTGCCTTCAAAATGCACTGTCTTAAAACCATCTGTGTCACAAATACATACACCATGCAGTGTAACCCATTAACCCATGACAAAAAAGTTAATCATGAAACTGAATTTATGTGGCTTCAATTACAAATTTGCTCAATATTTGATGTCTGGAGTTGGAATACAAAATAAGTTGGAAACTAGTCACCAATATAAACCTAGATATCTTCAGTAAATTAAACAATATAATCTTTAATAATTTATCTTCTCAGTAATTCTATCTTAGAACTAGTCTAAGTATCTTTTCTTTAACTTTTAGGTCCATGAGCTAATTTTTCTTCTTGCTAAAGTTCAAAATCTAATTTCTAACACAGGTTACCACTGTAATAAACTCTACAAGCTTTAAAATGACAGGTTGAAAGATACAATTTTTTAGAGTTATGAATTAATAGCCATATATGTCAAAGACTTTGAAAGTGCCAACTTTCTCATATTTATAGATATATTATTGAAATGATAAAAAATGAACTGCAGAAAGAGGAAAGAACTGAGGACCACATATAATGAATCAAACATACTTAACAAGACGTGGACAGACACTCTGGTGAGCATCTCCTTTATTACACTGCATTAATCACACACGGCTAGAGACATCCATCTGAGTGCAGTGTCACAATGTTATTCTATAAAAACACTCTTTTGGAAAGAGTCTGTCCTGACAGCCGTATCAACGACATTGTCTTAAGTGATTGTCAGACCCACTTTCTCAGAAATGAAGACAATTTCTGTGTGCGCCTCTTGAGCTCCCGTCTCCACCCGCTCCCTCCCACCCCACCCCAACCAACCAAACTGGCTTTTTAGAAGAATGTAATGTAGTTGGAGAAATGATGATAATGACTCAGAAAAATCCGTATGTAAATTATTTGAATTTTTGAAAGAATGATATCAACTTTAGCTTGTACATTTTCACAAATTAAAACAGAAAATTCTGGTTAATTAGCAAAATAATTAATCTACCCTTAAGGATAATTTTTTTTCCTAATGTAGCACAGACCTGATTGTTGTACCTGGTTATGATGGGCTATGTTTTCATTTTCATGCTGATAAACTACCTAAGTATTTTAATATGTCATTGATTATCATGTGTGCTTGAATTTCTGTTAAAATTCTATGAGTCCTACTTTATGGAAAACTAAGTCTATCACATAATATTCTATTTAACATTGAGAGAAACACATATAAGAGCAAACAGATGAGGAATATGAGTAATATCTCGAGATCAGTTGCCATCAGACTATGCAAAAATCATTGAATATCATTAAGTCCCTTCTGTTATACTCAGATAGTTCAGGAAATAATACAACAATGTATTTAAAATCACATTGTTTCTTGTCTTTAAATAGACAATGTAATTCAGATAATGTTTATAGTTCTCTACACCTATGGATTGGTTTCGCCAAACCTAAACTAAACTGTATCTTCAAACAATTTAGGTACCAATTTTTTTTTTAACCTGAGAAAAGAAACTTCAAGAACTTTAAGGCTCTTAGAAGTTTATCTTAATTACTATGCAACTGAATGATCAAAATCTAAAAACTGACAGCTAGTAGCTGAATGCAAGACTGATCTTAATATCTTTACCTTTACTGCGAACCAACGCATCACAGGTTCGATTCCCAGTCAGGGCACATGCCTGGGTTGCAGGCCATGGCCCCCAGCAACCACACATTGATGTTCCTCTCTCTCTCTCTTTCTCCCTCCCTTCCCTCTCTAAAAATAAATAAATAAAATCTTTAAAAAAATATCTTTACCTTTAAATGGAAACTATATAAAAAGTTGGTGACTGGTAGAAAGAGCATAAAGGTATTCACAAACTACTTAGTCAACTTCCTATACAAAGCACTTGGAAAAAGAATAAATAGGGCCAATTACACTTTGCCTTCATACGGATTTAATTAAGCAAATAATTTTTCAGTCTGAGATAATATAGCTAGCAACCTGTCTTCTAAAATTACAATAACTACATAGAAAGAAAGTCCAGTGTGGCCATGATGATTTTTAAGACTGTGTCAAAGCCACCTTCAAAATCTGGTTCTCTTACTATGAGACACCTACCTATAAGGCTAGTTCTTTTCTTCCAGTCCTTGGCACGTTCAGAGTGGCCAGCCCAACTTATTACTGTCACTCCCATACAAACCTAATAAAGTCTGTCTATACATGACCATTCTCTAGTAACCTTGTCTGCTAGAAGATTTCTTATTTAACCTTATTTAACTATGCTAAACAATATAGTTAACACAATAACCTGGTTTAATTACATTTTTTTTAAATCACCCTCATCATTTTCTCTAGTAGACCAAGCCCCAAAATGTCTCCCTTCAGATTTTATATTGAAAAGCTAGATTTATTGTACTTTAACTTTTAAAGTTTTTAAAAAACTTGTTATATAATTGTGCTAGTGTTCTGGATGTTGGAATATGATTTTATTTGATATTATTTAAACTAAAAATGAAATTTATCAAGAAACATTAATAATATGTTTTAAATAACCTGGAAAGGCATAGAAGGCTTTGATTTTGAATAAACATAAAGCATGTGAGGTATATATCGGGCTATTGAGTTCAATGACCACAATCTATTCACCTGTTATATGAAAGGTTAACAAAAGGAACTGTTTAAGTATTTTGCTCTAAGCCTGACCACAGTTCTACAAGGTAAGTGCATTACCCTTATTTGACCAGCGAGGAAATGGAGGCTGAGTCAATGGAGTGACCTGCCCAAGATCACAGCAGTTAAGTAGGCAGATCCCAGATCAAATGACATTCAGGAGTTTACTGCTCCTATATTGTGCTCTTGGGAGCCTATGGGACTGCTGGCCTGAGTGTCAGTCAGTTCTCCTCAATAATGACCTAATCAGAACTAGTGGGTGAGGGCTCAGAGAGGTTCTTCTGTAGAAATAAGCTTGAGAGAGTGCCACAGGGTTGGCCCAAGGAAGGACTCAGCATTTAGGGAAAGCTTCAAACCAGGCAGACGTTGTATAGGGAGACTTCCTAACAGGTCTTTTCCCAAGTGTTTGGACATAACAATCACAAGAAAATTTTAAGAGGCAAGGAACTTGTTGCATGTGTAAATACACCTTTGTTTTTTTTCCTGTTTACTAGTCTAATGAAATTACCAAAAAAAGCACCCAGGAGAAAAATATAATTTAAACAACAAGCAGCCTGTGCCCTGAAATAGTTTCAACCCCACAAAAGTTTAAATTTTATTAATTTAATTTTGACACTTTAAATACAGGATATTTTCTCATAAAATTCCAGATTTCTGGCTCCTGTTAAGAACCTAGGAAATCTGGCCACCCTGTACCCAGGGCCTAACAACTTTCTAGAGCAAAATGGGTATCACTCGAGTTTAGAGAGGCCACATACTGTCCAGCTTGCCACTACTTCCTTCCTCCCCACCTACATTTCAATATGTCCAATTGTGTTACTCACTTGGAAACTATATGTATTTTCAAGGGTTAATCGCTGGTCCAAAGCATTTGTGGGATCCTTAGAGAACTGGTCCAGTCTCAATTTTACAGACTCTTTGCCCAGCTTTTCTTGCTTCAATACCAACAGCTCTCCATAAAGTTGAGAAAAGCTGATAAAACTAATATGAATTTGACTACTCTGGGTACCTCATAAAAGTAGAATCACACAGTATTTGTCTTTTTGGGACTGGCTTATTTCACTTAGTTCAATGTCCTTGAGGTTCATTCATCTTGAGATAGTTGTCAGAATTTCCTTCCTGTTCAATCCTGAGTAATACTCCAACTGTGCATATACAGCACTCTTTTTGTTTGTCCATTCATCTCCTGATTTGGGTAGCTATTTCTAGACATGGGTGGTGGTTATAAGATGTTCATCTATAAGACTATAAGTCATCAAACTATGCATTTATTTACTGTGGTTTTCTGTAAATATTTGTAACTTCATAATAAAAAGGGTTAGAATTTTTAAAAAAGAAAGAAAGGAAGAAGTAGGCTTTAACAGGAAAGGAATGTCTGGCTCTGGTACCTCGTGCTTGTTTTCAAACATTCTGAGCTGCCATTGCTCTCCCAATCCCAGTTTTCTAGCACAGAGGCTGTGCCTACCAAGATTGGTTTGATTCCAAAACAGAAAAGAATTTCTCAACAGGCACCATCTCTCCCAGTAGGAGCAGCAGGCAGGTAAAGTAACCTGCCAATTTTCAATGCCTCTTTGGCGCTGCTGAGGGAAGACCTGGGGGTAAAATACGCAACAAATGGGGAGAAATTCTGTTCAGAATGAGGCTCCCTGGTTGTGTTCCTCACTTTCTCTCTGTCTGCATCCTTATAGTTCACCCCCCTCCGCTGGCTTTCCCACTCATCCAAAGTTTTGAAACAGAGCAAACACTCAGAAACAATTGGCAGGTGATTTCATGTCATTACCTGCCTGCCACGCTAATTACAAGCCATTACCTGCCAGCAGCATGTAGTTTTGTACAGTTTGTGAGACACAGGGAGGGTCTACTTAACTGGAAGGATCATTTTTCTCTGACTAAGTAATGGCAGCGTTGGCAGCCCCGTGCCTCCCAGTGGTACATAATGTTCACCTGGCACTCACTCTGAAGGATCGTGCTGGAAGATGCGCACACATGCATCTTGCGTGCAAAAGGCCAGAAGGATATCCATAGTTTTCTGTCATTCAACACTATTTGCCTCAAATTTTACATTGTTCTGTATTAAAGGGAAAAAATAACCCACAGATCCCATTTTGCAATTTTCCCTACTATAATAACTCTTTGAAAATATACAAAATACAGAGTGAATAAAACTCTACCGCTTTAAAAGTACATTTTATACTAAATATGGTTTTAGATTGCCACCTGTTATTACCTATCAATAAGATAAAGTTCCATTACAATCTTAATTTCCACTTGCAGAATGGATATTGTTAATGTCTGTAAATTATGCATGCCTCTATTAAATGAAGGTCCATCAAAAATTGTCATTTCTAATCCATTCTGTATAAAAATTATGACACAATGGATAATTAAAAATTTTAATGCTTTCCAGTTACTTTTTAAATTATAAAAAGCCCAGTTCTGCTGCTTTGCTTTTTAAGTTTATTTTTATTTTATTGTTCTCCAATCTCAGCATAAGAAATACAGAGATTTACTAGCTTTTAACTGACAGCGTTAAACCCCTATTATTTTACTCTTCTGTATCTTGGCAAAGAACACAAGATACAACAGGTACGTCACACATTGTATTTTAACTGAACTTTGAGGATAATTTACAGGATTTTCCAAAATGGCACTTCCCTTTTATTCAGCAGATTGAACATAAAGACAGAACCCTCTTCTGACTGCAAATACAGCAATTATACCAAGTTATGCTTTGACACTGTTACCACAGGCAAGTGGCCAAAGCACATCCTCAGTCAAAATATCTAAGCAAGTTAACAAGCTCCCTTTACTCTCTACAGAGCGGGAGAAGAAAGGGAGTCCAACCCCTGAGAGATGTTAAAATGAAGGAGAAAAAAGGCTGTTGGTGTTTGTTAAAGAAAACGGTGTCAGTATCTTGGGCTGATCAAGGTGTGGAATTGGAGGCCCTGACAGATGCCCAAGCCCACGTTCCACAGAAGCCCTTCCTCAGGTCAGAGCTGCTTGATGATCTCAGCTAATGAACCGCTGGTCTGCAAGCCCTTGCCGTGGAACTCCACCTTGCTTTCATGGTTTGGTCCTACTGGTCTGCCCTGTCTCTCACCTCCCCGCTCCCTCATCCCTTGCAAGACTGCTTATGCCTCCTCTTTTATCAGCTCTGTTTTATCAAATATCAGCACATTACCACACAAAAGACATTGAAACTAATTAAGTAAAGTCCAAACAACTATTACAGATCATTTTGCTTCAGCCAGAGATATCAGATTTAATTAGGTGATCGGTGTTGATGGGGCACAAAAACAAAAGCTGTCTCCTGTTTGAAAAGGTTCGAGCCCTAGGGGGACCCAGTCTTCCCACCAAGACACAAACAACAATTGAGCATTTCTTTTAAAAACAGGAAGAAGAAGAAGAAGACAGGCATGAAAAGAGTTTTCTGTTAGAGACAAAAGCTTTCGTCTAGGATTTGTTTTCTCTTCTTGCCAGGTGATTTAAAAACAAAAAACTACACCATTCACAAAGAAATAGCTAGAACCAACATTGATATCACCGTGACACAGAATATAAACTGCTTCTAACAAGCATAATTTTTATAAGCGATTAATCAAAATCTATTTAGCCAGTCATCTCCAATGATTAGTAACAGACTTGCTTAATAGTTCAACGAAAATAGTTTATTTTTCCCCAGATACCTGTCACATAACAGCTCATCTTCAACAGGTAAAACAAGAAGTTCAAGGTTAAAGTTAACATAGTAGTTAAAAGATCAAAATTTTAGTGTGATAGATTTCTGGTTCACAAGGAAAGCAGGAGAAAAACTACTGATTCTGCTTGGCCACACTTCAGGCACAGCACTGCGGACTGAAGGGAGTCCCATTTTTGCCACTTGCCGGGAACGTGCTGTTGTGATACATTGGCAATAAGGAATAGAGGGTAGGATGATTATTCAACCTTTGTTACGAATAAGTTGTCAAACTCCGATGCACACGTGTATTCTATCTTAAAAGAACATGGTATTCTTTGCAAAGAAACGTGGTTTACTTTTATTAAATATTTATTGAGTTAGAAGTTAAAAAGGTGATGATCTTTTAAATTTTTGCACTACAGACATATGACGACCAGACCTCTTTTGACAGTGAAAATTCATGTCATTATAGTCTTAACTCTTATTCCTACACACGTGGACACACACACACAGAGAAGATGAAGGAAAACATACACACTGGCTTCCGCAGATAGACAGTGGGTCTCTTTTGTTTCTCACTGACATTTATGGCGTGAAGCAGCTCTGAATAATGGCTCTTTTATATGCTATTGTTAAACAATTTTCCTGGAATTTTCGTCCAACAAATGCACATAAGTTTGTATGACGGAAGAGCCTTAAAGCAAGCCTGAAACAGTCATACTAGCTACCCAAAAGGCCAATGCAATCAATATTTCCTGAGTTCAAGTACACCTCAAAATTCCTTTCTTCAGCTTCTAAAATGTTGAAAGGAAAATAATTTTTCTGCGTTGGCATTTAAATGGTATTGTTCTGTGTAAAAAGAGTTACTGAGACATTTGTTGGAAGTCAACAAAAATAATTTGGACATATTTTGAACTTATTTTATCTGACTCCTAGACATTTAATTTGGTGTGAAAAACAGCAACGGTAGAAAACAGATGTTAAGGGGCCAAGTATACAGCAGAGGTCAAAACAAACATAAAACACCACGTCCATTTCTGAAAGAGAAAAAAAAAAATGATTCCTCCAGCAACAGGTTCTATGTTAAACCTGCTTTTTTATTGTTCTGCTTGGGATATCTGTAGACTGCACAATGCAACGCTGTCTGCCGTGGAGCAATACCTCTCAGCACTGGTAATTTAAGACTTTCTTCTCTGTAATACACTGAACCATCATAACCTGTCTCTTCCCATTTAGTTTAACCTACAACCACCACATACTGATTTGGCTGTGTGTGGCTTTTTCTATTGCCATTTATTACTCTGCTCGACTCCTGAAATTCTGTTTGCAATTTAAGGCCACAAATTAGAAGCGTAAGTCATCTGTTTCCTATAATCCCCCTGTCAGGACTGGAATCGCATTTGGAGCTCAGCACTGAGTCTGGGCCTGGGCCCTTACAGACTTTCTGATTGGCTGGCCTTGCTAAAAGCTGCAACAGAATAAATAAAATGCTCTGGAAAAATAGAGCTTTTTACCAAAATAATAATAAAAAAAGGGAGAAAAAAGAAAGAAAGATGAAAGAAAAGAAACTGGGTTTCAAGTATTTTCCTCTCCCTTTCATAATAATCAAATCAATTACTACAATGGTAGGGTTTTTTTTTTTCTCCAATAAAAACAGAGCTGAATATTGTTACTTTCAGCACAAAATGCTAAGTATTTAAGATTCCATGTGGGAGAAGAGTGTAATCCTGCTTCAATCGGCTATATGTTTGCTGCATATGGAATATCTTTTCTAAGACCTGCCATGTTTCTTACAAAACATGGTTTTAAATGTACTAATTAGCCAGGTATTTTTTTTTAAATAGTGTCATAGATCTTTGGCTAAGTTAAAAATCTATGAAGTCCTAATCCACCACCAGGCTTACCATTTTAAAATATTTTGGCAAATTTTATTTAGTATCTCTGGATTATATAGAAAGGCTTCAATTTATCTTTTTAAAAAGAGATTTGTCCTTTAAATAGCGTAAGAATTTCAAAAATTTGGGAATATGACTGTTTTTTCTTTTCTTTTTTTCCTCAGCTCATTTCAATAGATTTCCTACTATCGATGCTGGGCCTCAGACTCTTTTAGTGTTTCATATTTTGAGTTACTTCCATTTCTTTTCCATTAAATTTTAAGTATACAACATGTCAGATTATATAGTAAAAAAAGCAACAGAAAAATATAAATGGAGAGAAATACAGAATAGCCACATCTAAAAACATTATCCTGAGTTCCTGGTGCAATTTTGAACTGCATTGGGCTTTGAAAAACCATCATTAGTTAACGGGAATAAAATTCGACAGAGTGACTCAGGTTTGTTAGTATATTCTCTGTACCTGGGCCAAAAGGTTAGAAATAAATGGGTCAATATTAGCTGAATGCCCCCACAGTAGCTGTCTTTTAAAAGAAAACAAAACTCACAGGGAAAATTATATATTTGATGCAAACTTACTTTTAACCAAAAAGAAAAATTAAGTTAAAATAATAGCAATTTTTAGAGACAATTTTAAGAAGGATGAGAGAATTTTTAAGAAAGACAAAATGTCATAATATTAAACTATTTTAAATTTATGTGATTATTTACAAAACCACTTCTGGAAATGTTTTGTGCTTCTGTAACTTAAATTTGATTTCTACATTCTTTTACATCACTCTTTGCAGGCTGTTTGTTAGTCTATAGTGTGGCCTGTGATTTCTGCTTATTTAAAAGAAACAAAGGAGGAAAACTCGCCAAGACGTTGAGGTTTCAAAAAAAAGAAGAAGAAGAAACAAATAGCTACTGTACATGTGCACTCTGATTATTTCCTAGATTTTTTTCAACTATACTTTCTGTATTGCAGATTTATTTAATAAACAAATGCATCTTCTGGGCCCATAATACACAAATGCATGCTACTGTTAATTCATTTACAGAATGCACCGTGATGGCCCCTAAGCAAAAGAGCAATCTTGTTATAATGAATGTGTACTATTCTTAATAAGCACACTGTAGCAACGACCCACACTGCACACAAAAGCACACCCAAACCATTTGGTTTGTTCCCAGAGCTCAGACACCAGCACCACTATTAAGTAGCTGTGCGCTGGGAGAGCAATCCAGTATTGGCATGCAAATGAGTGCACGAAGAGGCCAGATGCTGCTCTTTAGAAAGGAAAAGTGCCTCAGCTCAAACTTGGGGGGAAGAGAACCTGTGAATGTTACCAGAGCAGGGCAGCTTCGAGATTGTGTTCCATTATATTTCTGACAGGGGTAGAACTGCCAGTGGGATGAACTTGGAAAGATGAGTAGAACAGAACTTTGCAAACCCATGAACATTCAAGCACTCCATATTTCCACAGATCAGCTAGAAATTGCCCTCCATGTTTTTGGTTTTGCTTTCTTTTATTAACTTGTTTGCTTAGGGTTTTTGTTTCTTCTTTTTCTCTGGACTGGAATGATGCCTCTGTATTGAAAATTTGAGAGACTATCTCTTTGCTTTTTAAGTTGAAACTATTACATTCATGAGTTCAATGATGCTCAAAAGCTTTGTCATTTCAAATAAAATATTAGGCTATTGAAAAGAACGTGGTTTTTTTAACTAGCTCATCAAGAATGATATTCATCTGAATTTGGTGAGCTTTCATAATTTGTGGTGGGCATCTGACCCATTAGTCGCTGCCTTTATCTTAGCATAACGATTGACTGCCTTGGGGAAAGAGCAGGAGGGGAAGCCACCACTCAAGAGACTGAACCTGGTCTGGAAACAACTGTGGTAGATCATCTTCCAATCAGAATCAGGACGTTGTTTTTCCTGTCGACTCATTTTTCATTTTCTTTTCTTCTCAATGTTTAGGGAGTCATGGATTTATTTGATTTCTTATAGATAGTTGGAGATGATAAGGATGGAAGTCATGGGTACATGTTTTGAGAAAAGGACTAATGAAAAAGCAGCAGGGACAACCATACATAGTAAAAGTCACAAGGGAAGATAACAGCATTCCTGTGACACAGCTAATTAAAACACGTTAAGTGTAATGTGTCCCGTTTATAATAATGGCATTTGGGAACAAGGCCTTCCTCTATCCTTACGTAACAATAGAATTTAACCATATTATCTTATTCCTCTAAACATTTATTTGAATCATCACTATAGGCTGGATGCTACTCAAAGCTCTAGGAAATTTTATGTCACAGGAAATAAAATGGTTCATGGTAGTGGCCAAGTCTACATATTAAACCTGCTGATCATGGGTTATTAATTACAAACCCACAATAAATAAATCTTCTCTGAAGAAATACTGACTCTTGTAAAAATAGAAATGAATATAAATATATCTGGTGGGATTATGTCAATTATTTCCCTTACATGATCATAGCACTGTCTTTCAATTACTTTCTTCTTTAAATATATTTTATTGATTATGCTATTACAGTTGTCCCATTCCCCGCCGCTTTATTCCCCTCCTCTCTGTACACCCCTCCCATTCCCGTCCCCCCGCTTTAGCTCATGTCCGTGGGTCATACATATAACTTCTTTGGCCTCTACATTCCCTATACTGTTCTTAACCTCCCCCTGTCTATTTCCTATCCACTATTTATGCTACTTACTCCCTGTATCTTTTTCCCCTTTCTCTCCCTCTGCTTCCCCCGCTGATCTCCATGTGATCTCCATTTCTGTGATTCTGTTCCTGCTCTAGTCATTTGCTTAGTTTATTTTTATTTTTGTTTTTTATGTTCAGTTGTTGATAGTTGTGTTTGTTATCATTTTACTGTTCATATTTTTGATCTTCATTTCTTAGATAAGTTCCTTTAATATTTCATATAATGAGGGCTTGGTGATGATGAACTCCTTTAACTTGACCTTATCAGGGAAGCACTTTATCTGCCCTTCCATTCCAAATGATAGCTTTGCTGGATAGAGTCATCTTGGATGTAGGTCCTTGCCTTTCATGACTTTAAATACTTTTTTCCAGCCCCTTCTTGACTGTAAGGTTTCTTTTGAGAAATCAGCTGATACTCTAATGGGAACTCCTTTGTAGTAGTTCTCTTCTTTTCTCTTGCTGCTTTTAAGATTCTCTCCTTATCTTTAATCTTGAGTAATGTAATTATGATTTACCTTGGTGTGTGCTTCCTTGGGACTCTCTGAGCTTCCTTTGCCAGATTGGGGGAGCTCTTCTTCATTATTTTTTCAAGTAAGTGTTCCATTTCTTGCTCTTCCCCTTCTCCTTCTGGCACCCCTATGATTCAGATGCAGGCTGTTGAATTCTTGTTTGTTTATTCTGTTCTGGTTGAAATTTTATTTCTTCCTTCTGGTCCAAATCATTGATTTGAGTCCAGGTTTCCTTCCCGTCACTGTTGGTTCCCTGTACATTTTCCTTTATTTCACTTTTCAGAGCTTTCACTTTCTCCTCTATTTTGTGACCGTACTCAGTTCTGTGAGCATCCTGATCACCAATGGTTTGAACTGTGCATCTGATAATTTGGCTATCTCTTCATCATTTAGTTGTATTTTTTCTGAAGATTTAATCTGTTCTTTCCTTTGGGTCATTTTTTCTTTTGTCTCAGCAGGCCTGTTGGGCCTGTTTCATAGTAAGGTGTGGAGGCTTAGGCATTCACCAGGGCAGGGAAACCTAGTCACTGTGTTGTGGTGCTGTCTGTGGGGAAGGGGTCTGAGAAGGAACAATACAGCTTGTTCAGCTCTCTGCCGGCTTTCAGTCACTTCCGCTGCTACCCACAAACAAATTAGAGCCTTCTGGTGCTGATTCCCAGGTGCGTGGTTTGTGTATATTCCAGGACCCTGTGGGACTCTACAATGAACTCTCCTGTGAGGCTGGGGGTTTCTCCCTCTGCCTCAACCCTCACAGGTGTTTTCAGTCAGAGGTTTTGAGGTTTTATTTCCCCCCACTGGAACCCTGGGTTGCATGGTCTGTCTTGTCCCCAGTTGTTCCTCCCAGTTTATCTGCACGCAAATGTGGAACTGCCCCCTTTGCCAGCCATCATCTCACCTGCCCCAATCCTCCAGCTGTCGCCTTACCTTGCTATAAGTCCTCTCCACCACTGCTGCTCATATCCACCCCTCCCACCAGTATGGATGAATGTTTCTTTAACTCCTTGGTTGTTGGACTTCCATACAGTTCAATGTTGTGTCAGTTCTGGATGGTTTTTGTCTTTAAATTTGCTGTTGTCCTTCTTTTGGTTTTGTGAAGTACAGTGTATCTACCTAAGCCTCCATCTTGGCCAGGAGTCTGTCTTTAATTTTCTGAGTAGCCTTTTCCCATCAGTCAACTGGTTCATAAAATTTATTCATACACTTAATAGATATTTATTGAGTACCGTAGTAGTTTCCTAGGGCTGTATAAGTAACAAAGTATCACAAATCAAGTTGCTTGAAACAACAGAATTTAGCCTGTTACAGTTCTGAAAGCTAAAAATCCAAAATCAATGTGTTGACAGGGCCCTGTTCCCTCTGAACCTTCTCAGGGAAGAAGCTTCTCAGTCTCATCCAGGTTCTGAATACAAGCCCCCGGCATTCCTTAGCACATGGCAGCCAGCCCCAGCCTCTGCTCTATCTTAACATGACATTCCTCCATCTGTGTCTGTGTTTGTGTCTCTTCTACTCCTTTTAATGACAACAGTCATATTGCATTAGGGTCTACCCTAGGTCAGCAAGACCTCACTTTACTCTGATTACATCTACAAAGACACTGTTTCCAAATAGAATAATGCTCACAGGGCCTGGGGGTTAGGACTTCAACATCGTTTGAGGGGAAGCAATTCAACCCATTATAAGTACTTACTCAGTACCAAGCACTTGCACTTGGAAATTTCATCAATGGTGATAAGATCCTATGAAAGGCATTGTGGAATTTACTATAAGAATGTTATTTAGGACATTCTTACTTCATCATAGAATATGTTCTTAGGACACAGCATGAGAAATCATTGAGTTTCTTCCAATTATCTTTTTAACATTTTAGAGGCTATCAGTCTTGTAACTGATCTTATTTTTGTCCTTGAATAGGCTGCTGGCAAGTTCAGAATCAAATTTGGACCAACCACAAATAAGTATAACAACCACATAATTTTACTTTATGTAGGAAACTCATTTCTTTCTTATTTTTCTACCTTTTATTTCCTTTTGCCATTTTCATGTTGATGAACTATTGGAAATGGATTTAGTAACTAATTCTGGAGCAAAGCAAGTCAAAAGTAAATACATTTTTAAATTAATTAGGATAAACCCAAATTAATTTGATTTCCCCTATACCAAAAATAATTTAAAAGATGAAATATACTGTGAAAAATACATTCCAAATATTAACCTATTTGTTCTCAATGAGTGTGATAATCAAGTATTAATAATATAACATAGTACATTTATAAGATAGATCAAATCCTCGCATGATACTAAAGTTTAAGAGAAATCTTTGAAGCAATAAAGTTTCTGAAAACTTTATATTTCATAATGAATTAAAAAAGAAAACCAAGTAATTAACATGAATACTTGCTTCAGATAACTGAAAGTTATCAAATAGCAGAAAAAACAAATATTGTATTCTCAGAGACAAGATTAGTATTAATTGGTATACAGTATTGCAAGGCAGAGTGAGAAGAACTAATAACCCAAGACGATCAACACTGGAAAAAGGAGGTCTCATTCTCAACTCTCCTATATTAGAAATGTTCAAGCTATGATATACCATGAGTCAGGGATCTAAAATAATGAATCTAAGCATTTAGTGAGAAGTTGGCTCAGAGAACTACTT
Organism: Tonatia bakeri; assembly: GCA_004024845.1. Lineage (NCBI taxonomy): Eukaryota > Metazoa > Chordata > Mammalia > Chiroptera > Phyllostomidae > Tonatia > Tonatia bakeri. The sequence continues at coordinate 285,899 of PVIA01000676.1, read as the reverse complement.
TTCCTTCCATCCAACTCCAAAAATTTTTTAAGTTTTTTTAAAAGATTTTATTTACTTATTTTTAGAGAGAGGGGAAGAGAGAGAAGAAGAGAAGGAGAGAAACATCCATGTGCGGTTGCCTCTCAAGCAACTCCCCACCCCAGTGACCTGGCTGCAACCCAGGCATGTGTCCTGACTGGGAATCAAACCAGTGACTCTTTTGTTTGCAGGCCAGCACTCAATTCACTGAGCCACACAAGGCAGGGCTCAACTCCAAAATCTTAAGATTAGTGATTTATTTTGAAAATAAAGTTATTATTTTAATATAATTGGACCCATATTAACACTTTTGAATTTATAATTTTATATTTAGACATAATAATGGATCTATCCAGGCACCAACTATACAGTAAAACTTTCTTTCTACAACTCTACTGAATAACATAGCCACAAAACCTAGAATTTGGATAAACAAGCCATATTTCAACTTAATAATTTTTTTTAAATAAGCAACTGAAATTTAGCAGGAGAAAATTATTTGTCCAGTGACATGCAGCAAGTCTAGAGCATAATCAGAATTATAAGTTACCAGGTCTGAGACTGCAACTGGAGATGCAGCCATACTACCTTCCAAAGAATCAGAAAACCATGACAACCATTACTCAACCACTCAATTCAAGCCATATTGGCTTCTCCCTATGAAATTCCTAGACATCTAGTTTCTGAATCTAGTCACCAAAAGGCATAGATGACCCTGTGGCTCTTCAGGTGACAATTGTGAATGTGTTCCAGAGCTTCATAACTTTCAGACCTCGTCCATGAGCCTTGACCACTATCATGAGTAAACTTTTTTTCCTATTCACACACCACTAAGCCCAATTTCCTTATGGCAGATGGCAGGATTTACCCAGTAATCTCCCTGTAAACATAGCTAACATACTGTGCTGCCCCTTGATTCCTAGGTTTTCTTTCAAATGAATGTGCACCCAGTTTAGTAGACAAGATCATTATTCCTTTCTCCCTTTCCCTGAGGGATGACAGACTATTGCAACAAAAACTGAGAAGACCTCTCCATGTTATTTCCGGCTTTACCAGTGGCATACTCTGTGCCTTTCCCCAAGCCACTCACCCTTTCTATGGACAGGGTCTTTCAGTGGCAAACTGGAGGTTATCAGTTTCCCCAGATCATATTCAGGAATCACTGAAGTCTGCACTCAAAAGTTTATATAGACAAGGAAAATAATTATCGTTATTATTGTTGTTATTTATGACTAATTCAGCTGTAGAACTTGAAGATTTAAGATCTCCACAAGGATTTTACTGTGGTCTTCAGAACCTGAGATTTAATTTTAAAAGAATTAAATTTCCAGTCTGCTTTACAGGGGTGACTGTGAGAATGTATGCTGACAGACTGTTGTCTTCAGAGGCAAAATCCAGACACACAAAGACAATGCCACAGCTCAAACAGAGGGTGACCCTTTCCCATTCATCTTAATGGAGTGTTAAACTTGAAGCCTAATTAGGTCCACTTAAATGCCAACATTATTATACTTTTCTCTGCTTATCTTCATACCAGAAACAATCAACTAATGCACTCATTTAATCTGAGTGCGTGCAGCGATCACATCCAGACACCCTGTCATTTTGATAGCCTGCTTTATAGTCATAAAAGTACAAGTTTTAAACTTGCACTTTGGTTGTTTTTAATTATCAACATAATTAGATTACTTTCTATTACCTTGAATTTTTAGAGGTGAGACTGTGTACACATGTGGTTGATGTTTGTAAGGCAGTGGGGCCTGATCACTATTCCCATAAGGAACTGGTATCAGACTTGCTCCCAGGATAACAAAAGAGGATGTGTTAAATGAAAGATCCCATTCTTGCCCTTCAAAGAAGGTCACAGCTTTACAGTTTATACACAGTGTATGTGCCCAAGGTTTCTACATTCCCTTTCTGATTCACCATTGCCTCCTGGACTCCATTTTAATTTTTAATTCCTACAACAAACCTTGGAAGTAACAGAATTTAAAATATACAAATGCACACTTGCCTATTTTGTACCTAGGAGAATCCAGGTCTAGGCCCTCAATTAAAAGTCCTTGGCGACCTTATAAAATATCTCGTAAAACTCTATTTATTTACTCATGGCTATAAGGAGATTAGTCTGTTTTTCTTAATGGTCTCTGTGCCAAAATGGCATACAAGAAAACTTTTGGAAGTTCATCATCCAGGCTTATAGATAAAGCCACTGGTGAGTGTCTTCCAGAGGAAGAAGTTTCTCACCCCTCCATCTATGCACTCTTCCACCAAAGGCCCTACCTCATGTGCCCCAGGCAGCCAAGTGTCAAAGAACATGATGCTTGGAGGAGTATTTTCCAAAGGCTGTGATAGATGCTGACAGTACACACCTTGGTTTTCTGACCTTCCTAGACAAACAGAACACTATGCTTCTTAGCCCCTTTTGCAGGTGGATGGGACTATGACTAATCCTGGCCAATGGATTAGGACACGGAGGGAGGTCACTTTGGAGAAAAAATATTTGGGAGCCAATGCATAATCCCCAATGCTCTTTCCCAACTTGGACAAACACTGAAGACCCTTGTTGAGAGAAACGTCCTATAAAGTGAAAGTTGCCTGTAATGCTTGGTCTCCACATGGGATAACCCCTGGAGAGATGCCTGGGCCAGCAGAAGGTTCACAGGACTGAAAATAATGCTATTTTGGTTAACCATTAAGTTTTTGGTATTGTTTGCTGCTTCAACATGACCTAGCCTTTCTGATTTAAAACAATGTCTCAGAATTAATTCCCAAGCCTAATTTCACTAGATAGATATCATATATAATTGTCATCACTGCCTTCTTCCAACATCAAGTACAAGAGAGTGGAAAAACGAAGATGCAAAAGTCACCCCAAATAGTCCACCTAGCTCTGACTGCACTCCTTGTGCTTGGCTTCCTTGTGACTTATACTTTGATCTTGAAAAAAGTGAATTAAGCCCCATTACAAGCTGTTCTTTTCCACCAAGAAAGAGACCTGGAAGGCAATGTTTGTTCATAATGCTCAGAGCATTTTCCAGGGACAGAAAATTAATATCCAAAGACAGGCCAGAGTCAGAGGATTGGAAGAAAAAATCCCTTAGGTAAAACCCTAAAATTCAGGTTTGTATTATCCAAACAGGCACCAGGGCAAATGCCCATTAGCTAGCTAAGAAATAAGAAACTATCCAGAGGGCTATTAAAGAAAATTGAAAAAACAAAAGTTGTAATAATCTTTTAAAAGCAGGCTTATGTGAATAAAAACATCAAATTATATCTGAATTGAGCTAAGCAATATTTTTATTGAGCCTTTTAGTTGGCATTTGCAAACATCTAAACTTTTAAAACAGTTGCTCTGACAACTTTGAAAGGCACAAAACTAATTTTTACTTTGACAGGAGTATGTTTAATGTGTTTACATTAAATCAGGTCACATGGTTTCTAACATCAGAAGGAGTTTGTTTCCTATGTACACACTCAGTTATGAAAAATCTCTAGATAATACATAGATACTAATGAGCTCCAGCAGGGACTTAAGAAGGAAAATGAGCCTTAGGGAGTCTTAGTAATGAAAGGAGTAAAAGTGATGCAAAAGAGAGAGATGGAGAGAAGGGGAAGCTACCACTAGTGAATGGGCAGGCGGCATGGAAGGGGAGCCCTGCGAGTTATCTAAGTAAAGATGGGCTTGGCTGGTACAGGAGATTGCTAGCCAGGAAGACCAGGTGCAGAGTGGAAGGTATGCTCACATCAGAGCCAACTGGGGCTGGGAAAGCAATTCCCCAACTTACTATCTCTCACTTTCAGCACGCCAGTCTTCCCATAAGCAAAATAGAGATAAAAATACCTACCTCACAGTGTTAGTGTGAGGATTAAATTTTGGATAAGACCATGCATGTAATGTTCCTAATACACTGAGCATACAGAGTAGGTTTTCAGTTAATATTAACTCCTACTAGATTGGCATGCTCTGTGAATTTAGCTTGTTAATAGAACCATATGTGCACAGCAAATAGTAAGAAGAGTACTACAAGTGAGTGGCCTCAGTGATTACCTTTCCCCAAATGAAAAAGGAGACACAAGTCTGACATTTCTTCAGCTGAGTTCAATTCCTAAATGGCTGTCACAGAGTGACTCTTTCCCAGGGACATGTAAGTAATACAGTGGAATTTTCAGGAAATTTTCACCTAAAATTTCATTTGGAATTTTACCTTGAAACACTGTATGAGGTGCAACTCTGCCATATTAATACAGTAAGGAATACTTGTACTGCAGTTTTCGAAGAATCATTCACAGTTTTGCTAAGCATAATTTTTATTCATTTCCTCCTCCACTATGAAAAGTAACATGGTGTTGCAAAGACAACAGCACTTGGGTCAGCAGACCTGGGTTCCAATTTTAACTTCTCCATGTACCAGTTCTGACAGAAAAACGAGTCTTCAACCTCTTTGAACTTCTATTTCCTTATCAGTAATTTAGGATAACCTCTGAGGAATGTAGTAAAGAGTGAGTTAAACAACATACACAATGTACCTAGCACAATGCAAGCAAAACCATTAACTCTCTCCCAAGCCCATAAACCCCTATAATTATAATGTAGACTTATCAGAACAATGTATGATTTGTGTGCAACTTTCTCTCACTAGATTACGAGTTTCTCAAAAGCAATGGCTAAGACCTTTTATACTTTGTACTCCACATATCTGGAAAGAGAAAGTTAGAAATTCGGCTATGGGAGAAGAAAGAATGATCATTGTTTGCTGAGCGTAAATGAAATAGGTAAACAAAACTATATTATCCCTCCCTATGTTATTCCTCTTCACCCCGATGGAAACTTGAAGACGTTATGTGTAAGCATTGTCTCAACTCACCTCAAATTCTCTCCTCTGTACTCCAAATGCATCCATTTCCATCATTTTGCTACTGCGTGGGCCAGTGTTACCACTAACGGCCATGCTGTCAGCTCCAGCACTCTCCATTCTCTTCCTCCACCTATCAGCACCCTTCAGTGTAGCTGACTGCTGTCTTTTCCTTAAAACACTTTCTTCTCTTGGCTTCTATGACACCGTGCTCTCATGGCTTTCCTCCATCCACTCCCTTTTGCTCACTCTTCCTGTTAATAGACTTCTAAACTTTGTAGTACCCAGTTCACTCCTGGTTCTTTGCTCTGTCTACATCCTCTCACTAGTAAGCCCCTCCATTCACTCATTGGATAGTGAGAATCATTTAAGTGCTAAGAATCCCACATCTTTATCTCTAGTCCTTACCACTCCTCAGAAATCCAAAGTCATCTAACCAACTGTTACTTGAGATCTCCACTTATGGTCAAATAAATGTTTCAAAATGTACATGCCTAAAAGGTAATTTTTATTTCTTCCCCCTATCCCAACTGACTCCTGCCCCTGGGTTCTTCATCTTGATAAGTATCATGATTCTCCTCTGGAGATCAAGACAATAATCTAGCACAGGGCTTCTCAAACCTTAATGTGAATATGAGTCACCTGGAATAGGGGGAGGGGTATTCTAATTCAGTAGGTCTAAGTCAAAGAATATGATTCTGCATTTATAACAAGTTCCAAATGATGTGATGCTGCTGGTCCTTGAATCATATCATTGAGTAACAAGGATTTTGGGGATAATTATTGGTGCTCCTGTTTCCCTAATGCACATCTCCATATACATACTCAAAAAATCAGCAATGTTTCCTCAACCACATTTCTCCAGAATCTGACTGTTCTTCAACTCGCAACACCTGGTCAATGCCACTGTCATCTTTCTCTTGTACTACTGTTGTTGATTCCCGACTAGTCCTCAGCTTCTAATTTGTCCCTGTGCTGCAAGATGTTTTCTCCACTACAGCCTTATAATACCAACCACATCACATCACTACAATGTTCTGTTTTTGTTTTTGTTTTTTTCACCAGACCTACAGTTAAATCTCATCAATGACTCTTAAGTGGCCCTCACCTCACCTTCAACCTCATTTGATGTTGCTCACTCTCTGGCCAACAATGCTCCAGCCACACTGATTTTTCATTCCTTAACCTTGCCAAGCTAACTCCCACCTTAAGGCTTTTTCACTTGTTGCTCCCTCTGCTTGGAAAGCTCTTGATCTTTCACATGGCTGGCTCCTTTCTGTCATTCAAATCACAGCTTAAATGTCATCTCTGAATGACCTTCCCTGACCACCAGATCCAAAATAGCCACTCTGTAACCTGTCACTTGATATCAAGTCACTGTTTTATTTCTCTATATTTCACTTATTGCTATGTGATATTTTTTTTATTTTTTTTTAATTTATTGGCTTATGTTCTCTCTCTCTTCCTCCTTCCTGTTCCCTTCCTCCCATGTACACTAAGAGGTAAACCCAGAAAAACAGAAACTACACCTATCTTATTACTGGCTGTGATCTCTGCATCTAGGTCAGTTCCTGGTATTTAATAGGCAATCAACAGCCACTTGATGTGTGATTAGATGAATAAATGACTCAATAAAGAGTTCTGGAGTCTATTACAGAGTGAGAGGGAACATGAAGCTCCTTGGCATCTGGGCTTTCCACTTTGTCCTGCAGGATCCTTCTTAACTCCTCCTCTGAGTCCTCCCAACCCCACGGCACTTAAAAGCGAAGATGAACATCTGGGGTTAAGTTGCCAGCCATCATTTCTGTGATTAAAGGACCTTGTGTTTCATAGTTTCTGCCACAAGCACTAGAATTTGGCTCATTTCTTATAAAGCCAGTACGTTTCTTAAATAAAAAGAGTAGCCCCTCTGACCATGAACTTAATTTCTATGACTCTGCACTAATCACTTTCAATAGCTTTACTTGACTCTGTTGCTACTTATTATTTGAGGGATGGGTGCTCATGCACAGTGATTTCAACATGGAATTTGATTAGGTCATTATAAACCCCATGCATGGAAGTAGAGTAGTTCCAGTGGATCACAAAACTGTGGTTCCCCAGTCAGCATTGTCTGCATCACCTGGAAACTTGTTAAAAATGAAAATTCTCAGGCTCTGGCGCCAACCTTTGGAAAAGAAACTCTCAGGATGGGATCAAGCAATCTGTGTTTTAAAGATTCTCCAGATGTTTTTGATGCATGCTAAAATTTGTGAGCCACCAATTTAAACCATTAAACACACCATCATGAGTTTCCATTGCTCAGGAAAGTTGGTGACCTCAAGAACACTTCATCTGGACATTAGATAATGTCCAGAAGAGTGACTCATACCTGTGCAAGTGGGGTATTAGCAGGAATATATTCTGGAAAACTTTTCACTGACCTAAGTTTATCCAGGAAACAAGACTTAACCTGACTCCTTCACTCAACTGCCTTTTATCTTCTGTATCTTTCTCCTTTGTTCCCTCCAGTTTAGCTGATACCAGTTCAGTGAGACCTCTGGTATTCAAGGCAAGAAATAACACCTGAGGTTAAAACTAACCATGTGGGGTAGCTCTCCTATAAATACACACACACACACACACACACACACACACACACACACACAGTTCCTATTCAGTTGCTAAAAGAAATTCCAAGTATGCAGTCATATCTGAACTATAATATGCATTTCACCCAATTGTTCAATGAACCAAATCTCAGCAACCTCAACGTATTCAATTCAGGCAGATTTGATATTTTTAGCTACATAACCACGGCATCTACCTGCTTTCAGTTTTGATCCTAGAAATATTTCTGTGTCAGCCATCTCTAGTTTCAAGATGAGAGCTTGCATAAGTTAGTGGCAAGTGAATTAGTATTTTAAAGTTGATTCCCAATGTTGGTGGCTAAAATCCATGGAATCACGGTAGATCCATGTTTTATTTTCAAATTTAAAACAAAAGTAGATGTATTATACTGTTATGTGGCTCAGTTTACATAGCCACATGTAGAGGCAAACACTTTTTCTCTACTACCCACCCCAAGTTGACTCCTATTTAATTTCCCAGGTGTCAAAAAGAGAAAATGTTAGTGTTATGATCACAGTCATAAACTGAAGGTGATATTATCACAGAAGGTTCAAAAAAGAGGGTATAAAGGACACTCCAGGAAATTTTAATAAACTACATGGTTATCACCTGGTTATATTTGGGCATGTGCAACTAAACAAAACATGTTAATGAGAGTGATAATAATGTTGGAAAATTGTTACTTAGATTGCCCTAACATATTCTAGAATGTCATTCATTCCTACATGGATTTTGTCTTTTTGTCAATTATATTATGCTCCTTATGGCACAAAACACTGAAACCAAGAAAAATTTAATCCTATTCCTCAATGTCAATATTATGAAAAGATTCTAATTTACTTTGAGTATTGCCATAATTGCAATACTATTTTATATTATATGAGGCTTGATTACCAAGTACCTTGATAATCATATAGTATGTTGTTAATTTTAATAATCATTATGACCCTGTGAGTAGAACAAAACAAAGATTATTTTCCCCATTTGAAATATCAACATCTGAAGGTAAGACTTGTTAAGTGACTTAATCAAGACCACATAACTAATTTGCATGGGGCTGAAGTGAATTCCAGGTCCAGAGCACTTTCTATTATACTATACACACCTGACTAAAATTCCCAGACATCCTGGGAAGCTGTAGGAAAAAAATCTTTCTTCTGTAATGTAATGTTGCTTTACTGTACCCTGATTAAGTGCTTTTTTTAGCCATAGTGACAAATGCTGGTTTAAAAACTGTATTCACTGACTGATGTGAGAAATTACCTTCTAAAGACACAGGCCGTCCCATGTGCTGCAATGCTCTTATGCTCGTGTAAACTGCTGGGGATAGAGACAGCAGGGTGCGTGCAGAAGGACATTCATTACCTGAAGAAACAGCACATATTGATTTTTATGTCCACTGTAGAGACAGGTAATACAATTTCATTGCCTATTCAATATGAAAAGAGGACTTAATGGAGTTATGGTTTATGATTTGGCCATTGTGTCAGACGTCTTTTCCAGCAATATGTTCTCCATCTCAGATCCACCCCAGGATCCTAGGCAACCAGATAGCTAGATGTACCCCTTTAGCACCAAATGCCATTGGTCCCATAAAACATGGGATGGAATATGTGAAAGAAAATAGTGAGTAAGGGGCCCCTTTTTACAGGTTATTTACCTGCAGTCACTGTGGCTGAAGAGCACTGGACGGAGATACACGCCCACAGGAATGTCCTTCAGTGGCACAAAAGAAAGGTCCACACTGAGCCCTGATGATGTGGCTAACAATCCTAAGGTCATAGCAACTTGAAAATGTATTCATTTTGGCAGTTTCTTCCAAATATAGTTCAAAAAGCAGAAGGTTTTAGGTTTGTTGTTCACTTTTTGACTTATTTCCTTAAAATGAGTTGTGCATGTTGTCAGAAACAATTCTCAATAGGTCTTTCATATTCTGCATGTCTTGCAAACAGAAGCACTGACTTCCTTAGTTGCAGACTCTCTGTACAAGGATATTTGTAAAGTGAACAACCATGAAAGATGCTCTCTCACAAGCGATGGCCCAGCATACTTGTTGCCCAGTATGGAAATTTCAGACTCTCTAAGTGGAGAATTTCTATCCTACAACACAACTTAACTGTATATGCAGGTGGTATCACCTGGCTCTCTGGGTCTTGCTCAGTAAGATTGGGGGGGTTAGGGTACCAAATATTCTGCTGTCTATGCTGCTTGCCAAGTTGTACATAATAAAATCCTTTCTCTCTGACCCAAGTCTCTCTCACTGACCTGACCTTGAAATAACCAGGTATAAGCAACAGTACGTAAGAGTTGTGGCCATTCACATTCAGTTTTTCTAAATGTTTGTTAAATTACAGATTTGTGGTGTTAGTCACACTTTCCTGCTGCAGAGATTTGTACTGGCTTTTACTGTTGATCCTTCCTGTTGCCAGCTTAGATGAGCTGGTCTTCAAAATCACTGGGCTAAAGAAGGAAAACAACAATGAAAAAGTGTTTCTTTTGGACAACTTTGGTGCAACACTGCAAAAAAATGCTAAGAAATTAACCAATACTCTACATGTTTTCTTGTGTTGACAAATTAGGTTAAAATAAATTTCATACATAAATTACTCTGACTGAGCTTGACCTCCTATAAAGCTCTCACACATATTTCTGGGACTTCCCAAGAGGTGTCTCCTGTGTACTCCATCCCTTCCATGTGCTCTGCCTTGTTGTGTCTCTAACTTTTGATTCTGGCCACTCTATTTAGCTTTTCCAAAGCTGCTGACACTTCTTTTGCTCTGATGTCTGTGGGGGAAGGAAGATGGGTCTTCCCCTGCTGTGATATACTCAGTGTTGCTTGGGCAACAGAGATCCTTCTAGCCATATCCAGAACCAGATTTAAATGTGGACACTGTGCAGGATCTTCCTTTCCCTCTTTGTCTTCGGTGACTCCTGCGTCAAGCTAATCATGCATGCAGCTTTCTTCCCTTAGGACCTGTTCTTCCTCAGATTGCTTGGACCCTCTTCTCAAAGAATTTTGTAGAGCCATCCTCCCACTGGACCACACATTCCTGCACCCCTGGGGGTCCTTGTCCCTGGCATCTGTGCAGCTCAATTTTTTACTGCCTTCAACTTTGACTCAAAAGTCATTTAGTCAGGGAGGCCTTACCTGACTACCCACTTCTAAATGTCAGCCTTTACTCCTACCCAGGCTATCTCCTTCTCTGCCTTATTTCAGTCTGTTGTACCAGTTGCTTCCAAACGTTTTATAAAATAAATTTCTTATATTATTATTGTCTCCCCCTACTGAAATGTAGTTCCAAGACAGCAAGGGTTTTCATTTCTTTGGCACACTGATGTGCTTAAAATGGGGCCCAACACCCAGCTTGTCCTCAATAAATATTTTTAAAATGAATGAATGAATGAATCATAGCTGAAGCCACACTAAACCTGATGTCCAGTAAACCATTTTGACTGAAAAGATAATTGTGAATAGTCATGCCAGGAACATATACCCACATGAAGGACCAAGTATTTGTATAAATAATGATGATCCAGTCACTCATTCTGGTTGCCTTCCACCTTTAAAATTAAGACAGAAAATACATAATTTTGCCTAGCTTCCCTGTTCTTTGCAATGATTAGCCATATTTAAACCTACATAGTTCTTATATCCAATAATATGATTGTTTTTAATTCCTTTCTTTTTCTGTTGCCACTTAACATTGCTTCAGAAATTAATTATAATTATTGAAATTATAATGTGATTTAAGATACACTGTTGCCTGCATGAATAAGCTAGGATAGATTTTGTATGTGTGTTAACCACAGGGAAAATTAGTGAGAATTTGTCCATTATGTGGGAGTAAAAGGTCAAAGTGGGAGAGATAGTCTCAGTAGTCTTGGGGTTCACAACTCTATGAAGCAAGACTGATGGGCAGGTAAATTGCTACAACTTTTTAGGAAAGCACTTAGAATATCATTGACCCTTGAACAATTTAATAGGGAAAACTAACCCTCACCCCTGCAGTCAAAAATTCATGAATAACTTGAGTTAGGCATCGTGAGGTGGGGATTCCCAACTCCCAGTGGAAATCACAGCCTTCGATCTGGATCTGAGGTTGGTTACATTCACAGAAGCTAATCCCAGGAATACAGAAGCCCGACTGTATATCTATTGAAAAAAATCCATATATAAGTTGTCCCATGCAGTTCAAACTCCTATTGTTCAAGGGCTAACTGTATGTAAAATTCCTTATATATTTGAATGTATCTATTATACTTTTAAATATATATGTGGAAGAATGTTCATGGAAATGTTACTCTAAATAAAACTTTAAAAAAACCTAAATATTCAATAATAGGGGATTATTTCAATAAGTTACAGTCTCATTATTTTGTGTAATAGAATATTATTTAGTCACTTAAAATTATGTTTTTGAAGACAATCTAAAGAAACTCTTCTCACAACACAACTCTAAAAAACTAAAAGCTACATACACATTAAAAGGTTCACTTTTTTAAGCCATTTATTTTTTTTTACTTTTTCACATTTTTATTGTTATTCAAGTACAATTGTCTCCATTTTCCTCCCATTACTCCCCCCACCCCAGCCACCCCCACCCTTGATCCTACCCCTCTTTGGTTTTGTCCATGTGTCCTTTATATAAGTTCCTGAAAACCCCTCCCCCTTCCCCCCATTATCCCTTCCCAAAACAACTGTCAGTTTCATAGACTCTGCCCCTGAGTGAAATGTTGAGGACTTTCCTGTCAATTCTCCCAGATGTCCAGGTAGAACAGGGTACACTGATTACTTTAACCAAAACAGACTGCTTTCGCTCAAACTCACCTCAGGCCTAACCAAGTGTGAAGCTTATCAAACTGCCAGATCAAAAGAAAGACAGTTTTCACCTGAGAGAGAAACTAAGCAAAATGCACAGGACACCATGAGCACTTATAACCTAAGATATTCAAAGTATCATGTTAGGGGAAAAAATTCTAGATCAGAAAAGTTCCTGGAGAGAATTCCAAAATGTGCAAAATAGAGGGAAAGTTTTACAAATTGCATTTAATATGAAACAAAGAAAACAAAATTAAGACTTTTATCTCAACTTTTAGGAAGAATTAATTTCTAGAAAAAAATTACATAAAAGTAAGGTACAGAATTATAGATTAAACTCATTTAAAATGCTGTCATTTTAGTTGGTAAATATCTTAATAATCCCACAATTTAACTATTTTAAAGGAACGAATTAATTATCACAATGTGTTTTCAGTCTGTTTTAAGGAAACTGTATGTTTAGAATGTGGTGTGTTATTTTGGAGATCAAATTTTTGTCCAAGGTATCACTGACTAATATATTTTCCCATATGGTTTGTTCCATTTTCATTTTGCTGATGTTTCCCCAAACCGTGCAGAAGCTTTTCATTTTGATGAGATTCCATTTGTTTATTCTTTCCTCTATGTCCCTTGCTCTAGGGGACATGTTGGTGAAAATATTACTGTGTGAAATATCCGAGATTTTCCTATATTCTGCTCTAGGACTTTCATGGTATCCTGACTTATATTTAAGTTTTTTATCCATCTTGAGTTTATTTTCCCTATGGTGTCAGTTGGTGGTCGAGTTTAATTCTTTGTCATGTAACTATCCAGATGTCCCAACACCATCTGTTGAAGAAGCTATTTTTACTCCATTTTATGCTTCTGCCCCCTTTGTCAAATATTAATTGATCATAGATACTTGGGTTTATTTCTGGGCTCTTTGTTCTGTTCCATTGGTCCATGTGCCTGTTTTTATGCCAGCACCAGGCTGTTTTGATTACAGTGGCCTTGTAATAGAGTTTGGTATCAGGTATTGTGATCCCTCCTACTTTGCTTTTCTTTCCCAAAATTGCAGCAGCTATTCGGGGTTGTTTAGGGTTCCATATAAATTTTTGAAGTGTTTGTTCTATGTCTGTGAAATATGCCATTGGTACTTTAATAGGTATTGTATCGAAACTGTAAATTGCTTTGGGTAGTATGGACATTTTGATGGTGTTAATTCTTTCAATCCATGAACACAGTATATGCTTCCCTTTATTTGTGTCTTCCTTAATTTCTTTCGACAGTGTTGTGTAGTTTTCTGAGTACAGGTCTTTTACCTCCTTGGTTAGGTTTATTCTTAGGTACTTTATTTCCCTTGTTGATCTCCAAAATATATAAAAAGTTCACATAACTCCACTCCAGGAAGACAAACAATCCAATTAAAAAGTGGGCAAAGGACCTGAACAGACACTTCTCCAAGGAGGACATACAGAGTGCTCAGAGACATATGAAAGGATGCTCAGTATCGCTAGCCATCAGAGAGATGCAAATTAAAACCACAATGAGATACCACTTGACACTGGTCAAAATGGCCATCATAAACAAACCAACAAACAACAAGTATTGGAGAGGTTGTGGAGAAAAGGGAACCCTAGTGCACTGTTGGTGGGATGCAAACTGGTGCAGCCACTGTGGGAAAACAGTATGGAATTTCCTTAGAAAAATAAAAATGAAACTGCCTTTTCACCAGGCAATTGCACTGGTGGGATCATACCCTAAGAATCCTGAAGCACTGATTCAAAAGAACCTATGCACCCCAATGTTCTTAGCAGCTCAATTTACAGTAGCCATGTGTTGGAAGCAACCTAAGTGCCCATCAGTAAATGAATGGATCAGAAAACTATGGTACATTCACACAATGGAATACTAAGCAGCAGAAAGAAAGGAAGAACCCCTACCCTTTGCAACAGCATGGATGAAACTAGAGAGCATTATGGTAAGTGAAACAAGCCAGGCCGTGAAAGGCAAATACCATATGATCTCATTTGTAAAAGAACCTAATCAACAAAACAAGCAAGCAAAATATATTTCAGAGACATTGAAATAAAGAAAAAACTGACAGTAACCAGAGGGGAGGAAAGGAGGGTGTAATGTGGGAAATAAGGGAAAGGGTCGACAGGAACATGTATGGGGGACACATGAACAAGGCCAAGGGACTGTAGGATCAAGGGTGAGAGGTAGGGGTGGGTGCAGAGGGGGGAATTGGTGTTGGAGGAAATGGAGGCAACTGTACTTGCACAACAATAAGAAAAAGAAATAGAAAAAATGTAATGTGTTAAATATAGGTCATATTTCTCAGATACACTATAAAAAATGCTTATGTTTTTAATTGACTATGTTGTTAAAAAATAACATCTTCAAGTTAAAAAAATTTTTTAATTGTCCCTAAAATTATGTTCCTTCCCCTGAGCTACTCTTGGAAGGTAGTAGTCAGTCATGCAATCAAATGTGTAGGGTTATTTCAGCTGCCTGCCAAAATATTGCTCATGACTATTAAAGTATGCTGAAAAACACCATTACATCAATGACAGAAAGGGCATGATTGTTCTTATTTCTGGAATTCTTCTGATGTGAGTCAATTCACGGGGTGGGATTTCACTGGAAAATGGCTTTAAATGAAGGAAGAACAGAACCAAGCCTTCAAACACAAACATAATGGAAAACCATAGAGTCGGACTTCACCCAGCAAGCAATGACAGACATCCTATTCAAAGTAAAATCTATAGCCACAAAAGACTTCAATTTCCTGTGTAATTTCCATTTTTATTAATTTAACATTAATTGTTTTTTCTTAATACTCAGAGTAAAACATTTCATCCTTGATATACAAGACCAAAATTATGTGACTTTTCATTTCAGACCCAGCAACATCAGATTGAATGAAGAGAGACTATGATATGAGGTTATCTTAAATATTGCTTTTGTATTTGCCCACAAATCCATAAAGCACTTAGGAATGTGGATAATTTGGAGATGCAGAAATAATCCATAATGAAAGAAGGACTTTCTGATATATATTTTTTAAGTCCTTGGACTCACAGAACTTTAAACCCAAGCAGAATATGGCATCTCTGATATGGCTCTCAGCCCACGCTACCGAGGCTGGTCATATGTACAAACTCTGCCTCTTGTAACTCCCTCCAGATGAAGATGAGGTGATCCAGTTTATGACTGTCGGGTGCTGCCCACCAAAATCAGTTCTTCTGTTGATTCTATAATTTTGTGTGTTTGTTTTGTCTTTTCAAGTAAGTTAAGCTAAGGAGCTTTCTTTTATCTGTCTTATTATTCCCCCAAAGGGTGTATTATACAGCCTCATCCAGTGTGAACATTCTCTATTTGTTTGTTAATTCCAGATCAGTTCAAAATGTTTTTTGGTTTTAATTAAGAAGATGAGCTCTCTATGCCTAGATAAGACATGTTCCCTATTATTTGGGGCTAGGACTAGGATGATATTTGTTTAATAAATCTAATAAGTATGCTAACAATTAATATGGTAACACACATTGTTTAGTCTAGTCATTTTCAAACTTTTTTTTCACAAAAGAAAATCCCGCTCAGATCCGACAAACAGCACTGAAAGCCTGTGGTTGAAGTGAGTGGAGAGGACTGGCTGGGGAACGGATGACAGCAGGCGGGAGAGGTGGAGGCCCGGAGGAACCGAAGCCTAGCCGGTTGGCTCTCTACTCACGCCCTGACAAAGGCCACTGGGAATTTCCAGTCACCCAGAGAACTGCTTAAAAGCCACTAGTTTAGTCTGCTGTGTGATGTATTTTAGTAAAACGAAAATCTCTGCTTCTGCCTCCTGCCAATTCAGTGTCACGAATTGAATCCTACATTTTTAAAGTCTATTATAAATACAATGCCATTTGTGACAACATGGAGGGACCTTGAGAATATTATGCTTAGTGAAATAAGTCAGTCAGAGAAAGCCAAGAACCAAATGATCTCACTCATGTGTGGGATATAAAACTGAATCTCATAGACACAGACAACAGTATAGCAATTATCAGAGGAAAGGAGGTGAGGGGCTGTTACAGGGTAAAGCAGGCCAAATATATGGTGACAAAAGATGATCAGACTTCAGGTGGTGGGCACACAGTGCAATATACAGATGATGTATCATAAAAAGGTACACTTGAAACCTATAGTGTCTTCACCCATGTCACCCCAATAAATTTAATATAAATAAATAAATAAATAAATAGCGAATAAATGAATTGACCAAATGAATGAATGCATATTTATAACCAAACTGAACAAAATCCTTATTATAGTCATAATATTTATTCTAGTTGACTTAAATGGAATATGAGAATGTAAATATAATTGGAATTAGAGAAATAAACAAGTAAAAGTATCAACTACAGCTGACTGCCAACATCTGAACTTTTCAGAGGTTATTTTACAAAGTAAAAATGTGTACTCATTGCATTCTTTTCTATCTATGGTAATAAAATGGGTTTTAGGACATATGTATGTTTCTGTTGCCTTGAATCGCTGCCTCCATCTTTTGGTAACAAACACTTTTTTCCCCCTTTTGAGACTTACCCTTTCCCATGCCTCCAGTCTTGGCAACATGTCCATCAAAATGTTGCAATTACTCCCTGCCCCCCTACCTCAAGCCCAGCCAAGGTGTAGGCACATTACCCAAGCTAGACTAGTCAGCCTTTTAACCCTGAAATGTGAGAATGTCCTGGGTTGACAGGATGTTGGAGGAAAGACTGGAGCTGCTCTGGGGTCCCGAGCAGACCCTCCATTAGGCTCTGCTACTTGAATCCCTGCAGCTATGTGGGTCGGGAGCTTTCTGAGCCCTGATTGTTCAGCCTCTTCTTTTTGTCTGCAGGCTATAGCGCATCTTTCCAAAAACATCCTTTATTTATTTATGTATGTACATTTCTTTATTTGTATTTAAATTAGCCAGAGTTTATATCTGAAACCCAAGTATGCTAAGAGATACAGGGGCCCTAAACACTGATAACACAGCCAGAAATACACTTAAAGAAGCTTAAATCAAACAAGTCTTGTTCATATTCCACAGTGAAATATATCCCAAAGTTTCTATTTGGTTTATTAGGATCCTCTCAGTATTATTAGGTCTTTTGAAAATGATGGTTATAGTATCGTACCACCCAGCCAGATACAAACTAAATAAAGACAATTGAACTGAGATCAGGAAAACAGTTTACCGTAGTCTGACACAAGCTATAAAACCTTTTTAAATCTCCACTTCCTCATGTGTGAAAGGATGGGGTTAAAGTAAATCCATAATACCTCCTATATGTTGACAAGCTTTGAGCTTTGACGTTTACAAATAAAGGATAACACACACCACCAACTGCTGATTTTTCTTCTCTTTTTCTTAAGTCAGAATTAGGCACTCCAAAGGAGACCCTACAGTTCTACTTCAAGGCGGTGTTTAAATTTAACGCCAGACCTGCCCAGGATCGGACTGTGCTGTGGCATGACTTTCCCCCACAGTTTTGTAGAATCTTTCTCTGTGGTGAAAATCAGTGCCACTTTATGTACTCACATTTTCCCTTTTCCATTCTCCTTCTATGGTTGGGGGGGAAATGAGTTATAATTAGAATCAAGAAAATACTGCAAGGATAAATACAATGTATCCTGTTTTTAAAAAAGGTCATTCTTTCAGTCTATCAAAGCACTTTACAACAAGCACCTAATTGATGGTCAAAGCCTCCTCTGTAGGAATAAAACACTATGCCCAGTATACAGATGAAGAAAGGAGAGGGAGTCAACAGAATTTTAGTTGACCATCTCAAATCTGGAACGACAAATTCAGAGCACTTTCATTTTAAAACACTGTGTGTCTGAGTGGCAAATTAGCTCGGTTAGTTGCAGATTATTTTAATGTTGACCTAGAAATACGTGTAATACATTTATAATGAAAACAAAGCGAAAGACATTAAGTAGCTAACAGTCAATCCTAAAACAAATAGCTATTACAGTGGTTTTCAGAATAAGTTCTTTGGTGACTAGTTGATGACTTCAGTGAAAATCCCATGTAAGTGTGACAAGCTTAATTTACTGTAAAACTGCAGAAAACTAGAACAGAGTCTGTACTTAAGACCGAGTTATACATACTAATAAACTAATACTCATAAGTGATGATCATAACCATAACTGCACGTCACTCATTCAAACCAGAAACACGCTTCCAGCACCACCACCACCGTGTTTTCTCAAACAGTGTCCTTAGCTGGACCAGCCCAGAATGAGAAAGGAAGCTTATGTGCCCCACTCATTAGATGATGCTTATTTAGCATTCAATCATCCACTCTTATTTATTCAAAAAATAATTACTCCATGTGCCAGGCACTATGCTATGCACTCCATCAGATTACTCACCCTTGAGTCTGTAGAACTCATTCTCTCAACTTAGAGTACCTGAGGAACCCAGGAGCATGTCAATCAATGAAGGAACTAGATGCCATTTTCTGGCTTGTTTAATAGAACACCTTCATGCCTTTTCCCTTTAATTACTTTGTGGAATGAGTAAATTTCCTCAGGGGAATAGTCATCAGTTAGTTATGACAGATGCCTATAGAAAGTTCCCAAGTCATAGAGAAGCTAGCTAAAAGGCCAGGAGTCCTGGTAAAATCCCAGCTGAAGATTTCCCAATGGCCCTTGGTCTTCCAGGATATAACTTAGGAGACATTGAACACATGAGCTCCTACCAACAGGGAAACACTCTTCCCTGCCCGGAACACAAGAGCACACATGTATGCCACGCCTTCAGTTGTGCAAATGGAAGGGAAAGGACCATTTTTCAGTGCCTACCTTTCACTGGGCACTAAACTAATCTCTTTCAGCTTTATCATCTTAACCTTCAGCTGCCCCTTGTTCAGTGAGACTTTCCCTGATCACACCGTCAGGAAATCACTGCCCCCCCCCACATCATATACCATATATTTTATTTATTTGGTTACTATTTGTTTCTCTCCTCTAGAATATAAAATTTCAAGGGCACAAAAAGAGATTCTTACGAGATGTACCACTGGTCTGATCATAACAACCCAATCCTTTTCCCTTCCAGTTATAAAGCAATTAAGAAGTGGGATAGAAGGACAGAAGGAGCTCTAACACTTTCACTTCATTCCAAATAAAGTGTGTGCAGACTGCTGCCACTCTCCAAGGCAAAGTGGCAACCCCACATCTTCCCCGCTACCAACTCCTGAACTAAACATATGCGCTATGGCAGGCAGAGGACCTGCGAAATCAAAGACCTTTCCCATGCAGCGGAAAAGGGGAAAACATGGTTTACCCACAGGGGCAGCTGTAGGAAAGGGAGGCCAGACACTTCAGGACCTCACTATCCCAAGTGTGATCTTTGGACCAGCAGCATCAGCACCTGAAACCTTCTTAAAAATGTAAGCTCAGACCCCACTCTAGGCTTTCTGAGTTGGAATCAGTACCTTCAGGAAATGCCTAGAGCCATATACATTTAAGAATTTCAATAACATATGCGATATAAACCTTAACACTACCACAGATATGTGTTATTGGACTTGGGTTAGCAATGAGACAAAACACTCTGCCTTCCATTATTAGGTGACAAATATATGAAGAGACGGGACAACCTTCTCACTCTGAATTTTTCCAAGAGAGGACAGAAGTGATGATTTTAAAATATGAGCCTGTTTGTTTCTTTGTTGCTTCTTAGAGACAGCAGAAATGGGGGTGGGGAGGGGAGGTGATGGATCTTAACCTCCACCTTTAATTTATCTTCTTTCTTTACCTATAAAAAGGGGGTAATAACACCTGCTGTATGGGCTGTGGTTAAACTTGAATAAGATAGTGTACATCAGAGTCCTTAGTAAACTATTAAACAATATTTTTAAAGTATATTCTTGTTACACAGAGAAAACTTGTGTCTGGAGTACTTCATGTTTTAGAAATTCAGCATATTTATGTCATTGTTAGATCACAAAAACTTTCACAAATATTTTTATATCATTATGCTCATCAAAAAAATGTGCAGTAGTAAGAAAACAATTTGATATTAAAAATGAGCAGAGGACCTAAATAGACATTTTTCCAAAGAAGACATACAGATAGCCAACCGGCACATGAAAAGATGTTCAACATCACTCATCATCATGGAATGCAAGTCAAAATGACTGTGAGGTACCACCTCCTACCTGTCAGAATGGCCATTATCAAAAAGATAAGAAATAGCAAGTGTTGGTGAAGATGTGGAGAGAAGAGTACCCTTAGTGCACTGTTGGTGGGAATGAAAACTGGTGCAGTCGCTATAGAAAAGAGTATGGAAGTTCCTCAGAATTTAACAATAGAGCCACTATATCATCTAGTACTTCTTCTACTGGGTAGATATCGGGGCGGGGGGAAACACTAACTTGAAAAGATATATGCATCCCTATGTTCATTGCAGCATTATTTATAATACCCAAGATATGGAAACAACCTAGGTGTCAATGGATGGAAGAATGGATGAAGATGTATGGACACACACATATACGTATATGTGCATATGTATATATGTGTATATATAAGATGGAATACTATTCAGCTATATAAAAAGAATGTGTTCTTGACATTTGGGACAACATGGATGAACCTTGAAGGCAGTATGTGAAGTGAAGTAAATAGGCAGGGAAGAACAAATACCACATGATCTCAGTTATACGTGACATCTAAAAAAGAAAAAAAAACAAAACAAAACCCAGACTCTTAAATACAGAGAACAGATTAGTGGCTGCCAAAGTGAGGGGGTTTGGGGGAGTAAAATGGGTGAAGGTGATAAAGTATAAACTTGGAGTTATAAAATAAATGCCATGGGTATCTAATGCACAGAGTGGGGAATATAGTCAATAATATTACATTAACTTTGCAAAGTGACAGATGGTAATTAGACTTGTTGAAGTCATCATTTCACAATGTATATAAATATCAAATCACTATATTCTACACCTGAAGCTAATATAATAGCATATGTCAATTACACCACAATAAAAACAAGAAAGAAAACCCTGTTGATTTAAATAGGTAAAAAATCATGAAGAATTTTTTCAAAATTTATAACTAAGAAGATGCCAAAAATCCTTTATTCAATCTTTGCTTTCAGCTTCCAAATAAAAGTTTTATAGAATGTATCTTTTTTAAAATTTGCAGTAGTGATTTTGTTGGCAAATCAAATCTAAAAAAATTTTAATGTTAATATTTAACAGACCAGTTTCTATGAGATAAAGATGAGGAGCTGAGAAGGGAATACTTGAATGCCAGCTACTGTATTTTGAAAAAAAAAACTAAGATGTATTTAGCTATATTTAGACTATTATAGATTTTTTTCATAGCTAAGATTATAAAGACATATCTGTATTTTTTTAGCTTTAAAAATTCAAAACTAATGTCTGTATCTCTCTGGCTGCAACTTGCCCAGTGAGGTAACATAGAAAATGGTCATCCTGAAATATGCCTTCAGTGAAACAGCCAGCTACCTCTTTTTTTAACTGGCAGGTAATGAGATATTTTGTCTATTTATACAGACACATGACATTTGTTTCAAACTGATTAAACAACATATTCATATTTCAAAGATTATGAAGCTTTTCCTTGGGACTGTCTTTTAATCTTTCAAAGAAAACAATACCAATAGTTTCCCTTTTCCTATATTCAATGACTATTTACTACCCCTTCTTGATGTGGGCTTTCAAAATACAAAGAAAGTTTGGCAAGTTTTCAATGGCCCTTTCTAAATTCTGTTCTTAAGCACCAGTATAAAAGCACAAAGAGTACTTCTCTGGAGACCTGACAGTGTCCCGTTGTCAGTATTTGTACATTAAGGACTGTCAGTTACATTTAGTGCATTCATTCACTGGAGTCTGCCCGGTTCATCCGCATGCAACTGATTTCAGGGAAACGAAGTGATCAGAAGAACTCAAAGTTAACATAACAATTTCTTTTCTACAAAAAAACAGTCCAACACATTATGGGTCCAAATTTCAAAGCAAGTTGCTATATTTGCAAGTTTTAAGTCACACTTGGCAGTTTTTCCAAACACAGTGGTCAGGAACTGAAAAAAATAAACATGTGTTTCCAGGATTTTCTTTTCACATGCCACACAAAAAGTAATGTTACAACTATGTTTTCACTCCTTTTAAAAAGCTCTTCTTAAGGAAGAAAGCTTTGCCGGTTTGTGTTATTTTAAGGTAGATTTTACAAAATAACAAGATAAATATTGCCTTCACTGTATAAATGGAAGTTTAATTTCCCCAAAGGGATTTCTTGAAAAATCTGATCTATCGTGATGCAGTGATATTCTGTACTTTAACTCTCACACTTAAAATCAGAACGCAGCACTTTTCATCTTCCAAGTGCCTAAAACAAAAGACAAAATAAAAGAATCAACCAACGAACAACTGTTAGGGAGCCAGTCTAAAGCCATTCCCATTTTGCTGAACGAATAAGTGAGGTAAAGTGAATTTATTGACTTCCAAGGCTTACAAAAGTCTTAGTGGCTGCAGGAGGATGAAAATCCACAGGTGTGTGGTTCTTATCCAACACAGAGGAAACAATCAATCTTAAAGTGGGAT
Organism: Tonatia bakeri; assembly: GCA_004024845.1. Taxonomy (NCBI): domain Eukaryota; kingdom Metazoa; phylum Chordata; class Mammalia; order Chiroptera; family Phyllostomidae; genus Tonatia; species Tonatia bakeri. The sequence goes on along the minus strand of PVIA01000676.1, from coordinate 263,001 downwards.
CTCAGCAGTTCAGAAAGGCCTCCAAAAATACCTCCATTACTGGAAGGCCAGGTGGTCTAAATCTCCACTCTAACCTTCCCACCCCTTGAAAAGTCTTAAAAATTCTGACCTATTAAAATGTAAATATCATACTTTGTACAATAACAATGCCAGCCAGCAACTCATTAGAAGGAATTTATTTCTATTTCCTAACAAAGGAACTACAGAGAATAGAATCCAGGGCAGAGAGTTAGGTAAAGAATAAAACAGGAAAAGCATTCAGTGTGGAATCCTCTTTAGGCAAACTAAATCCTGGCAGAGACCATGGGCTACTGTGGATAATGGTGTGGCTCAGGTACCTGGGCCAGGAGGGAGATGAAAGAATGAGAGGGTCAATTGAGCTCTCTGAACAGGATGGGCACTATCAGAAGTGTATGCCCAGGGAAGGAAGATAAGAGAGGGTTATTATAAAATACAAGGGGAAAAAACTGTTCCAGGTATTGCACACCTTGCCGTCTACCCAAATAAGTTAAAAACTTACAGCCACACAAAAATCTGCACATGGATGTTTATAGCATCTAAAATTATAAATGCCAAACATGGAAACAACCAAAAGGTCTTTCAGTGGGTGAGTAGGTAAACTGTGGTACATCCAGATAATAGAGAATTGTCTGAAGCCAAAAGAAATGAGCTCCTAAGCCATGAAATACATGGAGAGACCTTAAATACATTTTACTAAGTGAAAGGAGCCCATCTGAAAGTCTAGATACTGCATAATTCCAACTATATGACGTTATGGAAAAAGCAAAAACTATGGGGACAGTAAAAAGATCAGGGGTTGTCAGGAGTCAGGGGAGGGGCAAGGATCAATAGGCAGAGCACACAGAACTTCTGGGCAGTGAAACTACTCTGTATGCTACTGTAGTGGTGGCTCCATGTCAGTATACATTTATCCAAATCCGTAGAATGCATAACAACGCCAAGGGTAAACTGTAGTGTAAACTATGGATTTGGGGTGATAATGACGTGTCAGTGTAGGCTCATTGGCTGTAACGAATGTATCACTCTAGTACGGGATGTTGGTGGTGGAGACGGCTGAGTGTGTGAGGTCAAGAGGTAGATGGGAACACTCAGTTTTGCTGTAAACCTAAATCTGCCCTAAAAAATAAATACTATTTTTTTAAAAAAGCAACTGTTTAATAACTTTATCTAGAACAGTCCTTTTTAAATCTTTACTTTGGTTTTGTTTTTAATCTTCATTTTTTTAAGTTTAAGACTTCTTTGATACTCCAATGACAGCTATATATTCTCTCCCACCCCCAAAATAATAAGTACTTCCACACATTTTCACAAAACAGTGCATACAATTTCCAGTGTTCACAAATTCCCAGAAATCCATCCATACAACTAATACTAGCTAATTTTATTGCATGCTGCCGAGGACCACACTCTTGTTAAGCGATGTATAATGCTCTGTCTTATTCGTCCCAGCAACAACATTATAAGGTAGGTATGAACATCCCTATTTACTTAGGAAGAAGTTTAATTGCAGGAAATTTTTTGAACAGCTGCTGAGTGTTTAAGCAGGGACTCCTACCTGGGCTGATCCCAAGGAGCATGTTCCTAAGCTTTCCCTACAAGAAAGTCCGGCTCTGGTAGATCATGAACCCCCGCTAAACAGCCCTCATCTAAGAATGTTTCTGTTTGCCTGTTCCCAAGTTCCTATTCTTCTGTCAATAAAGTATTGTGTAGGGCCAGCATGTGGAGATTACACAGAGCTGAACCTTCATTGGGATAGAAGATAATCATTGCAGCTGACCCAATTTCCACAATTGACCCTACTCCCACTCCCATCTCTCCTGCCACCTACCAGGACATAAGCCTCTCTGTATATACCTGAGAGAAGAAAACTTGGTTATGCTTGAAGGATCAAGCATAAAACTTGAAGGATCATTGCCACAAAAAAAAAAAAACTTGGTTAGCTTAACATGAGTCTCAGTGTTGGTGCCTGAAAAGGAATAATCCATAATTAGTAGAGTTTCATACCAGCTAACACACAAACCACATGTATTAGTAGAGATTTGCAAACTCTGAGTAAATTGAATCAAACATGAATAAATGGAATAAGGAGCAAAAATAAAGTCTGAATCATTTAATATGGTACAGATAAGCCCTCCTAACCTTCTTCAGCCCTGACTTTATGGCTCTGGGTGGGGGGTATCTCTCTGAGGCTAGACCAACAGAGAGAGAGCTCTCTTCTCAATGTCTCAGAGGGACAACCAGTCCAAGATGTGGAAAGAGAATGCATTGTTTTCCCTTCTGGATAAGTTTCTAACTCTAATTTTTAAGTCTTAGTGAATGAAATAACTGTCCACCAAGTCAAAAAAAAAAAAAAAAAAAACAGAAAAAATGAATGTTAATCTGAGACACTTCCTTCTCTCATCCCCAACATTTAAATTTTCACATGTCCTAGGGATTCAATCATTAAAATATCTTTTTAGGCTCTTCCATTATTTGCCAGTATTATAATAGCCTCCCAACTGGTCTCCCACCACCAGCCTTAATCCCATCTGCAAACCTTTTATCAACACCATCAAATGAGTCATTTATTCTAAAGCATGAATCTATTGTTCTCTTACTGAAAGTACTCACTGTGTCCTCATTGCTTTAAGATTGCATCCAAACTCTTCAACATGTCATAACAAGTCCTAAAGTCCACTAATCTGTACTCCATGCTCCACCCTCAGCAAACCATGGGCACCATTTTTTGTCAATGCATATTTACAGAGAATGTACCTGCCCATAACACACATCACCCCCCCAAATCTTGCTCTCTCCTACACCCAGCAAAAGCACCTCACTAGTTCCCATCATCTACATTATCCCAAGCTCTTCAACATTCAACTCATGTATCACCTACTCTTGAAAGTCTTCTTTGAAAGTCTTCTTTGAAAGTCCAGCCTGGGTCAGGAGTGTCCATGGCTAGATAATCTAAGCCCATCATATGCTAATGACCCCAAATAGGAAGGGCACCAAAAAAACTGAGAAAAAATATTAGTTTGAAATCTTTTGATTCCCTTTTTAAAGCAATAAAATATTTATCCATGACAAAATCAAAATTTTGCTGATCTTCATTGCACTGGTTTTATAGTTAAACATTATTTTTATATTTAATTACAAAAGAATACGTGCAATATCATCTTTACAGTGGCACACCCTGGGCATCCCTCCTTTGTGTTCCTGTAAGTAAGACACCCTTTATAATTGTTGTTTTTCTTGAACAGCATCCCAACTAGAATGTGAGTTTCTCCTGAACAGGAACTGTGTCTTTTCTTTTCTCATTTATACCTAGTTGTCATTATGCTAGTCAAATACTAGGAATTTAATAAATGGTTATGTACAAGAGGAAAAATTGAGTCAGAGAAGATGGGAGGGAAGAAGAAAGAGGGAAGAAAGAGGGAAGTTCCCTCTAGCCCTAATATCCTATGTTTCTAATTCTGAAAGTGAATTCTCAATGTCCATTTTGCCCTGATATCTTTGTTAGCAATAGCAGAAAGGCAGCTTTTAACTTGGATAACAAGGAAGGCAGCTAAAGTCAGTCCTTGTCAAGCCCAGTTTTCTCTAAGGATGAGTTAATTGTTCAATGGCTCTAACCTAAGAAGGTTTTTAACATGAATCCAGTCTCAACTTTGAGCTCCCACAGAATATAGAACTAGATGCTATCCACCATCTTCCCTGACCTGAGTGGTTTCTAATACATACCTGAAGATATTCTCTGAGCCACCAGGGTCTCGGATACAAACAAGAGGATCCCAGAAGCTGGACACCTCTGCATGACAACTTGCAGAGGAATCTTAACCTGAGGCAATCCAGTAAAAGCAGTGTGTTCCCAAAAGCAGTGTGCTCTGCTCACACCAAACCATGGGCAATGGCCTGCCCCTTCTACCCTATTTGCAAAATGACAAAAGCCTACAAATTCAAGGCCCCTTTTTCCTATTAAAAATAATAAAAAGCTAAACTGAGACATATGCTAAATGAGAGCCAAAGTATTTTGAAAAGTTGTAATGAATTCTTGTGACAGAAATTATATTATACATAATATAAACATCTGTATTTAAGGAAGATAATGGTTTAGCCCCAGGAAATGATAGCTAAGCAGTGATGACTTAAGCAAATGCTTTACAATTAATGGAAATAAAAATTACATATCATTACAGTTAAGAGATGCTAGGAGAATGCGACAGGAGGTAACTCATACCAATGGACTTTAATGCAAGAGATAATTAAAGTTTCTAGAAAAAAAAAAAAGACTACCCCAAAAAGGGAAGCTACAAAAAGATTAAACTTCTTGAAGTTCAGAAATGTTACATTCTACTACTTAAACACCACTACATATGTAGTTACCACTGGCACAGCCATGTCTTACCTTCATCAGAGACAATTCACCTTTTAAAATGAAATATTCAGAGGCAAGCTTGTGGCCTAGTGTCCTGGGTGGCAGATCAGAGTTTCAAAGCCCTTAAGACACTATAGCACTGATTCTAACTAAGTCAAAATTGCCTTCATTAGAAGTTATGTGATAGCAACAAATACAATAGAATTTGGCCAAATATTTTAGTGTTCTTCCACTTGGTAATTACTACGTTAGGGAGAATCTCAAGTAAGAAGAGACAAGGGCTAGAATTTGGCCTACAAAGAGAAGCATATCAAGTAACTGGCCAAATTTATAATGAAAATAACAGAGAGAATTAAAATCTCCCCTGAAGACAGCTTCCTCCAGGGCAAAACTCCAGAGGCCAGCCAGTGGTATGTCCCATCTCCGAGCCTTCCCACACCCCACAGCAACAGAGCAATGACATGGGTTGCCCACCCTGGCTTCACACCATCCAACTTACTGATGCACTTTTCTATAATAGGCCACCCTACCAAGACAGGAAGTCAAAGCAGCTCTACCTAATACATAAAAATAAACATGGGGAGGTTGCCAAAATGAGGAGATAAAGAAATATCATTCAAATGAAAGAACAGAACAAAACTCCAGAAAAAGAACTAAACAAAATGGAGATAAGCAACCCATCATGTACAGAGTTCAAAACACTGGTTATCAGGATGCTTCAGGAACTCACTGAGTACTTCAACAACATAAAAAGACCCAGGCAGAAATGAATGTTGCATTAAGTGAAATAAAGAAAAACCTACAGGAAACCAACAGTGGAGGGGATGAAGCTGAGAATCAAATCAATGTTTTGGAACATAAGGAAGGAAAAAGCATTCAATCCAAATAGCAGGAAGAAAAAAAGAGTTCCAAAAAACGAGTATAGGCTTAGGAACCTCTGGGACATCTTTAAACACACCAACATCTGAATCATAGAAAAGCCAGAAAGAGAAGAGGAAGAGCAAGAATTTAAAAACTTACTTGAAAAAAATAATGAAAGAAAACGTCCCTAATTTGGTGAAGGAAATAGACATACAAGTCCAGGAAGCAAAGAGTCTCAAACAAGATCAACCCAAAAAGGACCACACCAAGACATATCATAATTCAATTGCCAAGGTTAAAGATCAAGAGAAAATTTAAAAGCAGCAAAAGAAAAGCAGAGAGTTACCTACAGGGGAGGTCCCATAAGACTGTCAGCTGATTTCTCAAAAGAAACTTTTCAGGCTAGGAGGGACTGGAAGAAGTATTAAAAGTGATAAAAAGCAAAGACCTACAACCTATATTGCTCTATCCAGCAAAGCTTTCATTTAGAATGAAGGGCAGATAAAGTGCTTCCCAGACAAAGTAAAGCTAAAGGAGTTCATCATCACCAAGATTTTATTAAATATGTGAAATTCTAAAGGGAATTATATAAGAAAAAGGTCAAAATGATGAATATTAAAATGGCAATATATTCACAGCTATCAATAATTGAATCCAAATAACAAACTAAGCAAACAAACAGAACAGGAACATAGTCATAGACATGAAGATCATTTGGAGGGTTATCAGTTGGAAGAGTGAAAGGCGAGGAGGGGTGGAAAGGTGCAGAGATTAAGAAGCACAAATTGGTAGGTACAAAATAGACAGGGGGATGTTAAGAATAGTATAGGAAACAGAGAAGCCAAAGAACTTTTATGTATGACCCATGGACTTGAACTAAGAAGAGAGGATTGCTGGAGGGAATGGGGATACTGGGGGGAGGGTGCAAAGGGGAAAATTGGAACAACTATGATAGCATAATCAATAAAGTATATATTTTTAAATTAATTAAATAAAATCTCCCTTGAAGCATTCCTGTTAGTTCATTGATTTCATCACAAATATAAATCCAACCACAGCCCTGGCTGGTATGGCTCAATGGATTGAGTGCCAGCCTGTGAACCAAAAGATCACTGGTTTGATTCCCAGTCAGGACACATAGCTGGGTTGCTGGCCAGGTCCCCAGCTGGGAACATGCGAGAGGCAACCTATCAATGTATCTATCGCACATCAATGTTTCTCTCCCTCTCTTTGTCCTTCCCTTCTCTAAAAATAAATAAATAAAATATTTAAATTCAAACAAAATGATGACTCAGATCCCTTACCAAGTCTTCAGGAAGGGCAGTGTGCAGGGGAGAATACAGCAAGAGATACCAGATAACCAGCCTGGAAGGACAACTATGAAAAAACTAAGGAAGAGCTAGATGCTGTTTGTCAGTTTAATAAATTTTTATTGATTGCCTCCCCCCCAAAAAATAAGGAGCCATCACAGCTTTAATTTGGGCATTAAATATCTGAAGAATAAGACTTAGCCCAATTGTGCTAAATGAAGACCCAATACTGGGTTAAGAACAATAGTTATAATGATAGTTGTACATTAGAATACTTCAAAGTATACAATATGCATTTTTTCAGTACCATTAACCATGGAATATAACATTTCCTGAAACACAATCACAATTCTCTTTCAACAGTGTTGATATGGTTTTTATGACCTAATTTTTGTCATAAAAATGGAGACCTTTTTTGGCTGGCTTGCTTTAAATTACAGTATTTAGTTGGAAACTAATTTTAGGGTATTATCAATTTGACATTTGAGTTTAAAGAACACTCAGAATCACAAACTGACACAGAATATAGAAAGACTATATTTTTCTTTTTATCTTCAGCTGAAGACAAGTTTATTGATTTTAGAGAGAGAGAAGAAGGAGGGGGAGAAACTTCAATCAGTTACTGCCCATACGTGCCCTGACCATGAATTGAACCTGCAACTTTTTTGCATACAGGACAATGCTCCAACCAACTGAGCCACCTGACCAGGGCAGAAAGACTGTATTTTTAAAATATATTCTTGCCAGTGTGCTACCTATGTTCCTCCCAGTGATTCACCTTAGGCACTGAACAAGACAACTTTTCATTTCCTGAAAACCAAACCACAATCCCCTTGATGCGGTGTCTTGGGTAGACTTTCAATTGAAGACCCGAACAACTTTTCCCCAATAGCTTAGAACTGACTCTTCTTTGTCATGAGGTCTCATTCTTCACCACCAACACCTCACTCTTCAGCAGTCCTTGGTTCTCAATGGCCCAGCATTGAGAAACAAATGAAAAATCATACATGTGCCCTACCAAGTAAGGCACACTGCTGTCCCATTGGCCAGCTCACTCATCAATGTACCATGTTTGTTAACATTCCTAAAGACATTTGTGCCGAGAACAAATTGATGGCGCCCATGTTTCTATCAGAAATTTCAGAAACAGCAAGAGATTTATTCATGGAATCTTAACACCCATTCAGACTGTCATAAAACACAAAGGACCAGATTCAATAAAAACTCTGTCCAACTTTCACAACACTAAAGTCTGTGTGAGCCTTCAAAACAAAATCAATTTTTCCAGTTTTGCAAAGGGCTGTTCAGACTTCAGTAGCATGGAAGCCAGCTGGGGCATTTCCGTATTCATCCCCTAAATTAGTTTCAAACGTTGTTTTGAGGACCACATTTGATCAGAAGAATTTCATGCGCTCTCTCTCTCTCTCTCTCTCTCTCTTTCTCTCTCTCTCTCTCCCTCTCAGCATATTTCAGAGTACATCACATGCAGAACAAACAACAGAACTGTGGCATATGTCTCATGCAGTTAAAAGCTTTAAAACTGGCCCATAAAACAGAATTCTTTGGTACACAGTGAAAAATATTTTTTGATTCCATAATCCATACTGCAGTAAAGTTGGGTATAATCATTTTGAAAAGTTGCTGTGTCCATAGACAGCTGTTCTTCATACATACTGGGAATGTTTCCTTTACATTCCTAAGGACATAAGAGTTTGACATTAAGCCAATACCTCTAGAAATGGTGAAAGCTAAACACACCCCATACTGATGCTTTTACTCTCCCAACAAACTTTCTCCCACAACTAAAATGTTAAAACTTTTACCCCACAGCCCACATTCAGAGATTAGTCCAATAACTAATGTTCTGTCCAAGTAAAATACATTTTGTCATAGCTTGAAAATGTTACCTTTCACAGAAGTATAGTATTTCGGACCAGCAGGGAACATATGTCAACATTATCTATTATTACCCAATGTCAGGACCAAAAAGGGAAGGTGGGTGGTGGATGTTAATAACGACTTAAGCGATTTCTAAAAGAGGCATTTGAGAAGTACAAAGCCAGAAGTTTCAAATGTTTTGTCTTATTTTCGCTGTGTCAGCAACCTGCCCCCCCACAAGAACAAACCTAACGCTGCCTCCAACCCAACGCCTAGTTCTCTTTTCAATTTTAGCCAACGCTTTGCTAAGCTGGAAAGTTTGAAAAATACCCTAGAAAACTTCTCCACCAGAAATGAAAAACAAAAACATATGACCAGCAATGATGAAAGCAACTCCCACTCGCTAAGAAAAAGATTTTCAATCACAGAAGCACACAGCTTTAGGATTTGAAAATTTATTTTCATTTTTCAAGCTACTTGTCTGGTGTTTAGATTTGGGGGTTTGGTTTCTTGTTTGACATCGGAGGAGCTGGAGGAAATGCTGGTGGGGGAGTGTACTTACATTTGAGCAATTCTGACAAAGGTAAGTAGAAAGCATTCTCCTCCTCTAACAAGGCTGCAGAGGGGACAATGCCCACCCACAGTTGATATGGGTTTCCCCTGCAGGAAGATCTGAAAGTCACTTTCCAAAACAGTCCAGAGGAGGAAATGCATCTCCCACTTTTTCTAAAGTCAGATCAAGATGTGGTACAGAATATACTGTGAATCTGTGTCTCACCATAGCCTTTATCCTGGGCAGTCAAGACCATAAGATGCAAATGTGCTTGAAGGTATCATGATTGGAAGCAATTAAATTCTTCTTGTTCTTTTGGCCCATGTGGTTCTACCCAGTATTTCTCAAGGAAAAGATATTTGAGTTCTTACCTCACCATATGAGCATCTTGGGGAATTATTCTGGGTCATAGGTAAAGGCCTGTGTCCTGACTGAACACGGGTACAGGAAGTACTAGGGTAACATGTCCCCTGAGTCCTGGGAATGTGTATGCTAGCCATCCGGAGCACAGCATTTTGGATTTCTGGGCCTGTAGGAAAGTGGCTTCTCATTCACTCATTTGTTTGTTTGCTGCCAAACTGAATCTCTCCCTTGGAAGAAATCATTCAAGAAAGATTGCAATACAAAAGCATCTAAATAAATTGTTCATACTAGAAGACCCTTAGAACCCAGGAAACTCAATCCATGGCAGAGCACGTGTCATGAGACTGTGGAGGAAGGGGGCAATGCTTACTGCATTGACTTTTGGAGGAAGTTATCTTAATTTGTTCTTCCTCATCTCACTCGTTTCTGAGGACAGAAGTCATAGACCTGTAGGTTCCTTCCAGATACAGCACTAAAGCAAAGAGATATTTCAATGCTATTATTTAACTAGTTGGTATTGCTACCCAAATAGTATTTTAATTGCTAAGTGGCAGAATTCCTTATTCATCCCTCAACTGAATGTTAGATTTCAATCAAATTATACAGAATTTTTCACTCTTCATATAATGTGATTTTGCCCAATGCCCCAAGCACTGGAGAGTGCTTTGAAGTAATTTCCAGTGTCATGGGAGAGACGGAGGTCCTTTAGTTCTCTCAGTTCATCAGTCCTCTCTGACCTGCTCCTTGGGGACCATGTTTATAACATGGCTGGTGAGGTCAAGAGTTTCATTTGCACTTGGGGTAGAGGACGAAGTTAACCGGACACCTCTCATTTAGAACATGACTTCAGTGAAGCTCCACCTGAGCTAACAAACCATAGACGATATTGTACAAAAGTGATACTAATTTAGATATTAGAAAAATTGCTAAATGTTGAGATGGAAAGAATCATTAAAAGTTCAACACCCTGATTTTTAAAGATGAGAATTGAAGCCAAGAGACTTAGTGCAATTTTCTTTTTTTTTAATATTTATATATTTTTTTATTTTAATGATTGTTTAAGTACATTTTTCTCCCCTTTACTCCCAATCAAGCCCACCCATCCCCCTCCCATCTTCCCTCCCATTACCGCCCTCCCCCTAGTTTTATCCATGTGTCTTTTAACTTTGTTCCTGCAAACCCTTCCCCTTTCCCCCTGAAATTCCCTCTTCTCTCTCCTCTGGCCACTGCAATTTTCTATGTCACACGGCGTAGTAGGTGCCCTGGTTCTGCTCCATTTTTGCGTGACATCATGGGTAACAAAGTAATAGTGTTGGAAGTTAGAATCTTGGTCCCCTGAGGACAGGGAGAGTAAAGTAGCACATTAGAAAGGGTGTGAGGGGATTGCCCTTGGTGCTGACCCCTGGGTAAAGATACTGTTTATGGGGCTTCTCCACCTACAATTTGGGCACTGTTCTGCAAGGATATTATCCTTCAATTTTTTTAAAAAAAAGTAAGGAAAGGAAAGAAAGAGAAAAATAATTAAATAGAGTAAGCTAGATATACAGGGTCTGGCACAAATAATGCCCCTCTTTTATTACAAAATCATAAGTATGTAATTCTATAACATAACAATATCACACTCAAACACACCATGTGACATTTTCAGTGAAACATTCAAATTAAAACTATAAATTATTATACCCATATCATTACCCTACCAACCACACTCAGGCAAATGTTACTTCTGCCAGACCCTGTGTGTGTGTGTGTGTGTGTGTGTGTGTGTGTGTGTGTGTGTGTGTGTGTGATTTCTAGCAAAAATCTCTAGATACAAAATTTAAGATAAAATTAAACTCTACACACAAAGAGGATTGATTTAAGTTAGTTTATCATTCCAACTCCAACACTGGGAAATAAGAATATCATAAAGAAAAACAGTAACAAGCTGAACAAAAATAATAATAGTATTAATAATTTTTATTTGAAATGTACTAATCAGGTGACCCAATGTTCTATTACTTTATGTTCCTTGAGCTTCAAACAACCTGTTCTCTAAGGAGAGAAGGTAATTCATATGACCATTTTATAGCCATGCAAACCCGAGTTCACAGAGATTTATTAACTTGCCAGAGGTGACACAGCGCATCGCTGGAACGGCAGGAAGGAAAAGCTGGGTATTTTGAGCCCTGCGTATCTAGGTGTTCTCTCCACTCCAGTGCACTGCCAGTAATAACAGTATCTTGCTTTTGTGAAGACACTGAGCACTCTCATTCATTCCACAAAACACACACGAAAGATCAGCCACTTTATAGATTACAAACATGGAATGGAAACCTATCTTCAAGAAATTTGTTTTTTTTTTTTTTGTAAGGAAGTGAAACAGCTTAGTTTTAAAGATATAAATTCAATCACCAAAAATTAATCTCATGGGCCAGTTTTTGTCTTCACTTGCATTTTGAGGTGGCCAGAGTCTAAGAAAAGCTGAAGAAGCATTTTAGGCTAAAATTGCCGAGAACTAAGTTCCTTTTTGAGGCTAGAAACATTTTTAGGGGTAAAAGTGGGGGAAGATGTGATATTTGAATTTCTTTCTCTGCTAGTGCATGACTCACAGATAGACTTTCTTCCTTATGGAGAGGTTCATAGATACTAACAAAAATGTTAGTATCAGTTTTTGTTGATTTGGAATCGAAAAAAATGTAAAGGATGCATAATCTCTACCACACTCCATGTAGTAGAATTTGCAAAGAAAATTTTAAAAGCTTGGAAATGTCAAGATTAAAAGATGAAATTATGTCTGGGTCTTCTTCCTACAGATGTCATCTGAGCAGCAAACCTGAATGAGCTTTGGAAACATCGCCCGTTTTAATGTTGAGCACATTAATTTGTATGAGAGCCTCCTGGGTGAAGAGGTCAGATGTTCTGCTTCAGAGTTATCCTTGAACCTTTTCCTGGTTAATATCATCACAATTCTTGCTTGTTATATTGGCCTATGATTAATGGATGACATTTGCCTGAATTTGGATTGAGTGTTAATATACCATGTTAGACTCCAACTGACAGGCTCCCGTTTTCAATTTATTTGAGACTTCTTGCAGAAGAATTGTAAAACATAGGATGGATCCAGATACAACCAGCCAAAAGCAGACAGCAAAAAGAGTTGTGCCAAATTAATATGACTCAAATAATCACGGCATTGCAGAGTTTAGCCATTTGTTTTTGACCCTTATATTACCAATTTGGAGCACTGCACAAGGCAGTATCTGTGATTGCCACAAGAGGAATAGCTGTGAGGTTTAAAAATACCGAAACAATAAGCCACAAACCAAGTTCACATGTGAATTAGTGCAATCTTTCTGAAGGAAAGGGTTCTAATATGAACTAAAAGCCTAAAATCCACACATATTTTTATTCTAGCAATTCCACTTTTAGAGATATGTTTTAAGAGAATAATCAAGAGTATGGACAAATATGTGGCTACATGAGACATTTTTGCCAAGGATACTTACAATCTTGAAAAGACTGGAAACAAACTAAATGCTTAACAATAGGGACTTAACTAGATAAATTATGGTACAGCCAAATTAGTGCTGTGAAAGAACATTTAATGATACTGAAATATATTTAATATATGCTCTTTCATAAAAAAGATTTTTAAAATTACAGTAGGATTTACATTTTTTAAATGTGCGTATAACATAGCATACATAGATGAAGTGCTTGGAATTATGTGAACCAAAATATTAATGAGGGTTATTGTGTAATTGTGGGTAGTTTCTAAAATTTTCATTTTGTACATCTGTACTTCCTAAATTTTATAAAATGAACATGAATTTTACTTTGGTTAAGAGAAAAGCAAAACATTTTTTTATAAAGAAGAACTGGTTACCACTATATAACAGAAGTATTTGTCAACACAACACATGCAAAAAAAATGTTTCGGGCACATTATTTATCTTACGTTATTTTCCATTCCAAGTGAAAACTTTTTTCAAAAAAATTAAAATAAAATAGGATGGTTGTTTTTAATTACTCTGTTTTTGTGTGTCCACCCTATAATGTTAAATATTAAAATTATCTGAGGACAATATCTTGAGTATCTGTTTAAACACAGCAGTGTTGTTCAGTGGGCTACAGCCTTGATATTTAATCTGCTGTTATAAATTTACATAATCTTTCAGTGTCTCAATTTAATTGTTAATAAAAGGGGAACAGGCTGTGAGTCATACTCAGACAGTTGAAGAATGTTAGACCAATCAAACCAAAAGGGTGCTTTGATTTCATTTGTCCCCAGCTCCTTCATTAGAATAGGATTAAAAATAAATATAGAGAAAGAGATGGAGAAAGTGAGTCACCTAATTTACATCTAAAATAATGCAAACAAGTATTTCTTTAATAGGTGTTCAGTAGCTGAAGTGCTAAATCATAGCAACTTAGATGTAACTTCTTAATGGAAAATCTTAGCATTTTTAATCTTACTGCAGATTTTTTTTTTACCTTGTCAACTCATAATTCATCTGATTTTGATAAGGAAAAATCTTTTACTTGGAGACAAAGTTAAGCCACAGTACATCTCAAACTAAGTAAAGATGAACCTCTTCTGGAACAATGATACAAAGGAAAAAGCAAATTATATTTTATAACTCATACAAAACAGTCATCCACCAGAAGATTATTACCTTCTTTTAATTATTAGAATAAATCATTCCATGGAAAACTGGCACATAGTGAAGATAAGAGAATGATAAATATAATACAAAACAATAAAAGGAGATAGATTCTTTATTCAAGCAAACTCATCCTCGTTGCCAGTGAAACCCTTGAAGAACTATATCACAAGGTACCTCAGAGGCCTCAAAATGTCCACAGTGCTTCAGGTGTAAGACCTGGGTATAACCTAGTCTGATTAACACTGACCCAGTTTAACCTTCAATGACTAGCCTTTGGTAGTATTCCAACAAAAAAACAAAACATCTGAAACTTTCTCAATAAAAATTAGTTGTTGGGAGAAAAGATGTGGTCGGTATTTTATTCACTAAGCATGGCTTGAGTAAACCTGGAGCTGATGATGTGTGCTTGACCAGGTAGGGTACTAAGCATTTGGGGTAAGGCAGTAGATTGGAGCACAGCATGGGATGCTGCTTGGGCTCAATTTCTAAGGAGCTTCCTTTTATCTAGAGACTTTTGCGGCACTAAGAACCCAGGTAAATTTCCAAAAACTTTTCATGTCTTCGGTTTTGAGCCCCCAGCAGATACTTGGAAACTACACTTGCAACCAGAAGTCTGGCTGCTTTGTTCTTTTAGTTAAAAGAAAGAAAGAAAGTAAACCTACTAAGTTATTGCTGTCTCCTACCCCACTGAGCAAACTGCCCAAGGTTCCTCACGGTTCCTGGATGAAGTCTCTTTCCACGGGCAGATCTGCCCGATCTATGACCAGATTTTCTGGCAGTGCTGAGAGTCCCACTTCTCACTTTTTCTAAAAGTTGCTCTGCTATGGTGGCTGGATCACTACTGTGCACTGACTTTCTATGAAGTCCATCCTTCAGACTCACCTTCCAGTAGCACTTTTAGCTCCACAAACTGGTACATCACCCTGGGGAGTATCTCTTCATGCAACACATTTCCTGTATTAATAATTTAGCTCTCTCTAAATTTCTGTTTGTGTCTCCCTCAAAAACCATACATCTCCCTTTAATCTGAGCTATGTTGACCTTGACGAGAATTCTGTCCACTAACCCACCTCCCAGTAAGGTTATTCAATACCTCCCCTCTATAGTTCTTCCAGTGATATCTGAAAGACTGTGGAACATTTAGGAGAAAATCTCAGTTCTCTGAGGCCACAGGCTAGTTTAGTGAACTTCGGCTCACTGGCTCATTCTCCTGAAGAACTGGCATTCATGATGAAGTGAAAGAGAGCAGATACATGAGAAATAGGAAATCTCCAATAATAACCATGGTTTGCATAAAAAAATCGAGAGCATAACATTTGACACTAGACAGCACAGGTCTCACTCTGTTCACATACAGCAGCATTATGAGAAAAGGAAGAGAATAAATATAGAGTGTATTTTTCAAGAATTTTGGCCACGAGTACAAATGATGAGCAAATAAGAATTATTCACAGAGAGTAGAGCTGAGAAAATTTGGTGTGGTATTTCCATTTATGTTAATTTTTTTCAGTTAGGGGAAATGTGACTATAATAATATTTATAGCTTCTATTTAGTGCATACTCTGTAGTAGGGAGTTCTTTCTTACACTTTCTTATTTAATATGAACAATTGCCCTTCCTTACCCCCATTTTATGGTGAGAAAATCAAGGTTTAGAGAAATTAAATAAGTTGTCCATTGCCAAACAGCAAATGAGATAATCTTGTTCAAACTGAGGTCTATAGTCTCTGAAGCCATGCATACAAATGAAGGCAGTGAAGAGGGAGAAAATGGTTCTATATTAAAAGGAGACAGTACAAGTAAAATGGTATTGAATGATCACCAGACAGCTAAAGTTTGTAGGAGTCTTTAAAGCTAAATGCCTGTACTGGATGGGATGCTAAAACCTTAGTGTGGAATTGAAGAGTGGAATTTGGTACAACTGGTCTGTCTTGGACATCAGCCAGTCACTTAGTTACTGATCTTATAATTAGTTTCATTCACTTTCCAAACAACCCCACAATTTAAGCCAGGAGCTATGCATACTGCATTCCTTAAGTCAACATAATACAGTCTTACACAGTAATAACAATAGTAACTACAATATGGTTCAACAACAAGTGATTTAGATTGAGATTCAAGAGACCTAAGTTATAGCTGAAGATCTGCTAACTAATTTTGTGAGTCTAAGAAATTCACTTAACTTCAATGTGACTCATATTTCCAGTCTATAGGAGAGGAGATTAATTTATTCAACAAATATCTGTTGTGGGCCTACAATATTGTAGGCATAATTCTATGTGCTACAGAGTATATGCTCTACCTAAAGCCTCCATTCCTCTGGAACTTACATCCTAGTAATGTGTAGCAGAACCAGAAAGTCACAAAGGAAGCTAATCAAAACAAATCTTAGAAAGTAATATGTAGACAATAACACAGGGAAATGTGAGAGAATACACAGCTAAGAGATGAATTTCAGGCTCTTACCACATTAACAGGTAATGGTGGGTCTTGGAAAAGTATTGAATGTATTCAGGATGAAAAAAAATAAGACTTACTGATAGATTAGATGTAGAGTGGTAAAAGTAATAAGAAATCAAGGATAAGTCCTTTACAACACCTATGTAATAAGAAATCAAGGATAAGTCCTTTACAACACCTATGTAGATGAGGTTGCCATTTACTCAGCTAGAGAAAAATGATGGAGAGCAGGTTCGAGGGTTTGTAAATCACGAGTTTTGTCGTTGATTATTAGACATTGCCCTATGTGACCTCAGAAGTTATTCCCATTATAACACTCTGTGACTCTACAATGTAATGAGATAAGTCTTTTTGAGAGATGAGAGATGACCAGAAGTAAATTCTATGTCAATGAGGGACTAATTGACACAGGATAGAAATGGTAGCAAAAAAAAATCTAAGACATAGAAACTGCATGTGAGCCCATTTGGTAAAATCATAAACTCAGGTGTCTAATTCACTGAGTATTGAGATCAAGAATAGGATAAAGAAGAAAATTGTAGATCTAGAACCAAAGTCATTGGAGACTTAGCACATTATCCAGGAGATTTTTTATAGAGCAGACAAAAGTAGGCTTACAGTTGTGAGTACGTGAAACAGAGTTTATTCTTGTATTATTATTTATTAATTATTGTATTATTTCCCACATGAATGACTGTAAACCCACTCTTGCCCCACCCTATATGATATGCAGAACATGGCATCTACATCTGGAAAACAGGAGAGCACAGTAAAGATGGCAGAGACCTCTCTCAGTCACTGGCTTGTGCAAGAGATCTCATTGCCTTTTTATTCTCATAGAATAAATGAGTTAGGAGACTGTAGGAATATGACTGGGTGGGTTTAGTGTGAAACCTGCCATTTTATTTTGTGAGGGCTGGACTTATCACCTCAGAAGTGTGAAAACAGGTGTGAAAAACATCCCCCCTTGTCACCCCTATTTCTTCTAATAAATTCATTCTTTTTAAAACCTTTTACTCGGACAGGGAGTGATTCTAAATACCCCATGGTCCTTACTCCCCACGCTTATTCTTCTCCTCCTTCAATGGAATCGTCTAAAACTCCTGGGATAGGAATGCGGTGTCATGATAAGTTGAGGGAGACGCGGGGTTAATTGCTATGGAACTCACTAGCACCCCACTTTGCTACTAGTTACTATACTTCAAAATACTGGTTTGCAGCATCTGTTTCACGGGAGGATGTTCCTGCAGTATTGTTAGGCAGCACGAGGAATATTTTTGCCCCCTTAAAAGGACCGGCATTGCTGGAGTCCTGGCCACTGGCACAGGACAGATGATGCACTGTACTGTTCCCATCTACAACCAGAACCAGATACACTCACGGATCATGGGAGACGTTGCAAGTGAAAGTATCTCGTAAGTTGTAGTGTATACACAAATATAAGCTGTGATTCTTACATGCTTGTTCAATCATGAAGAAATGGATGTTGGGTATTAGTGGGTGGAATTCCTACCGATTTTTCGTTCCTTAAGGCGGGCTCACAAGGGTACCGTCACAATCACAGCTGGTTTTGAACGATCTCAGCAAACACTATTGCTGAGCAGAATGGTGGTTTGATATGTGTAGAATTTTACCATAAGAGTTTCACTTCAACACTAGATATTTAACATTCAATAGCACTGAAATAGGTAAAGGGCGGTTTTTTCACGCCTTTTTATATTTGGTAAGTGATAGGTTCCACCCAATTAGAGTTCCAATTTATTTGAAATGATAGGTTTTACAAAAAAAAAAAAAACCCTCACCTAAACCCTCATCTCATGTATTTCCATCAAATTTAAGCCTCTTTTTTTAAAGTACTGGGGATGATATAACCACTAAAATTGTGCCCTGGCATACTTATCAGAGCAAATACATTTATCTCATAAGTTTGTTTTATATCTTTTCTCCTGCTCAGAAAATGCTGGCTCCACTATTTTTTTCTCTGTTAATACCATCCATTTTCTGATTCCATTTTTTCTAAGGTCATACATTATGACAGAAATATACTATTTAGTAGTTTGACCCTTCCATCCTCAATCAGGTTTAAAAATGCTTTTTTTCTCTACCTTATGTCAGCAAAGTTAGAAAATAAAAAAGCCACATCACAACATATTTATAAAGTAAAACAAATATTTACCATCTTTGGCTTTGTGTTAACTAATGTGCTGAACATTTCTAAATGCATGTCCTCCTTTAGAGGTTGCCCATGTTACATGAATTTTTTTTTTTAATGTGAGCTTTTAAATGATAAGGACCCAGTCTCCAATAAGCCAGGAGCACCGCAAATTCTCTCCCCCAGGAATTCACTGTGTTCCAATCACTGACTCCAACATGTTGGGGAACACACTTTAAACAAAACAATTCGCATGGATTTCCAGACTCAGATTATAAATACAGCCAGATACCTTGCCAGTAGGCCAATGCGCAGCATCCTGCCTCCATGTCCACATCATTAATTTGACACATAAAAGTGTTAGTGCTAACTTCATTTTGACCTTGCTTATTAAACTTTTCCTTTATTTAAACAAAAAGTCTATTAGAGTTATTAATAAACTCTTATCCTTTTACTATTATCAATTGTTTAAGAGACTATAGGTACTGGGAGGAAATAACTAATTCATACCCACTCCAAGCACGATCAACTTGTTGCCATCTTTTCCAAGTCGTGATTTCTAGAAGTCGACTCTACAGTCAGCTACAGAAAAGAAACAAACAAGAAGACAAGAGCCAGGCAGCAGTAATCAAGACATTCAGATCAACAAGGCTTCCTAAACTCACTGTTCTTCAGGTCAGAGTCAAGATAGAAATTCGACACAAAGGGCACTCTAGTCATCAAATTCAAAACCCATTCAAAATACAGGAACAAAAATGAGATCAAAACACAAAGACACCACAGCTTTATTTTAAAAGTGCTATTTAAGCTATAAAGGATTTCCTGTTGTTCTTGTTTTAAATAATTTTATAGTATTCTTTTATTCTTGGGTTACTCTATATCCAAATAATCATGTATGTAAATGACTCACTACAACAGTGGATGCCACTGACAATGTAAACATTACTGTTTATCCAGAAGCATTATATGTTCATGCAAAAATGGCATTAAAAGCTTGTGGTCAGATCATAAAACCACAACTGTAATTGTTTATTTATATAGCTCACCATTACTCTGTAGTGTAAGTTTACATTTTTTTAAATTTCTAAACATTGCTGAGTTAGTCTTAGAAGAGTGAAAAATGCATCGTTCGCCTAAATGATTAAAGACAAACAGCTTAGGTCTATGCATGCAGCAAGATGCTTTAATATGGAAATTATTTACTTTGCCCTGGCTTATAGTTTTCATTTTGATGCTGCCCTTGAAACTCTATGATAACAGAGCCATTCAGTGGAATTTCTGCATTTTTTTCTTTAGTTCAGGGCAGCTGGTTTCTTTCCTCTCTAAGCAGAAAGCTGAAGTATATTTATCACTCTAGCAGTGACTCAAAACAAACAGGAAGTCTTCATCAGCCGGCTCCTGGGCATAGCTGATATTAGGTACTGGCAGAAAGGAAACAGAGACCTCATTCTGTGGGAGTCCGACAGAATGTACACGCAGATGCAGGCGATAACAAAGTTAGGGATGCTCCAAATGACCACCGTGTTCTCCCAAGATTAAGTGCTCTTGCAATGCTCGCCAGTTTTCAGTCTGCAAAAATTCCTCAGTTTTCCTTTCCATTTCAGTCTGAAAGAGTAGTTTGAACTGGATACCACGAGCCTTACAATCCCTGTGAACCTATGCGCCAAAGGAAACCTGGGAGGGAGCTATTCTGGGAGATTTGGCTTTGATCTGGTTGCTAGGAAAAAGCCCTGCTTTTGTCTGGAAGTATTCTGAATGGCTCCTTCAGTCAGAATGAGGCAGGCCCGCAGGTCACTGTCTGAATTAAGTGAAGAGGATTTTTTTTGATGCTAAAAATGAAGTTGTCGTTGTGTGCCATAATAAAGCTGGGGAGAGCGAACTAGGCTGCGGAGCAATGGCCACGGCTCTTTGCCACAATTTAAACTCCGAGGTATACTGGGAAAATCACCGAAGCATGCTTGCAGATCAAATATATGCAAATGTTCCTCAGTGGCACGTATGTTCCTGGAGACCTGTGTCTTCACCTCCTTTTTCAAATAAAACCTGTTTCAGATGCCAAGCCCACTTTGTTTTTATTAACACAAATGTTCACTATCAAACCATTTTTTAACCTAATAAACAAAAAGGGCAAACATTCACACCTAACTTTCTGTAGCTAAACCAAACTCAGAGTGCATTAGACTGCAAACTGCTGATACTGGTTCAAAATTATTAGGCGATATACTTTGGGAGGTCCTTCCAATATTTTTTTATCTGTTGACTAATCTCCTCAATGATAATGCTTGTACCTTTGTTGAAGGACTCTACAATCATTATCTAATCTTCACAGATCCTGGCGAGGTAGAAAGGGAGTAAGTCTTATCTCCGTTCTACAGATGAGGAAACAGAGATACAAGGAGGTTGAGTAACAAGCTCACGTTGAGTGGCAGCATGTTCTGTCCCATTGCAAAAATACAGTAGGGCACAGGTTTTGGTTTTTCAGGAATGGGGCTGGATTTTCACCTTGTTGCTCCTATGTTTGCCAGTCCCCTTAAACACCAGAATTTCTATAATGGCTGCATTGAATGCCCATGCAACCTGTTAGAAAAATAGGCAGCAAATTGGCACAAGTGAGGTTCAAACCCTTCATCTTGGTACCATTGACATCTGGTGTGGATGAGCTGAGCCATAGACTAGAAGTCTAAGTAGCTCAAAGCAGAAAGTTCCATTGCTCCCCTTCTAAATAATAGTGAGCTTATCTAATTTTGTTCTCCCTCAAGCTGGCAAGGTATGTTACACTCCAAATCCTAAAATTTAAAGTATAAATACAAAAGTAAGAAGGGGCTAAGAGGTAAACTATATGAATGAAAATGTAACTGTAGTCAGAAAAAAAATGAATGAGTGAAAACAGTACAGGGGCTGGGACCTTCAGGAGCACAGCATTGTCCTGGGTCTGAAGTGGTTCTTCACTTGTATTTGGACCTGTAGGTCTAGGCAGTAAAGATAAGGAAAGGTTCACAATGAAAGGGATCCCTTTCTACATGATGTTAGATGTTCTCTCTCTCTCCCTCTCTCTCTCTCTCTCTCCTTCTCACTCCCCCTATCTTTTTTGCTCCCTATTTCTTTTTCTCTCTCTATCACTCCCTCTCTCAGCTTTATTGATATGACTGATAGTCTCCTTTAAAGTAAATAGGGGCCCTTATTGCTCAGAAAAGGTTACAGGAAGAATGTATGCAAGACTACTAAAGTGTTAACCTGATGTGACCTGTATTATTAAGTAGGCAATGGGTGATTATCTCACAAAAACAGGCTGTGGCAACCTCTATGATATCTGAACACCTTCTAGAGGTTTCAGAAGCAGGATGGCAGCCCAGCATATCTTTTGGAATGCATATTTTCCTGCAGAACACCAGGCAAAAAACTCAGGAAGCCCAAACCAGACATCTCAGCCAAAAGGCAAAACAGAAGTGTTTTTGCACTAGCGTATCCTGTCTCAGTCTACCTATTTACTTCAATCTCTTTGCAAACTACACATAAA
This sequence comes from Tonatia bakeri, assembly GCA_004024845.1. Classification (NCBI taxonomy): domain Eukaryota; kingdom Metazoa; phylum Chordata; class Mammalia; order Chiroptera; family Phyllostomidae; genus Tonatia; species Tonatia bakeri. Next base: position 240,884 of record PVIA01000676.1, on the reverse strand, counting down.
GCTGTAGGTCTATGAACTGTGTATCTCTGAACACCACAATAATATCCTTATTCTATCTCTGAGAGCCATGGAGCCAATCTAGGTTGTAGTATCAGATAGATGGATTCTGAATTCTCTCAATCCAAGACTCCTAGTATGCTGGGCTCAACTCCGAATGTGGAGAGGGACCAGATTGTTTTTCTGGATCCATGAAACAGCAACAGGCTAGCAGTACCAACTAGCCAGACGGCACAGTGCTTCTTCAAGCCCTGCCCAAGGCCAACTCCAAAGACCCACTGCTGAGTGAGACCAAACCCTGGGGCGTGAACCACCCACTGATTTGCTGCTGCCTTGTCCAAACCTCCCAGCACCCGGGAGACCTTGGTATTTATTTCTGTGTGTCACCATGGTTAGAGCTAAGCAAAGGCCAAAAATGAATTAGGTAAATATAGCCAGTTCAGGCACAAATTCAGCAGGTAAATTTATTTCAAACTACTCTTTTGATCCTTCTCATTTAAGATTCTCTTTGGAGACATAGAAGAGAACTTTGTCATTCTTAAAGTAAAGAAAAGCAGTGTTTGATTTCCATATTTAGTGCATATTTAATCATACAAAAATACTTAATAAAAATCCTTTTTGAAGTTATTATGCATTTATTACAGGATTATTGATTTTAATAATGAGAACTTTATGGTTAGTATTGGGTTGATATGAGACAATTTATTTCCTGGAGATTTCTCTATCACTTAATTGAGTCACCTTATTCCTTCTGCCCCAATACACAAGTGTTCCTGTTATTCTTCAAATTAATTTGGATAAAAGCCTTCTGCAAAAGCCATCTTCCTGGATCCACAGCCTCCTTTCTGAGCATTTGTTAACACATTATACTATACTAACGTGAATCTACCCACCAGAAATTAGACAATCTATACTGGTTTTTATATTTTTCGAAGGCTTACAAAGTGCTAATCACTAAAGCCCTGGTTTTGTGATAGCCTGGGGAAGCTCCAATTACCTCATAGATCCCGAAGAAACAAAATTCCAAAAATTTTTCCAAAGAAAATTAATTATAGTTTTATTTCATTTGAAATGTAAATATCTGCCATCGGAGGTAGGAAGTGTGTCACTGTGGGACTTGGTGGCTGGAGCCTTGTAACAATAGTCCATTGAAACTCCTCAAAGCTCAAAATCATTTTGCTTTCCCAGAAAAAAAAAGAGAAAGAAATGCTATTCTTATTCTTAGGAACTTAAATTCTAACACACACCTTATGACAGGCACAAAAAGGAACTAGGACAAAACCCATTCCAGGACATTTCCTCAAAAAGAATACAAATTAGGTGTGTCACACATTTTCATGAATAAAATAAACACGATAATATCTAATAATACCATTGCACTATTATATGTGCCTAAATTACAGTTGTTCTAAGAAATGAGAAAATCTCTGGAATGGGACCAGGATTGCCTTTTAATTGTCCATTAGAAAAAGCAAAGAGTAAAATCGCCTGCAATGGTTTTCTTTCGAGATCATTCACCTTACTTTTAAAATACCCAATGAAAAAACATATTGAGATGCATGGTGAGGCTGAGCAATAAAACCGAAGCGAACTGTCTCCTTTCCCCAGCTCAGGCTCAGCAGCTACAGAAAGCCCACAGTGCCAGCTTGAGACTGGCAAGGCAACTAGCATTGCACAAAACAAATCTTCATTTTTCAGTTCCAATCTGATTCCATGGAGAACACCTCACTCTCTCTCCTCCCCTTTTCTTTTTTTTTTCTGAATTGAGGTCTTTTCTATTAAGGGTTGTTCTTCCATTATGTGAGATGCCCCCTAAGCCAGTGAAAAACAATGACAATTCTATTTTCACATGAAGATTTCTCTCCCAGGGCCATATTCCGTGAATGAATGGCTTGTAGGACACACTGCTAATAATAAACTCCACCAACTGTGCCAACACAAGTGTGAGGAAAGCACGGGGAAGCTCAGGCTGGCCAAAGGAGTTCTCCCATACCTGCCGCGGCTGACTCCTTCCAAGAAAGCTGTTGAGTCAGCTTGCTTATTTACTTGCTTCCTTGCCAGGAAGGTATTCCTTTTAAAATGTAAAAATAGATAGCTGCTATACCTCGTCCTTGTCTTGAAATCACTATTTCTCTTAGAAAATAAACTCATAAACTCCATCTATTAAGATACTAGAGAACTGTTAAGATACTAGAGCACTGTGCTGGACAAAACATACCTGTATTTGCTGAAGGTACAAAGGTATACTGGCTGGGAAAAGAAATGGAAACAAGGAGGTCATTTCCCATTTAAATGTAAATGTCACCAAGAAATGCTGGCTAAAATCAAACATATCAAGACTGATTGCACGTGTCATAAACTCATCTGACCTCCCCAACACTTGTACCAGAGTGTCACTGTCACTGAATTGTCTGGATTCCAAAGAGCATTCTGACTGAGTTCTCACCCACCCTGTGGATTAACTAACACCACTTTTTTTCTTTTAAATTTCAGGCTTGTTTTCCCCCTGTAACACAAAGGCTTTTTAGTCCACCTACTTGCAATCAATAAGCTGGTATGCAAATAAGAAAGCAAGTTGGTTATTGAAATAGAACATAGACAAAAATTATGTACATGATTTATTCCACAACCTACTTCACTTATTGGATAAAACATAAGCTTCTGCCCATTTCTCAAGCCATCCTCATTCCCATTCTTTATATTTATTCTTCGCCAATTTAACAAATATTTATTGAGCACCTACTACTTTCAAAGTACTTTGTTGGGTGCTGAGTTTGCAGCACTGGATACTACAAAGCAAGTCCTTTGCTTTAGAGCCAAAATTCTCCTGGGAAGAGACAGGCTTAGACAGATATTGTTTTAGATAATTTTAGGAAATTATAAGAACTCTGAAGAAAATATACTTGGATAGAGAGATAAAGACTAATTTGAATACAATACTCTAAATATACAGAATGTGACTTGTTCCTTAAGAAATTATGGATGTAACATTTCAGTTTGCTTGTCCAGGGCAAGGCCAGGATATTTGAGCTGATTGTCTGTTGGAAGATAGATAACCCCCACCTCCAAAAAAGTAAAAATGCCCTATAATGAGAATGAGCTGTTGAGTCTCAGGACAGAAAAGATGTAAGAAGACTAAAGCATAAGGAAAAGCAAAATAAAGAAAAGCTGGAAGTTTGAGGGACTCAGACATTGGAATTTGTTCTTAAAGCAATGGGCAGCAATTGGAGGATATCGAATAAGGAAGAAATTTGATCTGACTGAGGCCTTCAAACATCAGAGTGAGTGTCAGCTTCCTGTGGAATCTAATAGAAGATCGAAGCAAGACAGATTCAGGATATATTTGTGAGTGAGTAGAAGACAGAGGATAAAAATAACTGTCATGTTTGTTTGTTTGTTTTCTTGAACAGCAAAGTGGATGGTAAGCTGTTAACTGAGATGGAGATGGTCAGGGGCAATACTACTCTCCCTCCTCCAGGTGTGAGAGATGGAAACTCGTTTACTCAGCTTTGTCACTCAGCAGTTCTTGAGTGCATGACCAATGGACTTTTATCAGCTTCCTCAATTTTCTTATGTTCTGTCTCCTATTAAAATCACAGTATTCCAGTATTCTAGGTTGCTGACATGCCCTTTCTACTCCATTCTTATCAACTTAAACCCTAGTATAAAATCCAGTTCCTCTAAGAAGGCTTTATTGATTGAAACTCTCCTCCTAAAGATTTACCCCTGATTTACATCCATCCTTTCCATTTTTATAATGATTTCTTTACTGTACTTCATACTTAGTTTCTTCTGGATTCAGACCAAGTTCCTTGGCCTTCCTCTGTCTTTTGGCTCTCAACTGCATCCTTTACATATTCCCGACGCTCCGCCATCCTCTGTGTTACCCAGGCCTGAGCTCTGCCCCCTCCATAGTTTTCTCTAACTGCCATTCTCTCCTCGTAGCTCTACCTGCCATAGTACTACTACTCCTATAAGACCTGGCTCTAGGGTCTCTTTACAAGAAACTACTGTTGACCCCTACCCAACCAGAGGTGATTTCTCCCTCCCCATCCCCTAGGAGGCAGTGGAGTACAATGGTTGACATCTCTAGCGCTGGGGTCGAACTCACAGTTCACAGGCCCACCTCCACCATGTGGTAGCTATGTGCCTCTGGGTAACTTCTTAATATGTACAGTTATCTACCACTTGATCTGGAAAGTTGGGGCAGGTGGAGGGGGCAGTGAAGAAAAGAGTGCCTGTAATTCAGAAAATTGTCATGAGGATTGAGTCAACACAGTTAAGATATATCATATAGCATTTGACACATAATAAGGACTCTTTAATACTAGATAATTCTGTCACTTTCATTTCAGTGTTCCTTGGCTATCTTGTAGAAATAGACATGTACTTTGTATTGTGGTTGTCTGTAACCCATCAGATTAAAAGCTCTCTAAGAATATAATGGTGCCTTCTCCATCTTTCTATTCAGTTGATATTTTATGAATATTTATTGATGAATGAATGCTGAACACAAAATAATTTTAAGGATTTCATTTATTTTGCTCTAATAGATTGATTCTTCTTAATCAGTATATTGGATTGATAAATTATATTTTTTCATATCTTATTTAAAATTTCATATTGCCCAGTATGCATATATACTGTGTGTGTTTATATGTCTATACACACACTATGTATACTGCATATATATTGTATACAGCCTACATTTTTAAGTTTTTTTACTTTTCTGAATTAAGAAACTCTTGAAAAATCAATGTATGTAATATGTATATCTTACTAAACTCATCAGTGATTCTGCTTTTAAAAAGGAAAACTACTTCTTCATTTTTCCTTCACATAAAGCATTACCACAACATGACATCACTCCACCTCACAAAACTCTTCAGGCCTCTGAAGACCCGGAGGTAGACAGAAGGATCTTGTTAGTGACACATGCTCTCTCATCAATGTCAATTAATATTTATTAGACAAAGCATGGGTGTAGCGCACTATGCTGTGTGTTGGTACACACTTTTTTAAATGTGAAGACCCTGTCTCTGCTTTCTTACATGTTAAGAAAGATGATGCTCATGATCATAAGTAATAAAAGCATACATGTCTCTACAGGTTTATGAATAGTGTTGTATCTCATCTTATAAAAAAAAGAAAATTTTCAATGAGCAAGTAGATTGTGACTTATCTTGAGACATGACAGGAACAATGTCTGGTGGAAAAATAAAGGGAAAGAGTGTGAATTTGAAATAAAATCAAGGGCTGATTTTAGTTTACCTTTTTATTAACTAAGTATAATATGCCAAAATAAGGATAAAAATTGAATTAAAAGATAAACTTAGAGTCTCTGCATCTTTTTCCAGAAAGTATCACTTAAGCTAGGAAGGATTTCCTGTAGTTCCTAGTAAACAACATTTTATTATATTCTCTGTCCCTAGATTATCCCATATCCAAATAATTATAGATCTAAATTACAAAACCCCACCTAAAGAATATTATATTTTTCCTAGTGATAAGCTAGTATCAGAACTCCACAATAATTATGTCTTAATGTAAGCCTTTGTAGTCTTCCCTTGTTCATTTGCTTTTTTCACATTTCAGTCCTTTATTTCTTTCCTCTTTTCTTTTGTTCCTTCTTCTGACTTTTCCAGCATTTGTGAATAATTTGGTCAATGCTTCTAGCTGACAGTCTGCACCATCGGCCACTATTCAGCAGCTATATTCTGTCCCACCGATTGAGTTATTTAACTGCACAAGTTCTTGTCTCCAACACACACTCTTCTTTCCTTGGTTGAAGTATAACACATATTTTTTTCATCACTTTCTAAAAAAAGTAACAAAGACTCCATTCTTACACGTAAACTCAAGAATTCAGGATAATTTTTCACGTAGCATCCATTTAAACTTCCAATATTTCCACATCACATTCTAACTGCCTATGCCATAGCCTGGATTCTGATAAAAACTTGTCCACTTCTGTGTGTCTGACTGACAAACTACTGAAAACACATTCAAACTGAAACAAGTGGATAATAAAACCACCAAGATAACCATTTTCTGCCTCGTTTCTTAATTTCTACATGCTTCTTTGTGTCTCCCGTAACCTCACATCCCACAGAGACGGTATGGATCACACATTTGTTTGGATTGAACACAGCTTTGGCTTAAGTTTTCTGCCTCACGGTATTTCTCCACTTGGCTACTAATAGTTATTTTTCCATTACTTTTTAAGCTAACTGACAAAACTCATAATCTCAAATACCAAACTGTCAGCTCTATATGAAAGTAAAGTACCTCTCCTGATTTTGTATCCTGTATTTACTCCTGAAAACAGTAGTAAGTACATAGCCACTCTTACCTCTCCTGTTTTACTTTGTGTGTTTTTTAATCCTCTTCCTCAACAAAACGACATATGTTAAAATCAAAGACATTTATTTTAACTCATCAAAATTGGTCTTTACCACTCTGCTTGTTTGCCTTTTTTCCTGCTAACACACGGAACTTGGAGTTTCATGAGTGAGACATCTCTGGAAGGAAGGAGATTATTCGATGTATTGTAATAACAGATCTCTTCCTGTACATGCTTCAAAACCAACTCAGAATTTGGAAAATAAAGAGCAATTACTTTTTTAAGTGGGAATTTAAGTGAGAAGTAAAAAAAATGTTTAACTACTTTATTTTGAAGTAGTAAGCTCTGATAGGGGTGAGTTTTGGTTGGCTTTATTTATTCCTGGATCCACACGCCTGGAATAGTGCCTGCAACAAAGTAGGGGTTAGTTCAATAAATAAATTTTAAATGGATTAGCTACTTAACAAAAAAAATGTTGCAACTTGTTTACAATCTCTCAAAAGCAGGTTCCTTCATGCATAAAATAGAATCAACTATGTAATTTGCCCCCACTTCCTCCTTTTGCAGAAAGGCAACAAAGGAACTGTAACTTTTTACCTAGGGATCAAAGGTGTCAACCTATTGGCTCATGCTACTTTAAAGTCTAGGATAAGTCCTTAGTTATTTTTAGATAATTTCTTTTGTTTCAAACTTGAAAAGAAGTGTTAACAAAGATTACAAAATAAATCACTGATTCAGAGCAGGAAAATGCATATTAAAAAGTTCAAAATATATAATGTAGAGGCTGTGAGCTAAGCTTCCCAGAATACAAGTCAGATCTAGTTTTAGATACTAGAATGCTATATTGGGCCCACTTGGGGCACATCAGCATAAAAGGAATGAGGATAACTTGAAAACTGAGAGTCAGAAAAGGAAAGAAAAAAACATTTTAAAAGTTATAGGGTTACCCATGCATTCTCAATACCTAAAACAGTAAGTCAAGAGGTAGAAAAATACAACCAAGTTGTAACAATGGTAAATTGTAGATGGAGAAATCATGGGTAAATTTATTCCCAGCCATAATTTTCTGTATTTCTAAATATTCTACAAGTATATGAAACTAGTGCGGTCAGAAAAAAAATACACACACTTTTTAAAATGAGAAATGCCAATGATAAAAATCATATGATACATGATGAAAACTTAAAGGATTAAGATTATGTAAAGAAGAGAAGGTTCATTGGTGACTTAACCGTCTTCAGTGTTTAAAACAACCCTTAACCTAAATGTATTAAAACCCACATAGGATGGGCTTATTTCATACACACACACACACACACACATACACACACACGTGTACACATATAAACACACACTTTCATAACCTATTCACATACACACACATATATACTTAAAGGGAGTAAGGCTCTTAGAGAGAGGTCATACAAACAATGTAGGGGGGAAAGCACCTAGATAATTAGGGTATTGTCCCGGCAGCAACTCTCGTGTAGCAATGGGATGTGAAGAACTTGAGCAAGGGAAAAGGATGTGCCTTTCCTAAGGGACACTGAAGAATCTCAGGAAAAGGTGTGTTTATCTAAAGAAGGAATGTTTAAAATAAAGGTTAAAATAGAATGCCCATTGTACCACAATCAAGGTATACCCATAGAAGTGTCCAATGTGTTAAAACACCTTCCGCAGTAGAAAATTGTTTGAGAATCCCTAGCCTCCCATCTTCAAGGGGAAGGACTCTGAAGAGCACAAGAGAACACAGGCACAAGCAGTTATTCTCATGGCTGGGGTGAGTGATCTGGAATTAAAGTCTTGTCAGAAAACAAAAAAGAATAGATCCAAAATTAAGCTTGTTTATTCCACAAAGCTAACTAAAACTTCTTCCTACCTATATATCTTGACCCAGAATTATTTGGGGGAATAGAAACCAAAGCCTAGTGACCTCCCTGACCCATTCCGTGGTCAAGGAGTGATATTAATCTTAATAAACCTCCATTCAACAGCCATTTGTATCCAGTTTTTTTCTCTTTCCACTTGCCACAGGGATAGTAAATAAGAAATCAACATTATCCACATAATGAAAGCTGGCATCTCTCAAGGATTCTAATTGCATCATAAAGAAGAAATTCAAGAAAACATGCTTTTACTCAGAGGAATTGCTTTACTGAATGAAATATCAGGAATGTTAACAGGTGCCATCATTAATCAGGGGAGATACTTGGAGAACATATGGGCTTTTCCAGGCTCTTAAAATTGCATTATGTAGGTACTGTCTCCCTTTGACCTCATGACAACAACATCAGACCACATATTCTAGGATTAGAGTAGTTGGGTTAATTCAAACTCTGATGCTGTATATGGACCTAAAGTCCAAGCAGTTAAGTTCAAGCAGATAATAAACACAACCAAGCCTAAACCTTTTATTCAGAAGAGGAGTCCCTTCCAAGCTTTTCAATTTCCTCAAACAGTGCTACAACTGACAAACACAGCCAAAGAAAGCATTTCACAAACAGTTCAACAGGCATCATTCTTCAAAGAGGAATAGTGGGGATTTATTCAGCATCTACTACATGTCAGTGATTGTACTGAACACTTACACCCACTATTTCTCTGAGGTCCCAAGGTTCCGAGGTTGTCCAGCTCTGGTTCCTCTCTCTGAAGTTAAACTTAGGGAAATTCAAAGGTTCCCATAAGTCCCCCTCCAATAGTAGCCAGAGACATATCTGGAATAGGTCCAGGAATAAGTCCAGTGCTAATCACTCAAAGAAGATGCAGCCCACAGAGGACAATTGGATGCAGAGGACTGGAAAAGTGTTTTATTGTGGAAGGCCTGGTGCCACTTCCTTTCATCAGAGCAAATTCTGATGGAGTTCCAAACTTGAACCACTCTTCTCAGGGTCATTGACTTACCATACTTGGCTCTTATACATCTCTCTCTCTCCCTCTCTCTCTCTCCCTCTCTCTCTCTCTCTCCCCTCTCTCCCCGCCCTATCTCTCCTCTCTCCCTTCTATCCTCTCTCCCCCTCTCCCCTCTCTCCCCCTCTCCCCTCTCTCCCCTCTCCTCTCCCCTCTCTCCCCCCTCTCTCTCTCTCCCTCTCTCCTCTCTCCTTTCTATCCTCTCTTTCTCTCTCTCTCTCTCTCTCTCTCTCTCTCAGCTTTGCTCTAGGAGGACAGAAAGGGTGCACGGAATCAATAAGAGGTGACAGAGATCAAAGGACAGCATCACCCTGCTTGCTCCAAGGTGTTAGCCCTAAGACTATACTGTTACTCTCATTTCCGCCCACAAACCTTTTATTTTCTGTTGATTATTGAACCTTGACCAGAAAGCTTTCCCCATCCCATTGCCCTTCTCTCCACTCCATCTCTCTTTCCCTATCCTGACCCCTTTAACTGCATGTGCCTTCACACACACGCACACATACACCTTGATACTCACATACACCCTTACAATACTCATGCACATCCCTTTCATTTCGGAGTACATTGAATACTCAAATTGAGAAAAGAAAACTGTCAGACCTCACTGAGCCCATACTCATGTACCTAAGTCAGAATTCAACTTGGTTTGGAGGTGGTTTCAATTTTATTAGTTTCACAGTCACTAATCCATACCACTCAAGAATCAATTTCAAATACCTTTTCTATAAATGGAACTTTGACAGCCCAAGTTTAGGCCAGATACTAAAACTAGATGGAATTCCTTCTACATTGCTTTTGTGAACAGGGCCTGTTGGCAAAAGATTCTTGAAGTAACTCTCCTTGTTCTCCACACCTCTGAAACCTGCACCATGCGGCTGTACATCAAACAAGACACACACATTGTGGGGGAAGCAGCAATGAACCCTCTGAGTGGAAGGCCCCATAAGCACTGGGGAGCCCCTCTTTAAAAGTCAGCATTGCCTCCTCTATGTGTCCTTCCTGTCCCCTAATGCCACATCTCACTGTGTGCTGCTCTCTTGCATTCTTCTGGGTAGCAGGCTCTTCTGGTCTGTCCTGAAGAGATGTGAGGGCAAAGCCTCAAAGGTGGGAGTTACAAGTTTACGTGCAGCAACAGGGCAGCCATATCCTTCTGCTTTCCCCTGAAAATCAAGCATCACCTTATCGTTTCCTCACCAAGATTAACTCCTGCTTCCTGAAGAGTATTTCTGAGGTAGAAAGCAGAGGTGGTGAAAAAGGGGGCAGCTGAAAAGTCCAATCTGTCAAGCTCCATTTTAGAAGAAAGGAAAACTGAAAAGTGAACGTATTTAACATGAGCCATTTCCTGCACTCAGGAGGGAAGAAAGCTCGCTAGTCACAGTGTGCAGAAGGGGATCCGCACTGGTGTTATCTCTGACCTGCAGCTTAGCCCCAGTGTCTCAGCTGCCAAAAAGCTCCCATTCAACGTTGTGCTGAGTTCATCAATGCTCCACGTGTCAGGATCCTAACAGGAAAAAGCAAGACAGACAGTCTCTCCATTCAACCGCCTGGGGACCCCATGACAACTAAAATCCCCTCGCAGACCGTCCATATCAACCTTTGGCAGGTCAGAGCACGCAACCCCTTCAGAACCACAGGCACAGGCCCACACCCTTTCCCCTTGTCAACATTGTCACTTTAAACAGAACATCAAGCCTTATCACGAAACCTGAAGTAAGTATGACAATTAAGATGGATTGCAAAGCCTGCTTGTGCTTCACAATTAACAATCACTTGGCAGCGGGTTCCACACAACTGTTGGGGGGTATGGCAAGAACTTTATCCCTGCTTAGTGCTGCATTAGCATATTTAGTAGGCTGCAAGACATAATTCCTAAGATATGAACATATTTTTGTCTTTTTAAAAAATCTGCTATTAAACCATAACGTGGAGAAACTCTGCACCAGGCAGTCCACGTGCAAGCACCGAGATGGAGTTGGGAAAAAGAGCAAGCAAAAGAAATGTTCTCTGCGCACTGATAATGACCTGAACCCGGCACTGCTTCCAGTCACGGGTCTGCTAGAACACCATGGCTCCTTCCTGTCTGTGACAGAACTTAGCAGTGGGGTGGTGGCGGGGGGGCTGCCGTTGCCCCTCAGCTGCTGGCATCAGGTGATTACTTTGTAACAGCATAGCTACATGCTTTAAACCCAAATATGAAAAAAATAAAATCAGACCCTGAGATGACCCTAGTGGTTACTTAGCAAACTATACCTTTTTCACAGAAAGCACTTCTTGATTCTCAACCTCTGAGTAATAAGACGCTGATAAAAATCACAAAGGCACTTTATTCAACAAATGTGAGGTCTCTTCCTCAAGCTTTCCACTATTTTCCCTTACTTGCAGAGTCCTATATGTCACACTCATGGAGAAGGATCTGGAAGCCCTGAGACTGCACCAAACCTTACCAGAAGCCCCACCCAACCACCGGCCCAAGCTTCTCCTGTGTGTTTATTGAGTGAGCTCAGCCCTAGAGTCCAAGCTTGCCCCAGTGGGGGCTGACAAGGGAAAGAAACATAGCCAGATCTCTCTGAGATAGCCAGGACTTTGTCTTTCTTGACATCTGGGTTGCAAGAAGGCAGGATATCCTGCCAAATATATTACAGCTGTGAGACCTACCTTGTGACTTAAGACACTGCTGAAGCTGAAACACATAGAAGACTTAGTGTATTGTCTGGGAAAGCAACCTTACCCACTTTTTACCTCTTTCCTAAAAGAAAACACACACACAGGCAGGCATGCATGCCTGCCTGCCACCAGTTTAGCTGAGCAGCTCTCCAGTTGCATAAAAGGAAGCATATGAAAGTAACAAATGCAATTTAGCCTACAAAGTCTCTCTTCACCAACCCAGAGAAGTGGCAGATTAAAGCACCTGGCAGTCCTGGCACGCCAAAAGAAAATCGAAGCTGTGACAAAACAAAACAGGTGTACAGGTATAAAACTTCTGCTTTCCAGCAATGCCCCTCTCTTCACTGGAATGCTTTGACAGGTGCAGAAGTTCAAGTTACAGTGAGGAAGTGGCAAATAAATACACAGCATTAGCGTCTGACGTGCTTGCTGAGCACCGGGGATGTTAATAACTGGCAAGGTACACTAATCTCTGATTGCAACATTTGGTTTACCTTAATCTGGAGGGACAGCTGTATTAAAGAGGGAATTATACTAATCAGTTCAAGGCCCTTGCATATAAAACTTCCCATTAGGCTTAAAGTACACCAGCTTATGCTCATTCTCTAGGAGCCTTACATCTGGTTCTGAATAAGGCTGCCTCTCATTTGCAAGGTACAAACTGAAAACAAGGGGGAGCAGGGCAGGCAGTTGCTGGAGGATGGGTGATAGAAGAGCACGCTACTAATTCTTTGAAATTTTTAACAGCACAAAACTAGCTTGTAGGCATCTTAGTACTAAAAGGGAGAGAAAAGAACATGTATTATCAACCCTAGGCCATTTTTTCCTGTTACCGGAGGTGACCAACATAAAATAAAATTGATGATGTCAGTCAAAAACAGCTAAGCACAAAGCTTGGCTTTGTTATCTTAAGTCAGAAGGTATGATAGGCCGTGCCATATGGCTCTAATCCGCCTCTATCTCCCATCACCTAACAGGAAACCTTCGTGTAGCATGACCTTATTTGGCTGGTTCCAGGTTAGGGCTGCCCAAAGGGGATTTTTCTGTTTCTGCTATATCCAAAGGTTTATGTTGATTTTTTTCTGAGCCCTGCAAACTATAAATCCAACTGATTACTCTGCACTCTTTTGCTTGACTGAGCCTTTACAATCAGACATCCCCGTTAACAATAAGCTCCTAATGAATCAAACATCTATGGCATTAGTTTCACCTAGCTGCCTCTTTCCCATGCACTGTGCCGCTTTGTCAGACCTGGTTTGATGAGAAAAGCTAGTGACACTTGCTGCACCTATTGATAAACAATTCAGTAATGAGGGGCATAACAAAAATTACCTAAAACAACCTGATGAAAAATGACAGGCCAGGCTTACCCCATCGCTCGATAGCAAAGGGAACTCTGGTTTCGTGTAAGGAAAATAATGGAGTGAAGCAGAATTTCCTTCTTTACCAAGGAGTCCACTTCTGATTGTGTTTATGAAGAGATTAAATTTTTCAGTGATGTTTGGTTTTAGATTATGTGACTCTCAATAACATTAGGAACTCATAGAATTCGGGATGCTTACTTTTCAACTTGCTGAGATTAACTCCCTGCTTTTTCTACTTAAACTTTCTGAGTAACCAAACTAATATCAAGATTTTCACTTTGTTTCTTACATGTGACTTTAGGCATTGAGTAACTCAATCATACAATCACTAATAATTAGGGAAATATAGTGAAGGCACAAAGAGAGAAATTCAAAAATACAAGAAAAAAAATTTTAGCAAAGTAGGAAAAAACGTCATGGACAAAATCAGCTCCCTGAGAGGAATAACTTAACCTCACCATGGACACTGAAGTTCCTTTTAGTGGGGTCACGCGGAGGCCCTCCGCAACTTCGACACGGGCGTATGCCCAGGGGAGGCAAGGCTCTGGTGAGAGCTGGACTCAAAGACAGAAATGTGTGGGCTCCGCAATTGTGCGGCAGCACGTTGGGAGGGCTTCCATCAGCGCACAGATGCACTCGGAAATCAAATATGGACATGGGGAATGTTTTTTGGAGATGGAAAATGAGTGCTGATGACATGTTTATACTTCGCAGATGGATCCAGTACAGAACCATTTTTTGTAAAGAAACAATATCCACCATTTGCTAAAAAATTTTTTTTTGAGTAGCTACAAAATGGTGGCACGAAAAGAGAATATTCCCGTCACACACACTCCACCTGTTCCTCGGTCTTACAACTGTCTTCCAGCCTGATGGTAACCATTGACTGTTGTAGTCTTATTTTTTCTCAAATGTTATCCAAAAAAATATGAAAAAAGAAACACAATACACAAAAGCAGTTGGAAGAGCAAAATGATTTTAAATTAATTTGCTACATATGAAAAATTGGAAATGACAAATGTTATTAAGTAACAAATGCCGAATTTAATTCAGAAAAAGTGTATTTTCTTATTGGCACATTTTCTCCTTAAATTTGATACCAAATCAATTCTGAATGTTTTCTATGTAGAGTCCAGAATGTCTCCTTTATTCCTTCTTTTGACCCAATTTAAGTCTATTAAGTATCTGAATCTCTGGAAACTACAAACACTAATCATGGTATTAATGTCACATGATGCCTTATTGTTGATACATCATAATGATAAATAGTTTATAATTATAAATATCAATTATGACAACTTGGAAAGGCACAATGTGTATAGGGTATGTGTTTATAAGAAGAAAATTTGAAGCATTTAACTGCCAAATAACATTATTGATAACGCTAAACTTTGTTCAGTAGAAAATTTCAGAATACATCAAATCAATTTATTGTCATCATCAGTAATATTAACTTGCTATTTCATGTGTGAATTATTGATAAAAGTGACCCACTTCAAAGATGTAGAGATTGTATAACAATAAAGAAGCTATGATTATGAAATATAAAAGTTAATAGTTTAATAATTTAAAATAAATTCCAGACATATTTCATACTTGATAAGTATTTTTAAGTGTTTCAAATAATATATGACATATTAAAATTCATTTTTCTTAGTTTTGGTCAGTCAAGTTAACTTTTTCTGATCTATATTCTTAACCTACTAGTCAATCGTACTTTTATTCTGAGAAATAGTCTGTGGTTAAGAATTAGAAATAGAATATGAATCCCCCAAATGGTCAAACAGCCTGAAACTGGATAACCAAATCTTGAGAATACACATAAATCGATGTGTTCTCTTGGCCCTGTAGTTTCTGGCAGCCTACCAAACCCCAATCTGCGGCTCCACATTGTATGATCCTAACACCTTGTTATCATCCTGGAGCTAACAAAAGCCTGTGTACGCTTCTCTAAAAAAAGCGAGTGCTCGCCTTATTGCTGGATTTTTGACACATGTGAATAAGAGTGAAATTTATTTTATAAATTCTTAATTGTTTTGTGCCTACCCATCAAAAAACAGAAGTTTTGGTCAAAGGCTTAATGTGTTCTTAGAGTTCTGCAGAAAATATTACTACTCTACCTAAGTTAAACTTATTACAAGTTGAAACAGCCAAGAAAAATGAAAGCACACCCTTCCAATCAAAGCACTTATGTAGTTATGTTTTTAATCATCGTTCAACAAATCCATAGAATGTAGAGCTGGGGAAAAAGATTAGTGATCATTCATTTCAATTCCTTTATTTAAAATATTAAGGAAATGAAGTCTGAGAGGTAATAGGACTATTCAGGTTCACATAACTAAAGTGTGTGGGAAAACCATGTTTTCTGAGACCTGCTTTATTCCATCAAAGCATTGCTTGCAAATTTTGTAATATTTAGTTATAATGGATTAATTTAATGTTATTAGTCACTTATTCTCTAAGTACTATATCATGTATCAGATTACATAATGATGGAGCGTTAGAGATTAACACACTTAGAGAATAAGTGAATAATAAAATAAAAAATTAATAACATTCTACCAGTACCTAAATGGTTAGCTGGACATAAAGTCAGAACCTCTTTATAATCACTAGACAGTTTGTCAAAGAGTCAGTTATGTAATAATATTGTACAATCAGGTCCCTGGTAACAAGCAGAAGTTATAGAAGGGTACTGTTAACCAAAGAACAACTCAAGTTATAGGGTCCCTGTACATTGTTCTGGCCTCTGCCTAACTCTCTAGAAGAGAGATCAAGGACAAAACACTCACCCTCTAATCGTGACCATGCCACTTCTCATTCATAGAAGAAAGAACTGGAGACCTTTTCTATATCAAAGTCAATATTGATTTGCTAACTAGTCAAAAGGTCAGTTTTTCAAAGCTTGAATTTGTGATGGTCCACTATTCTCTTCTCGCTATGGTTCTAAATGGGGAGGATGGCCAATATTTCCAAGTCATTCTTACTTAACAAAATTGAAGCAATTTTCCTGAGCTCAAAGTTTAAAGGTAAGAAATCACAGCTATCTCATGAGAATATTGGGATGCATCCCAAAGGGCTCAGGGGTGTCTGAGTCAGACAGAGCTGGTGAAGATCCATGGCTTGTTGCCTCTCTCCCTAACCTCTGGTAGTTAGTTATAGGTGATACACATGTGAAAAGAAAATATTTCTCTCTCCTAGGACATGGGTTCATCAGACTGTCATCTGGGGCCCCAAGAATCAGAGTTCTGATTCAAATGGTGGCTGGTATTAGTGCTGAGAAGAAAATGCTTCCATCGGTGAAAGTTAAAAAGCCACAAATGTTTGTCTGTTGATGATACTGAACACTTGATCATTCACATACAGTTCTTTATAATTTAGGACAGTCGTCTAGCATCTCTATGCTGGTTGAGTGCTATTGCCCAAAGAATGGTTTAAATATAGACAGACTGAATACTGATTGGCTTTAGGCATTTTGGGAGAAGATACCTTGGCCTTTCCTAAAATCTGTCTACGAAATATTCTGGGTGGAGTCTGTTCCCACTGTCAGGGTTAGTTATATAAGCGTGTATGTGTCTAATATTTCTAATTGGATCAGTTGCATAGTTTATGTTTGTTTATATATATATTAACTGTAGTGATTCATGTATCCTAATTCTAATTTAGATTCAGGCCAAGCAACCTGGTTATATCTAAACACATAATAATTATATTATTTTCTGTTATTTACACTTTAAGGTATCCATTGAAATTCAGCCAATCAAAATAATTTAATCTGTAGGCAATGAGAAGACTAGTTCTCGTATACAAAAAAACTTTAAAAAGTTTCTTTTAGACATTGATACACATGTTGAGGTTCCTTCCATTTGTATCAGTTCTGAAAGTATTCCCATCTAACACATTGAATGGCAGAACATTAGATTCCCTTTTATAGTTTTATGATCCAATAGACAGAACCTACTTTGGCTTGTAACTGAGCTCCCATCACTGACCAAGAAAAGACTGAGTTACATCTAATGTTATTTGTCTTAGGTGCGGCGAATCCTGCCAGTGATGGTGGCACTAGGTCTGTGGGTAGTTTCTACTTTCAATCCTGAGGGGCTGCCCATTACTACAATTGCCAGAAGAGACCACCAATAAGTAGCAAAGCACCAAAAAAATTGCATATGTTTATCCTTTTTATTGTTCAAAACTAACAACCTCATGAAGGTTTTAGAAACTCACATAGTTGAACTCTTAACTGCATGGAAATTTGTAAGTTGAGGGTTCAATAAAAAGTGGTTTTATTGTAAAGGCAAATTCAGGGGAGGTGGGCATGCATGAAGTACTTGGTAAGTCATATGACTCAGTTTTGGTGGTAGGAAGAGTGGCAAAACTCTCTTCTGACAACAGGAAAAGTAAACCTTGATGGAGGCAGATTGTCCAGTCACAGAATGAGGAGAGAACTGTGGTGCTGGGAGCCAAAGACCATCAGGGGTATCCGAGCTGGGGTGTCCCTGAACACAGGGCCTGAAACAAGGAATCTGATGCATGTTGGTTATCCCTAGAAATAGGTGGCAGAGGATGGAAACAATGAGGCAGGCAGGATTGGGGGCCACCCTACATAATGTGCCACAAGGGTACGTAAGATCCCTGTTGTTGGAGATGGACCCTCTGAGCAGCATGTCAAGTGCTTCTCAGAAATGCCTGTCTGAAAGATATGTGGCTGGAACATTTACCCACAGGCTCCTGGTTCCTATCAGGCTGCCCCTGAGGATGTTAGCTCCCCCACATTTCTACAACAAGCTTCAGGAAGCATATTGAGCAGGCCTCTACAGTTCTGGAAAAGGCTCTGAGGCAGAAATTAGAAGACTCAAAAAGTGTCCCAGAGGCCTGGGCTTCCCAGGAACTGTCCACTCCTTGAAGCTGTGAATGAAATTAGAATGGGGCTTAGGGGATGGGAAACAGGGTTTTCAAATTGTTGTGCTCCAGAGAGTCCTCACTGACAGTATCGGACAAATGCTGAGGAAAAGATTAAGGACAGTGAGGAATTGTCATGGACTGAATGTTTATGTCACTCAAAAACTCCTATGTTGGAGCCGCAACACCAAGTGTGATGGTATTAGGAGGTGGGCCTTTGGGAGGTGATTAGGTCATGAGTGTGGAGCCCTTATGAATGAGATTAGTGCCCTTATAAGGAGCGAAATGGACCAGAGTGCTCTGCTCTCCACTGTGTGAGAACACAGGAAGAAGACGCCATCTGCAAACCTGGAAGGGGGCCCTCACCAGAATCTGACCATACTGGAGCTCTGATCTCAGACTTCCGGCCTCCAGAATGATGAGAAATGTCTGTTGTTTATAAACTGTACAGTTTATAGTACTTTGTTCCAGCAGCCTGAACTGACACTGTCTCCAAAGAGAAATCTGATTTTCTGTAAGTTCCAGCTCAGCTTCTTTCATGGCAACTAGATTATTATAAACAGAGTAAAATCAAATCAAATCAAATCAAATAATAAAATAAAATAAAATAAGCAAGGACATAGAATCTTTCCTTTCCCAGAAAACCCTACCAAAATCAGAATTACAAGGGTTTCGAACTTAGCTACCTATGCAGTCACAACACTGTCCTGAAAGGAAAGATGTGGCTTCACAAAGCTAATATATTCTCATTGCATCACTCACTTCTTTTTCTCCATAGCCTCCAAACACCTCTGTCGGATCCTGGTCAACGTAGGTAGGCTAGACCCCCTCAGCCACATTCTCTGAAGTCTCAATTGCATTAGTCAGACAAAAATTATTATATTCGAAATGACAACTCACAGCTTGTCCCAGGAACATTATGGGGGAAGTTAAACTCAGCAATAATAAGTTAAAAGCCTTTGGTTTCTACTTGAAAGTAGCACGCTGGCTGGCCTACCTAATACGACCGTGAAAGAAAACTGATCTATAAATGATAATTTATAATTTATAAATAACTAACCCATCCATTCAATGTGTAGTTGCAATATCAGAGTATCACCTAGGGTTTCCAGATAAAATGCAAGCACTGCATGGGACATACTTATACTAAAAAAAGTATTCACTATTTATCAGAAACTCAAATTTAACTAGAAATTCTTGATTTTTACTTGCTAAATCTGGTAACTTTTGTGCTGCCACCAGACAGGTATACAAAGAAAGCAGCTTATTAAAACAAGACAGTAAATGTTCTGGAATGTTGTGCTAAAGGCTCTAGAACTTTTCGTAGCAGCAACATTTTAATAAATTAACATGTGAATTAACCAATAATTTACATATTGTTTTCTTAGGCATATTTCTAAAAACTTTTCAAAGCATTTCAATAATTTATTTTGTCACAATATGGCAATTTATGCATTGTAAAAACACTGTGATGGTAAATAGAAAAACTCATTTCAAATCATTTCAAATGAGCTTGCAAAAGACCCCATGCACTTACTAACAGTCAAATACACATAGTTGTAAATGTTTTCATATGATTCACCTATATAATCTCCAATAAATAAATGTAAGCCAACTTCTAAGTCCAAGAACAGTTCTGCAGAATTCTTCGATGAAGAGAAACATCGGAAACCACTGGCAGAGTCACTTTGCTTGAGTTGCAAGAGTCTTATTCCAGCTCACCTTCCAAAACAATTTTATTCAAGTAGAAATCTTCTGACAGTTCCCTCTTAGAATGGCAAATAATCCCTGCCTTTTCATTCATTCACTCATTACCTCTCTAAAACGAGAATGTGCAGTTACCAGAATTTTATACCATTAGTGCTCCAAGAGTGTTTTAAATGCAAACCTGTAAGAGGAAAGTAAAAACAAATCAAAGTTAATTGTGACTGGCTGGAACAAAATGCTTAAATCAATAGGAGGGTGGCTCATCTGCTCATCATTTACGCGCATTACCTGGGAGACCAATAGCTCCTGCTGGGCCTGATTTTTGATACAGATATGCCTTTACTGCATTTTCCAGACACAGGATGAGAGAGCCCAGACTGCCTTCTCTGGCGCCCCCTCTCATTATCCTCGTTGCACCTAATAACCTATTCACTTATCTTTATTTTTTTCTGTGTTGTATATTCTTCTTTTCAGGGGTGGGTGGTCATGAACACAAGGGACACTAGGGAGTTACAAAACTATTAAGAAGCACATGGCCTTCCTGCAAAGCAGGCGGAAGGAAGCACCGTATGGGTCTTTGAGTTACAGCCTTTTCTTGACCAGGCTCCTCGATGAGTACTGCAATTTTCAAAAACCCCCCAAAGTAGAATGCATCTCCTTTCACAAGTCATCCCTTGAAAAAAAATGTTGTTGTTAAGGTATTAGACACAAATTAAGAAAAATAAAGCCCTCTAATTTGGAAGTATTGAGTGTGTCCAGGTGAAAGACATGAGAAAACAGCAATGGGCTGTTGGAGCCTCTGGTTTGTGAAAACCATGCACGCTTCTACCCTCTAGTCAATAAGGGCTGATGTGTGTTAGGATGAAGGCAAACTCAGTTCCAACCCTCTACTGCCTCTCTACAAATGCCCGTCACCATGGCCAGCATCCCCAAAATGGAATGTGAAATGTATCTGTCACTGAAAGTTCATGTGCATCTCTGAACCAAGCACACACACCAAATTTGAATATGTCTGGACAAGATGATTGTATGGATATATTACCTTATTTTTTGACAATTATCCAAATAAAAATCTTGCAACCATATGTTGTTGTTGTTATTTATGATTGCCACAGTGGGGAGCGGGCTCAAAAACTTTTGGAAAAACTAATTTTTCTTACTTTATTTCACAATTAAATGGATGATGTGTAACTGCTATCACCATATATTTACTGGTAATTATCCCCTTTTAACTCTCTAGCTATGTTTTTTTGACTTGTGTGTGTAGATTACCTAATAGAAAAGTAAAGAGATGACCACATGTGTACAGCACACCATGCACTAAATCTACATTATATTTATTGCCAACTCACCCAAATAAGCTAAGCATGTGAAAGTTAGAAATATAGGTTCCCAGTTTAAAATGGGAGTATAAATAAACATGGAAAAATGCCTAGAAGCACTGATACAGTAGGGAAAACAGCATAGAGCAGAGGATGACTAGAAGAAACTGTGATGCTGCCCGAAAGGGAAAAGGATGACACACATCCGACAGCCAGCGTCAGCGCTGTCAACTGGCTGTCGGTGTGTGTTCCACCTACCACTTCCTCAAAGCATCCTTTCATTATTTTTTTTTAGGAAAGGACATTCATGACCAATAACAATGTTACAATGATAGTAAGTGTAGGATTTAAGATACATTTTTTAGACCACCTTTAACAAACATTAAAAAGCCACCAAGGGGCTGGGCGAGGGGGGGTGGCGGGGAGGTAGATACCTAGCTCAAGGTTTTATTTAGTGATGGTTCCACTTTTTCACTCACTGCCTGCAAATCAGCATTTTTAGTGGACAAAGGGCTCAGCAGCGGCCTTATGATTGCTTCTTTTCAAATGGTAATGGCTATCCTAACTCCTCTGCCAGGTTTTTCTTACCAGAGCACAAATTGCAGTTTACAAGGCTCTGAGGGGGAAAAAAAAACCTTAGCTGAATATCTTTTTTTTATTCGACAAACTGACATGTAAAT
The DNA here is from genome assembly GCA_004024845.1 of Tonatia bakeri. Lineage (NCBI taxonomy): Eukaryota > Metazoa > Chordata > Mammalia > Chiroptera > Phyllostomidae > Tonatia > Tonatia bakeri. Next base: position 218,998 of record PVIA01000676.1, on the reverse strand, counting down.
TACCCTTTAAGTGCTCCACTCTAGGGCTCTGATCATCTCCTAATTGTCACAGTCAATTGTAGCCAACAGTCTCTTCAATCCCAAGCGCTTTGACAACAAGCGCAAGGATCAAAGCAGAATCAGCTCCCTTCAATATCCTTCTGTTTAGGATGCTACAAAACGCCTGAAAAAGAAAGGTGTAAGGGCATTGCTGTAGAGGAAACTGAGAGTAGCAAGTATTACAATAGTCATTTTCTCCATTTCTAAAATTATGCTGTATAAGCTGCCGTGATCTCTGAACACATGTACAGAGCAAACATATAAACCTCCCTGGCAATTAATATGCTCTTAAGATTATACTAATATGTGAGCTTCACAAACTACACTGTCCCCTCGGCTTAGGAAAACTATGACACTTATGGGATAGCAATCATTTCATAGCAGCTTAGCATCAACAACTATTATCAAACATATTCTGTATTAGAGCATAAATTCCGAAGCCTAGTTTTTATTACTTACTTCGGCGTCAGGATTCACTGCTCCCCAAACCAAATAGCCCATTGAAACTTCTAGAGTTTCTTTTAATTAACCCAGAAATGTCCAACTGAAAATATGCCCCCAAATAAATAAGAAATGTAACAGGAAAACTAATTTCAGAAGACTGCCGTTTCCCTTACCAGAGGTATCTCCGTCTTACTGCTTTACTGGGAACAAACTAATTAAAAGTCATTACATGATCTACAAACATGATTCCTAAATAAGATGTGCTCACTAGGATCATTACTTAACACAATATGACAATTCTTTCTAACTGAGGTAGTTATTGTACATCACTAACTCCTTCAAGAGATTATTTATGCTTTTCCAAATAGATAAAAATTCATTCTATCAAACATAACAATAAAAATACTTTAATTTGGAGGAAAGAGAAACTTTAGTAATAAATCTGTATAAAACAGCCACTTCAAAAATAACCCAAGGGTTGTCAGAAAAAAATTACAAATGGAAAGAAATCAAAGGTGCATGTGACACTCCCACTATAGCTTGTTCGTCCCCTTGTCCCTAGGTATCACACACAGGCAGTGTGTAAGGTCGCACAGTGATTGACAGCCTTCCTATGCTGACGGAAAGAACTGGAAAAAAGAGGCACACATACCCCAGGTTCCTTTCTCAGCTAGTTCACTCGAATTCCCCTCTCGGGGTTTCTCATCCTCCCCTCAATTTCACCTTGAATTCTCAGGTTTGATTGAAGAGCTTCACAGAAGGGTCTATTACAGATTGAGGAATGATCCATTTCACATCTGAAGCTCCAAAGAGCTACTTGTGAGGAGTCTTTGAGTGCATTTATCTCACATGTGAAGCTTTCTGCAAAATCAATATGGGTATTTTTCAGTTTGACAAGTCAACATGAAATATCACATAATGATAGAAAAACAGAGTTGTACATTTGAACATACCCAATACAGTTATCTATGACAAAGCTGATAGTTATTACTCATGGACATCCTTGAGTATGCCTAATCTAAATGTGCCCTGATAGCTGGGCTGAAGTGCATGGAAAGAGAAACTGACTGTCACCGTATCTCTGGCTCCTCTGTCCTAATTAGCCAGGTTTTGTGGTGCAGGGAGAGAATGGACGGGAATCACAGCCTTTGTTTCCAATCTGAGAGTGGTATGAGAAGTGGGAAGAGAATAACCAGAGGTGAAAAAGAGGAAGGAAGCAGACCGAAGGAGAACTCTAAAGAACTTCACATTTAACTAATGGGCACTAAGTGAACAAAATGGTCACCCGGAGAACAGCAGCCATGTCTCAAACTGCCACAACCAACACCGCAAACACTAGCAGAAAAATGGACACATTTGCTTCAGTGTCTTATGATCTTTGACTGAATTGCAGGTCCATTTTACCATCTGCAACAGCTTGAGGAAGATAATCTAACTTCGCTAAATCTCTGGAGGTTTTTTTTTTTTTTAAATCTTGAAATGAGATTAATCCGATTTACCTTACAAGGTTTTGTGAAGATTAAACAAGATGATGCATACAGCACCTGGTACGTGGAAAACATTCAATTATTGGTAAATACTGATGAAACTATTAGTTTCCTTAAACCTAACCACAAGGTCCCTAGGGTTGTAATCCAGTGCCATTTCTACTGTTCCCTGGATCTTTTCCACATTCTTTAATGTCCCCAAGTTGTAGATGACAGTTTTTCTCAAAGAGTGTGCCCACCAGATTAATTCTGTTGTAGGTCCTGGCAGAGGAGTGTCTTAGAAACACTTTCCCTCCAACCTGGAAGTCCGTCCCCATCAACCAAGAGAGGGAGACAGAATCAGATGGGGTTTTGAGAAAGGAAATGAATCCAGGTCTAGAGGCCAAGTCAGCTGATCAATGCAAGCAATAAATGAGGTAAGAGTTGTAGCACATGGTTTTTATTCATGTGCCAATATTTTATAATTGAAACGGGGATTACCACTATATACTCCCCCATAGAAAGGACCTTAAAAAAATAACTCTCAGGAGTATATTGGCAGCCCAGATTCAGTTAAATAGGTCACTATAACAGCTTATTCTTTTCCATTATATTTTGGTTTAGCCCATCACTACCTAAGTAATATTAATACCATCTGTACCTTATTATTTGTGTTTGGATCAACTGATTTGGAGATTGCTTAAGACATATTTTTTAATTTTAGATTAACTCTCCCCACGACTAAAAATAAGCCCAAAGTAGGTGAAACATGTGAATTTAGAGATATGAAAATATATATTAATATAAAAATTAAAAAGCACCATTATAAATGCCATTGAAGTTTAAAAACTCTTACCCTATATTTCAAAGTCAAATAACTAAATATAAATGTCTTTGTATTTAATTAATTCAACCAATATGTATCAAGAACTTACATGCAATATTGTTCATTCTTAGCTACACTACTGTTCTCCATTATTAAAATTAAGTATAGTTTTCAATCCAAAACCAAATTAAAATATTTCATTAAATGCTGATATAGAATTACAAGAACAAATTGAAACAATTTCCTACTTACAAAGGGTATTTCCTTGAAATTTTAAATTTATTTGTTTTGGACTCAAAATACATTTTTAGCAAGGAAACAAGTTTATAAATGATAATTAAGTTCCCAGATTGACACATAAAAACCTGTTTAATGTAAAATATACCTGAAACACACTAGAACCAAGCCTTAAGTGACTCTAGGTAGTAAGGTCTACAAATTTAACCCTGTAGAAGTTTAAAGGTATCATCAAACTTTGAGTTTCTGAATTTTGAGACATCAGGCAAGAGGTCTGATGGAAAGATGGACCATTCACACATTCATATGATCACTGCTCTCATCATCTCCACCGAGTCAGCACCATCATCGTCGCTACCATCACATTAATGCGTGGTAGCCGTGAAGATGATGGTAGCCAATAAGATGGCATCTCATCATCCTCCCTTTTTCAATAAGTGATGGAGAACTGCACCAAAGTGTCAGGCCCTCACTCTCTCTGGCACATCAACCTCTTCCATGGTGTTCATTTCCCAACCAGGACCCTCTGCACTTTTTTAATGCTTTCAGGTTAAGAAAATGAAGGCTGTGAGGTATCACTATTCACATTTCAACATCATCTCCTCCTGGACTGTGCCTTGTGCTGTGGCCACACCAAACTCTGTAAGCACAGCTTTGAAAAGTCTAGAAAAGAGGATAGTTAAGGACCTGTTAACGCATCCCTTTGGTGTGCTGGTCCTAACTGAATCACAATGTTGAGGTGAATATTTTCCTTTCTAATATCTCAATGGAAAATAATTTCAGTTATTTACATATTTCAAAAGTTATCTACCTTCATTATCAGGGTTTTCTGCCTTATTCCATTTCTGGTTTTGATTTTGATTGTAAACCTTCCTACTAAAAATATTCCTAGACCAAAACAGCTGATTTGGTCTCTAGCCCAGGATTCTTCTCCTACTCAAAACAAAGGTAGGACTGATACCTTCCTTTCAAGGGCTGCAGGTGTGCCATTAAGTCCTATAGTTCAACTAAAAATAAAAATAAATAAATAAATAAACCCTCACAATGAACAATCATTCCTGCCAATTGTTCACACTTTCAAGTAAATGCGTAGTGCCCTACAGTTTGCAACTCACCTAAATGACCTCTGGCCTCATCAAACTATAATCACAAAACATACAAACCCCCCTTCAAAACTGAACTGGGGGAGGAGGAAATGCAAAGGTACTGTGTAATGGGTACAGAGTTTCGATTTTGCAAGATGAAAAATTTCTGGAGCTCTGTTGCACAACAATGTGAACATTCTTAACACTACAGAACTGCACACTTAAAATGGGTAAGATGGTGAATTTTATGTTATTTTTTACCACAATTCAAAAATTTCTAAATACAGAAGTAATAATGTAGTGAAACTGCTTGAAAAAAACTAGTGCATCAATTCAATAATGAATGAATAATTGTGGAACATCTTCAAGAAACTGAATTAAGGATATCCTAATTTCTAAGTGTTAAGCAGCCAGAATCTGAGATTTCAATCCTAATTTCTTTTGTATGAAAATACTTCCTGCAAAATCATCTATAAAGTATTCAAATCAAAAAGACTAACATTTGACTTAGGAGAAATTACACATGAAAATGCTGGTCAAAACTAAATAAACCAATGAAACTCAGATTATAAAATTTCACTTCTCTTCTGAAAGATTCAAACAGTGAAACACAAGAAAACCACCACTTCCAGGTGCTCTGTTCTGAGTCTGTACCTACCACACATTGTCACCCTTTAGAATCTCAAAATTGCACTTAATTTTCAGTGGACCAAGCAAAAGTTGAGGCTCACTGAGACAAAAACCCTGGAACCCAAACCAGACTACTTTCCAGTGGTTTCTCTGTTTTTGTAACAGTAGTTCCACGGTATCGTGACACTCACTTTCTTCAGGGTTGATATTTTTAAACATTTCATACCTTTTTTTTTAAGTTCCATCACAAAATAAAGATTTTTTTTTCAGGATTCAGGGTCATAATGCTCTGTTTGAACAAGTTGAGCAAACTTACATTTATCCCACACAGTTAGACAGAAGTTGACAAAATAGGACTTGAAATAATGAGGAAAGTTTATGGAAACCACTTAACTTAAAATCCCACCTCATATACACAGAATGAAATCAATCAAAAGCAAAAGTAGATGGCTACCTTTTTACAGTAAAATCCCTGAGATAAAATGACAGGAGAAAAGCTAATAAAAATGGTGTGCTGATTTAAAAAACTTATTAGAATTTTTCTCTCAAAATGGACTCTATTTTAATCATTCAGTCATCTACTGGTTTGTTTTTAACATTTAATCTTACATTCTTATAGTTTATTAGATTAGGGGTAACAAATTCTTACAGTCCAGTGTGAATTTGAGGCTTGTAATAATATTAATAGTTTTAATAGCAATACTTACCTATGACTAACATATCTTGGCATTTACATTATCTCCTTAGAACAAACATATGAGGTGAGTATCAATATCCCTCTGAGACATGAGGAAACTGAGGCTTTGAGAGACTAAATAACTGGGCCAAAACCACACGCTAAAAAATGCTGTTCTCTTGACCACAAAGCTCCCCTGCATCTTGATGAGCTGTGATGAGTGCAGCTTTGTTTCAGTGTGGATTATTCTTCTACATCATCTATTACCAACTCCTCCTTTATTCACCTTTTGATAGATGAGTTCCCTCTTGCTTTGGGGTCTCCTATTGCCCAATAGTTCCTGAATAGAAACCAGCTCTCGCCCACAGACACTTGCTCTGATTGATTCCACGACTGAACCACATGTGGTCATCAGCTAACGCGGGCACGGAGCAGCAGCAAGTCCCTTCGTTGCACTGCTACCTCTCCAAGTGTTCACCGAGTAATCAGGTTACAAACCATTCACTGCAGAGAGCAACACCCATCGAGACATGTATTTGGAAATCTACTTGAGTGCAGGACTACAATCACTAGCAGTTCAGGGTATCCCAGAAGACACTGCTCCCCTTGTAAATACCATAATCAACGCCAGTGAAGAACATCAAGACCAGCACAATGAGCCTTTTCATTTCTTCACTTCAGGTCTGGATTCCTTTCCCCAAGACCCTCTCCGTCCAGGTGAATATATTCATGAGCACATTGAGAGCACACTCTCCCATCTTCCTCAGGGCCAGCCTTAGAATCCAAGAGCTAGACTCCTAAGGACTCTACAGCCATGCCATGAAATTACATATGAGAAAAAATGTGGTCCTAAGAATTAAAATGATTGTTTTCAAGGTCAAAAGCTAATGAGTAAAAAAGACACCTTAAACTCTAAGTTGAGTACATTTTTTACTTATGATAATGTTTTCAATCTTTTGAAAAGACCTACTATGTGTCAAAGAAGATACTAGATATTTTACAAACAATATTTCATATAATCATCACAACCTTCCCCAAAACATAAATATCATTACTCTTCTTATAAATGAAAGTTAAGTAACTTAACTAAATTCACATTTCTAGAGAGTAGCAACTTCAGGAATCTGTTGTTAGTACCTTTTAATACAATGGTCATGTTTTTACAAAGGAAATGAATCTGAAAGAGACTATGACACTAAACAGTGGTGGACTGATGTTGAAATTAGAGTAGGAAAGCCATAAAATTAAGGCCTGGGGGAATAAAAAAAATAAAATGAAGGTTTTCCATGTACACACTAGTCTTTATTTTTTATTTTTTATACCGTTTTTTCCCAAAGGTTTTATGTTGGTTTATTTAAAAAAAAAAAAACTGATACAATAAGATGACCTAAATTTAAAACAGGTGAATAAGTGAAGGGAAAATACAGTAAAATTAAGAGAGACAAAATTCTTGCAAGAAAATTTTATATATTTATCAGAGATAATCTGTAAATTCAAATCTGTGCTACAGATAGGTTACATGAAGAAGGGAACATTATTCATTACATAAATTTCAGTGTTCTCAAAGCAAAGAACAATCCATTTGCTCAGGAAAGATACAATTATTTCTGGTTATGAGATCTTAGAAGAATTTGTCGCTGTGGACCTCCTTGAGAAGGTGACATATGGAACAAGGGATGGTAACCTCAACAATAAGCTCCCAGCACGCAGAGCAATGCATTGCATAGAGCTGCGTGTTCCACCACCTTTGTTAGCGCGAGGTGCCAGCATGACACTAAGCAGAGTTCGGTCATGGCAATTCTTTGGAAGCAGCATGCTAGTTGTCTCAGGGAAAGGACAGAAGGAAGGAGAGCATTTTGCAGAATGGGTGGGATGCTGAACCAATGGCAGATCCTGCATAAATTCAACACTATTGCTAACTCCTTTAACACCTACAGCACCCAACCCGTCTCCACCTGGGAGACATTTAGCCCTCTACCACTTACTCCATGCAATCCTAAAAGGATTCATGCTTTCTAACCTCCTCTAGTACAGAAGAACGGATCAAAATTGGTGGCCTCTGCACCAGACCCTCATCTAAGTTGTCCAGAGGAGAATGAGTGAAGTGGACAAGAGAGACATGTTGACAGTGGTGTGCTCATAGGTTGAGTCAGGTCATTGATCAGACAGAGGACCACCTTTTGGAAGATTGGCAGAGAGCCTGGTTGCCATTGGCAAACCTCCATGAGGAGCCATTACTCCCGTTGATTTATTCACTCATTCATTAAGTTAACAAATACTTATTACTAATTATTACATCATCTTTCCCCAAGGAAACCTAGGTAACAAGACACACAGAGCCCCTTCTGAATGAAGCGTGTGGGTTAGCTTCTACCTGAAGATGCTCTTAACCAGGACAACTCAAGGAAAGGACAAGGAGCTGGAAAACTAATAATTAAAACTCTATGTTCTGCCTCTTTTCATAAAAGGCTGTGGGAAAGTTCACCTGGGAATCTGCAGAGCAGCTCTTCTTTGGGGATTAACTAAAAACTGGTCTTGTAATTCACTTCATTATTCTAGGCCTTCAGTTGTCTTATCTATCAAGAAGGAAATGCTTTATGTTATTTGAAAGAAAAAAGGAGTAAGTTGTGAAAGCTAAAACAGAGAACATGTGCACATTGATAAAATGAACTTGAAAGCAATTATCACAAAAATACACCTGAGTGTCTGTCACAGTTAGAAAGTTGTGTTAAGAATACAAGACAATGAAGTAAAAAAAGAGCAATTTATTCTATCTAAATACTAGATAGCCAGTTTAATTGAAGACATCCCATTGTTTACGCATTGAAGGACTCACTGAGTTACAAATGTAGCTCTTCTAGAATGTTAAAAACACAGTTAGGAGTAGCCTGAAACGGGAGCACCTGTGCACTCTTCTCTACTGATGCGCACAGCGTGGTCATGTAAGAAATAAAACATACTTCAAAATAATCAGTTCACATTATTGAGCAAAGTTGAGAGCATGCTAAGAAATAACTCTGTTCCAGAGAGAGTGGTACATTCACTTACAGCTGAAACTTCTAGCTGAAACTAGAGTCATCTCCCTTCCCCACTCACCAGTTACACGGAAGGAGTGTAGTCAGCTGGAAAACAATGAACACTTGTTTTGGCTGTAAAGATTAAACCAATTTTAAGAACTTAACATAAAAGCACACATCACAAGATGCACCACACCGCATTATTTACATGAGGTCAAATTCCCACCTTTTTCTCATCCAGACTGGCTAACATTTACTAGGGATTGGATCTATCACTTTCAAAGTTATCTGTCTACATGCCATAAAAGATTTCACTGAAAGTAAAGGGCTTGTTAGATACTACACTTTATAAAGAAATATTGCTAGGCATCTATATGTAATGTTCTCTTTGCACCCTTCAAAATGTACCTAACCTCTTACTTCTTCCTACTCAGTCTCCCAGACTTGAGGCTATTTAAATGCTCTGCAGGACCCATGCACCATTACTTCCGGAGACCAATTATACGAAACAGATTAAAATGCACCCATATCCCACATTAATCATTTTGCTGTAAAAACTTTGAAAGGATTTTTATAATTTTGTTTCTGAAATATTAGGCCTCAAGTAATATGCTGAATTTATAATCGACTATGATTTCCAAGTGTTCACCAAGCATGTAGAGAAATGCTTGAAGAGTGAAAATGATGAAACTAGAAACTGTTTTCAAATGCAATGGCATTGTTATGATACTCTTTCTGACAATGAATGAAGCTGACGGTGTATTTTGCTTATATTTACTAATCTGGATTTTATACTACTTATAATTTGCAAACAATATAATTTGATCACACCCTCTAGGCCCATGAAACTTGGAAACTCAAGTGCCTTCACTTCATAAGAGGTGTTCCTGCCCACGTCAGCACACATATCATTTTCCAAAGACCTGGCACAGAAGTCCCTGGAGACTGAGCCACCAAAAGCCCAACCCAAGGGTTGGGCTTTGCGCAATAGTGCCAGGTCTTTTCTGGTTGGAATCTGACACTGGCTGGTCATACAGTAAGCAGTCCACATGAAGATGGAAGGGATACCTTCTCTGAGTGCTCAGAACCCCCACAATGCCTGGTGGCTACACTTCGCTCCTTGTTTAAAGCCTTTTTTTTACATCTTCAAGCAAAATCTTCTTTTGAGGTCCAACTGGACATTAGAAGTAATAATATATAACTAACCACATTCCCTCTCACCCACCTAAAATTTTATTCAGTGGAAAAATCCTCCAGAAATATTAAATAGACAAAACACATACCTCTTTCCATCTCATATTCAGTCCTCAAGGCTTCTAGAAGGCAACAGTTGCAGCTGATCTCCCAGGCTCCTCCCACTACCGTCCTCAGTAGTAAAGTGTGCTAGGGCCAGAAGTCTCCCAGCCCACTACTCCCAATGTGATAGCCCCATGTTCTTTATGTTGTATGGCTTAAAAAAAATGATCTGAAGAAAAATTGGAAATTGTGTAGGTAAATATGACACACTGTTTTAATTTAAAATTCCAGGGAGATTTTTCAGTATTTTTCATTCTGATTTTCTTGTAGATGTTCCATTAAACCTTAAAATGAATACCTATGAGTGAAATCATATGGTATTTGTCTTCCTCTCATATGTGGAATCTAATGAACAAACTAAACTAACAAACAAAATAGAGATAGACTCATAGATGGAGAGCAGGCTGACAGCTCTAGGGTAGGCGGGTTGGGGGTGGAGGGATTGAGCGAAAAGAAAAAGGGACTCATGGACACAAACAACTGTGTGGTGATTGTTGGTGGGGTGGAGGTGAGAATAAGGAAGGTAAATAGTAATGGGGAAAATGCAATAAATTTTTTTTAAATGGAATAAAATTAATACCTTACATTGGGACCAAATGCTTTGCCATTTATAAGCAACTTTCTAATCTGCACTTTCTCTTCACTAATTTAATAATAGTTGAACACCTTTTCTGTGCCCTGAGTCCTACTGAGGGCACTGTGCTGGTGAATGAAGTAGATGACAGAGTCCCAGGGAATAAAGAAGGAAACAGTTGCAACCCATTATGGTGACTTACGTGAGTGCTCTGCATGGCTAAACCCGTTTCACTAAAATTCAATCCCTTTTCTCCTTGTTCTGCCCATGGAATAGGTTAACAACAGCCATCACCACCCTCTCCAACATAGCCTTCCTGATACTTAACACAGTCAAGTGTCTTTTTTGTTGTTGTTCAAAATAAACATATTTTTCTGCAAAGAAAAGATTACATTTGATGTGCGCAACAAGCTGATAAAACTCTTTTGCTGTGTCACCACATTTCATTGATATAAAAATACAGAATGTGACTTTAGGTCACATTAAAAGCATAAAGAAAAAAGATAGTCCCATGTGATCAACCAGTTTCTTAGGCATTAATCTATATACTAATCCTGATAGTGCCATTCTAAGAAAGTGTACTATAATAGAACAAAAATTTTGCATCCTTGCACTAGATGACAAAAAAATAACTAACAGTTCTCTATCCCTTCTGAATAATGTCAGAGTACCAAGCCCCCCAAAAAGCAAAACACACTGTCACTGAACCACATCATTATCCCTTAAGAGGACTATAAAATATGTACATCATTCATTCATTGACATTGAACTTGTGCCAGAACTATTAAGAGCACATATTAATAGATATCCCAAACATGTAGGCATGACTACATAATAAAAAGAAATTGGCATTCAATATTAATTTGTCTTTTATAAATGACTGAATAAAGTGTATGCAGGAAATAAAAGGGCAATACATACCCTTTTATCACAAACTGAGAGATTTTTCTTACTCTGAGCTTGCACACAACCAGTTTAGAAATATACATAATTGCGTATGGTCAACATCATATCACTGCCAGATCACACACTAAACAGATAACCACTGTTATTATAAAAGCGACTTCCTTGACCTCATATTTTGGTCTGGCTAGGAATTCCTGTGTTTTCCCAGATCGGCTGTTGCACAGTGCCAACCTAGTGCTGTGCTGGTCGGTCCATACCAGTGTAAGTGACTGGGGCCTTACAGAGCTCACTCTAAAACACACTTACATGCACACGAATAGAGTAAGTTCAAGAAACATGATCATAGTTGTTCTTGCAGGGCTTTTTAAAATCTGAAGTCTATGTGTGTTTTTCTATTATAGCTAAGGTACAGTGTGTGTTATTTGGCAGCTGAATTTGACATGAAAATATAAAAGGTTTGGGCAACCACATATTTGGAAATAGAAATCTTTCCTGAAAACATGGCTTTGGTTTTTAAACACAGCTAAATTTCTGGAAACTTCAATTTGTTAAAGACAGCCAAGACTTCAATCATATTTAACATATTCCTGGGGTTTACATATAGTGTTTCAAAGTAATAAACAACATCTTGTTTGGAGTAGCATGAAGAAAATGAGGCAAGCACTTCTTTAGAGTAAAAGCTCCACTTTTAAAAATAGTTTGGAGACTCATTCTTCTGTTGGTAAAATCACAAAACACTATTCAGCAAACAAAACATGATGAGCTCAATTCAAGTTGGTAAACATTTTTAGCTGGCTTCATTTGTAGCAAGAATTTTAATGTAACCATATCTTCAAGAATGCATCCTTTATAATGGAAACTTGAGGGGCACAAGTTTTTAAATTGTTAATAAGAACAGTAGTGTCGAATTTGCACTTGAAAATCAGAAGAGATGTGATGACAACGGTAAATTGATTGTCGGAACAATTTAAAAAATCACATTAGTGTGTGCTAACATGCATCTGCATTTGCTCACTAGCACTCACACTGCAGTGACCAGAAAGCCCCCAGGCCTGGTTCAGTAGCAGAAAATAGACTCCTTCCATAAGGTAGGGTCTATATATACTTTACCTCCAGCATATAAAACTTGCAATAAAGCTGTAAATTCTTCACATGCTTTTGCCTCATTGATCTAAACATAATGGTGATGGCTAGAAACCCTTAAGTCACTTAGTGAGAATAACAAGCACTTTCAACAAGCAGAACATGATGAGTCAAAATAATGCCATTCAAAGAGAGAAAGGCATGGGGATCGTTCTCTACACTCTATATAAGAAATCAGGTCAAATTTCATTTAACCATTTTTTTCTCTATACTCAGTGAACAGAAACTCAGGAACTCAGAAAGCAGAACATTCGTTATAGGAACAGTTACAAATTCACAGCCAGATAATTTCTGGCAAACTAAGAAACATACAAATACCTTGCTCTGTGGTCAATATTCTTTTAATGTGCCTGCATGTTATTTTTAATATTTTAGATAATATTTTCTTTCTAGTGGTTGAAAGGTAAAACATGGAATTCATCTAAAAGTTTAAAAATTGGTGACATGTTATGTCCCGTTCCCACGACCTGTAATCACAACCATTATTGGAGGAGAACTCAAAAGCACAGATTTTAAATGAGTTTTCCTGGGACAGTATTTTTATTTGACGGTGGGCAGTTAGCACAATGTCTATAAATGTGAATGCAGCAAATGCTAATTTGGATGGATGAGCACTCATTCCTTTAGATAAAACATTGACTGCTCAAGGTATCTTCTTTTAAAAATGAAAGCATTCCTAGAAGAAGCACGTATATTAAACTGATAACGACCTTCAAAATCTGACCACCTCTCACCATCTCTACTGCTACTACTCTGGTCCAAGCTGCAGTCATCTCTTGTTTGGATTACTCAGAAGCCTACTCATGGTCTCTCTGCGTCCATCATCACTTCCCTGGCGCGCATTCTCAACACAAGAGCGAGTGATCTTGTTAAAACTAAATCAAATGCTGCCCCCCCATCTAACCCTGAGTCATTACAATGACCCACAAGAACCATTGTCAGATTTAGTAAATAAAAATACAAAAGCCCGATTAAATGAGTAATTTTTAGTTTAAGTAAGTTTCATACAATATTTGGGACATATTTATACCTTAAAAATTATCTGTTGTTTATCTGAAATTAAAACTCGACTAGGCCTCTATATATTATCTGGCAACCTTACCTATAAGTTTTTACCTGGTCAAACACTTGCGCACTCGTGCACACACAAGCATGTGTTCATACACACACCTACCTGAGTCCTCCTGCCTTATTATCCCCACTTGCACTGGGCTCCAGCCCAATGGCATTGACTCTGATCTTCAAATGTACCAGGTATATGTCTGCCCGGGGGCTTCATGCTGGTGATTTCCTCTGTCAGGACAGTTCTCTCAGATACTGCCGCCATTTGCTCCCTCCCTTTTTTCAGGACCAGGTACACCTTCTTACTGAGGCTTTTCCTAGACGCCCTATCTAAAATGTCAATCCTTCCCACTTCCTATCCTCCTTCCCCACTTCAGTTTTTTTCCAGCACACTTAGCATTACTTAATGTATTTTACATTTCACTTATTCATTTGATATGTCTTCTCAAGTGTAAGCTCCTTGAGAAAAGAAATGTTTATCTAGTTTGCCCTCTGTTGTATCACTAATGCCTAGAATGGCCTATGGCACAGACGAGGCCCCATAAATAATTATCACATTAATGAGTAATCATTAATAGCAGTAGTGGTCATATTACTATTGCTATTAGTTTATTTTTTAATTGTATTTGTTTATTTTAGAGAGATGGGAAGGGAGGGAGAAAGAGAGAGAGAAAAATATCAATGTGCGAGAGATACACCCATTGGTTGCCTCTGATATTACCTCATCTGGGAACCTGTCCCACAACTGAGGATGTGCCCTGACTGGGTACCAAACTGGTGACCTTTCAGTTCACAGGCCAGTGCTCAACCTACAGAGCCACACCAGCCAGGGCATTCATTGCTATTAATTTAAAGTTGACATCTGCAAAAGACTTGCATAGACATTTCTCAAAGGAGATATACAAATGACCAAAAGGCACATAAAACATAATTAAAATAACTAATATTAGGAGAATGCAAATCAAAACCACAATGAGATAGCTCTACACACTGATTAGGATAGATACTATCAAAAAAGAGAGAATAAGTGTTGCAAAGGATGTGGGGAAGTTGGATACTGTGCACTGCTGGTGGGAATGTGAAATGGTGAGCCACTATTGAAAACAGTATGTCAGTTCCTCAAAATATTAAAAATAGAATTACCATATGATCCAGCAATTCTACTTCTGGGTGTATACCCAAAAGAATTGAAAGCAGGGTCTCAAAGAGATATTTGTATACTCATAAACAGCAGTATTATTCATAATAGTCAAATGATGGAAGAAACCCATATGTAAATGTATGAGTGAATAATAAACAGAATGTGGTATGTACTTACAATGGAATATTATCCAGACCTAAAAAGGGAAGAAATTCGGACACATGCTATAATGTAGATGAACCTTGAGGACATTATGCGAAGCAAAACAGGCCAGTCACAAAACGACACATACTATCAGATTCCACTGCTAAGAGGTGCCCTGACTAGTCAAATTCATAGAGTCAGAAAGAAGATTGGTGGTTCCCAGGGCCAGTGGCAGAAAGAATGGGAAGTTGTAGTTTAATGAGTATAGAGTTTCAGTTTTGCAAGAAAAAAGACTTCCGTATTGGTTGCACAACAATGTGAATGTACTTGACGCTACTTAACTCTATACTTTAAAATGTTTAAGGGGGAAAATTTTGTTATTTGTATTTCAGCACAAATAAATATTTTTCAAAAGTTGAAATGAAAAAACAATCAAACAAAGCCTGTGTAGTCTGAAGATCAGGGTAAGAGTGTTATGTCATTTTATCACTAAATCTTGACAGTAACAAAGGCCACGAGTGATATTATGCCCATGTCACAGATGGGACAGCTGAGACCATAAAACCTCAGCACTCAGATTACAATGCTAGTAAGTGGAGGGTTTGGGTGAGAAATGACTCCAAATCTGTGCTCTGTTTAATAGTACACTCTGCCTCTCACAGTAACATTAATGCCTTATTACAAATTCCTGTATCATTTACTCTAGGGACCCTAAACAGCAACCATTGTCACCATTCAACCTTTCACATATGTGTTTGCCTTCCATCCCTTTACGCAGCACTGACTAGGCACTGGGATACTAAGACTAAGACCCTGGCTTGCATGGTTGACAGTTCAGCAATCAGAAACGAATATTTAACAAAGCCACAGGACTGTAACTGGAAATACTACAGATCTCTAGCTGTTAGATGGAGCCCAAAGGAAGAAAGGAGAAAGGACTAACTGAGGAAAGGGTGCAGGCAAGCTCTGCCTTCTACACAGTTTCATCGAAGACCAACTCCGAGTACGCAAAGGAGCCCAAGTGCTCCTGTAACTTCTGCGAAGACTATTACCTTTCCTTCAGCCTTACCACCCTCACCTCCCACACTCGTTCATAATGAAAACATTCCCACGTTTTACTAGAGTGGAAGCTTGAATGAGCCTACATTAAATGTCTGTTTTTAAAAGAAGTTTCTGATGTAAAAGAAGAAAGGATCTATAAGAACCTCCAACCATCCACTCAGAGAAAAATTACTAGGAAATATTAAACATTTGACTACATCTCTCTTCCTGTAGTCTAACAATGGACCAATATCAGGAGAAAAGAGTATATTCAACATTTTAAAATTATTTTCCTGACCAATTCGCAGATTTTAGACTCTGACTCTCAAAATCCTTATTTAAAAAAAAACAGAAAAAAATGAAACTACTTTATAGTATTTTGCAGAGGAATTAATTTTTATATGTTCCCTATGCAAGCAGAAAGTGATAAGATGTAGTAATTTTGGTAATAAACCTCAAGATAAGATTTTAAAAATTAAAAAGAAAATGTCTACAGAGTAACATCTAGATACGCCTAGGAGAACTTTGAAAGCACACATACCAAGGAGTGTGAGACCTTAGAGGGACAGAGGAGTCTTTCACTTCTTATTTCATATGATTTTATGAATACATGATGTATTTTTTGGCATTTTTCAAATAAAAAAGAAAACCAAAAAGTTACCATTAAGTGATTATATATGCATATTGAAGTATGAAAGAAGGAAGTCCACTGTCAATCAATGTGTTGATTTACATAACAGACACCTTTATCCATCACTAACAGGAAGTACTATAGCACAGTGGTTAAAAGTAGGGGTTTTTATGTCAGGCAGATTTTGGTTTAAATTTCAGCCTCATTCTCACTGGTTGTGAGACTGAAAAAATATGAGTTACTCATTCAAAACCTGTGTTTCCATCTGTGAAATGGGGAAAATAATACCAATCTCTCAGATTTTTTGTTATGCTTTTAGAAGTCATTATGACTGGTACATACTAAGCCCTCAGTTAAATACAATCATTAGGAGATTACAGTTAACAAAAGAGACCAGGTGACTCTATGATGGTAGTATTAAATTAGCTGAATATAGACATAAAAGATCAAGAAAAACAAACTGACTGTAAGGAAAGTGTGGATTTGTTAATAAGGCAGCTTAAATCCTCAGATATTGATTAGGATAATAATGATGCTAACTTTGTATCCTGTTTCTAAAGACGCCAGGTGTTTGCTTGCTCTTCTAGTTTCCTAAAAAGTCAACAATCTCAAGAGATTGTTCTTGAGGTACAACCATGTATGATCAAAAATAATAGATGATAGTGAAAGCATCTTGTTCAGCAGATGCTCTCAGGACTGAAAAGTCAAGGTACTAATGTTGCTATTTAAAGTAACACAAACTGCCAAAAGGAACACTGATTGAATTTCTAAACTGTAAACTGCTTAACAGAGGAATCAGGAGTTATTCTTTAAAGAATTAGAGATTCAACTGAAATGTATCACGGTTAACTACTAAACGAAGACAAAAAAAAATGTGATACAAATAAAAGTATTTAAACAGAAACTTTAAAAGCAAGCTGTTTGGACAGTTAGTGGAAATCTTTATAATTTTATGTAATAAAATCACATAAAATAAACAAAAATAACAAGGTTAGGATAAAAAGAAAATGACAGGCAATGAACCTGAAATCTACAAAATATTTCAAATGATCCTAAATATCGTCCCATAAATGTTAAACTTAGCATCCTCATTAAAGAATGCTTTTTTGAAAAGTCAGTGTTGGGCAGGAACAGCCATTTAACAATGGAGAGGCAAAGATCTGTCTTGCTGTCTCAGCAAATATTGTCATAGAACTATTTTGCTTTCCAACTTTGTAAAAAGAGCATTTGAGCAGTGTACACATACTAGAAGAAATAATTGTGGGCAGAGAAATAAAGTTGGCACACTGGCCTTTCATTCCTCTCCTACTGTTACAGGAACCTAATCATATCTGGAACACGTATGCTTACCTAGACCAAGATACAGAGAGTAGGAAGCCATCTTTGCGATGAAGTGTGGGGGCTTCTGCCTCCTCCAAGAAACCTGCCCTCACCAACCAACCGTAGAACAACTTTGTCTTAGAGATAAATGAATCCAAGGCATGATTTCCAGAGTGCCACTTACACTGCCTAGGAGGACACAGAACACTCTGGATATGCAGATTCTCCTGACCCTGATTTTCTCCTCCTTGCCCATTAGCACAGATTAGCTTACTATTCACATTGCCCCCTAGACACTAGGCAGAGAGAGCAAGTGGACTGAAACAGAAACAAGCTTTTGATGAGAACGGGAAGTGGACTAGGGGTAGGGCACGGCAGAGCAACAGCGTGAGGCATCAGGCCAGAAAAAACAGGCTCTGATGGACACACGGCGTCCATATTTTCCAAACCAAAACTCATGACACATAGCTTGACAAGTATGATTGTACTTATGGGAACAACGGGACAGAATATTTACAATCCAGGGCTGCCCTGGAAAATCTAGGGTATATAAACACCACATCCATAAAGGCATTGAAAGTGGAAAGGCTAACATAACCTACTTTAGAATTCTGCAAGTGCTGGCCAGCACATGTGAAAACAAGTTTACTAAGTCACCCTAGTCTCTATTTATTTCAATCACAAATACATTACATATTTTTGACACATTTAGGATCTCTATTCCAATGACTTGCCATAAGAATAGCAGGTGATATCTGAATGAAATAGATTGTTACAGTTGAGTAGAAAAGCATGCATCACATCAAATCAGACTGTTTGCCAAGCTTGCCCAGCTTGCCTGCCCAGGCCTTGCTGGGGTACCAAACTCACCCCAAACTTCAATGCAACGTAAGAGAGCAAATATTCTCAGAAAGCCTGTGCACCCTTGGACATAACTTCCCAATTAGGCTCCACAAACTTTCAGAAAGAAAGAAAATTAAGCAATTCAAATTTGTGCCACTTTTTTCTTGCCTTTACATCCGTTTAATTACTTGCATGTGAGAGTCATTGTTTCTTACATGACCCCCCCAAAAAAAATACTTTAGTGAAAGCTTCTTGTAGAAAGAAAAACAAAGATCAGTAACCTAATATCCCCAAGCAACCCTAGAACAACAAACCAGGGAGGGGAAAAAGTGAAAAAATGCTCTGAATGGGAAAAAGATCTTCATTTGTTTATTCTTTCAATAGTGAATAAAAGTTATGAATTTGCCAATAACTATAAATTGATAGTGTGCCTAACTTTTTGAGAATATATAGGGAGACCTAGTAAGAAATTAGAAGAATCTTTTGTATGATGTCAGGGGGGTTTTAAGGACTAGAAATGCATCAGATATGATACATCAAATTTGTCATGGCACCATGGAAATCCAAAGTGGGAAAATGTCTGGGGGATTATCTAAAAAAGGGAAAGTTCCTCTCTTTCACATAAGGAAACTGAGGTACAGCAGCATATCAAGGTTACCTGGCTAGCTATAACTGAGTCAAGGAAAAACCCCATCTCCTGCGGCATTTACAGATGAGCTTACTCATCTGTAAAATGAGGGGACAGAACTCTGAGGTCAATGCCAACCATGACATCCTGCAATGCTGTATTGATTGATTGCTTTGTAATCTACTTATTTGTATTTTGGCTCTTAAATAAAGGTAAAGCTGCCAGGTTTGACATATTTCTAGCTCTTAGAAAGCTGACCTGACAGTAAAGCCCTTCCAAAACATTTGTAGAGATGATGTTCAGAACAATTTGCCGAATTTAATAAGGTGACACACTTTGCAGCCTGGTGCAGTTATGAGCAGCCAACCTATATAGATGCATGCAAGGAAGTTGTTTTTTTTTTATTTTCATGATGTCACTGATAAGGAAGACATATGCCAAGTGCTAATACAGGATTCTATTTTTTGAAAAAAAGAAACCTTGAAAAAGGCATAAAGAGCAATGAATGAAGATTATGACACAAGAAGAGTAAGTGAAACATCAAAACAGGATATGAAGAATGAGAAAATACATTCATTAAAATCATTTGAAGTTTAAAGCCATCCAATGTCTCTTCTTTTCCACTTATACCTGTTCCCAAAACATGGCCACACAGAGGTTTCCCGATATTTAATAGCCTAGTAAAAATCCTGGAAAGATACTCTGAAATCAAAATATATAAATCAGCATAAAATTAGAGTGTATTTTTAAATATTCTATACTGGTTATAATATTTCTTGTTTGTCTTTACTATGGATTCTTACCAACATTTCACATAACTCTAAGGTAGCATTTATATGGTAAAAGGAAAAATTGACTGTGGCATAAATATCGAATGAATGGGCAAATTCTTAAAAACAGGAGTAGTCAAATTTTTACTATCTAAAAAATGTTTCAATCGGATGTGGTACACTTGACATAGATAAGGCCTGTCTGGAAGAAACCCAGCCGTTCTTAATATGACAAGAATGGTTTGCATGATGTCAATGTACCTTATTTCGCCATGTATGATGCTCACATCTTTGCCCAAATCTTTGAGGGAAAAATAAGGCTGGGTATTACACATGGCCAGAAATACTTTGTATCGGTTCTTGTGTTTTGTAATTATTTATTACATAAAATTTATTGTACCCTAATATGTTCAAAAATAAAAGCCAAAATTCCTTTATAATAGAAAAAACAAGTATCTAAATATAAATACATAGAGAAATAAATAAATAATTGAATTAAAAATTAAAACAAAGCTTTTTTCCCCCGAGAACTTGGCCCAAAAACATGGGTGCACATCATACATGACAAAATTTGGTAATCTGACAGGCAAGAAGAGCAGACTGGAATGCACATGTGTGAACAGTGATAACTTCACTGTGCTAGTCAGTGGGGGTGGTAGATGCCTTTGAGTGAGCATGTGTGCTGTGTGGTTGTCCCATTGAAAATGACTGAGCAGGTAGAACAACAAATCTGCATCAAATTTTGTGTGAGGTTTGAACATTCCTTTGCAAAACTATTCAGATAATTCAGAAGGCCTCAGCTATGGGCATCTGGTGATTAGCAGCTTGAACTACTCATGCATCATATCTTTTTTTTTTTTATTTAAATGAATGTTCAAGTACAGTTTTCACCCCCTTACTCCCATTCAAGTCCTCCCATGCATCATATCTTGTGTAGAGTTTTTTGGTGAAACATCAAATCACCCAGGTGACTCAGCCCCCCCACAGCCTAGATTTGGCACCCTGTGACTTTTGGCTTTTCCCCAAACTAAAATCACCTTTGAAAGGGAAGAAATTTCAGACCATCCATGAGATTCAGGAAAATATGCGACAGGGCAGCTGATGGCTATTGGGAGTGAGGTCCCAAAGTGCCTACTCTGAAGGGTACTGAGATGTCATTGTCCTATGGACAATGTTTCTTGTATCTTATATCTTCTTCGATAGATGTCCCTGTTTTAAATATTGCATGGCTGGATACTTTCTGGTCAGAACTTATATATCCAAAAGGAAAACAGGTCTTCAAACAAAAGCTTGTACACAAATGTTCAGAGCAGCACTATTAACTATTGCCAACAGCGGAAACAACCTAAGTTTGCATCAATAAATGAATGAATAAATATAAGGTGGTATATCCCTATAATGGAATACTATTCAGCCATAGTGAGGAATGAAGTACTGGTACATGCTACAGTGTGAATGAACTTTGAAAATATCATGTTAAGTAAAAGAAGCAAGTTACAAAAGGCCATGTATTATGTGATTTCATGTGTATAAAATGTCCAGAATAGGCAAATCTACAGAGACAGAAAATCGATTAGTGGTTGATTAGGGCTGAGGAAGATGGAAAAGTGGGAGGAGAGGGGCGATAGCTAAAGGTAACAGAGTTTCTCTTTGTGGTGATGAAAATATTCTAAAATAGAATCTGATGATACTTGCACATATCTGTGAATACACTACAAACCATTCCATTGCAGGCTTTACATGGGCCGTATGGTATATGAATTATATCTCAATCAAGATAGTTTTTAAAGAGAGAGAAGCTAAAAACAAAAAATATTAGAAGCACACAAACAATGTCCAGTATGACTGTTGGTTACCACTCCAGGGTGGGGATGAAAAGAAAAAAAAGAAGCAAAAACAAAACAAAACTAAGAGTGTGCTAGGCAGAGAAGGTAAGCGGGGAACAATATGCTCTAGCCCAAGGCAGTAAACGTCATCAACATCCCCTGAAACCTTGAGGCATGGAGGGGCAGCTGGGCCATGGGGACAGTGGCAGGAGGACAATGCCACGGAGTTTGGAATAGTTGGCCCAGAATGTAACAGTGACTTGGCCCAGAATGTAGCAGTGGAGACACTGTCACTCACTGGGTCTGTGTGCAGGCAAGCCTGGGATCTTCTTTTCCTATAAAATGGAAACAAAGATAATGCTCACTTCACAAGGTATTTCTTGAGGATTTAGAGAAGTAAGATGAATAAAGCATATAGGCAGAGCCTAGCAAACAGCGCACACCCGGGAGAGTTTAAAATGAGAAATTTGAAGTTTTCAACAAACTGTTATAGCAGATGATAAAGGTTGCAAGCTTTTTGAACTTCTGAGTAATTTATACACATTACAACTAATTTAACTTCCTCTGATCCATCAAGAAATACACATAGATTTTAAAAAACCTCTAGAGAATTATGGTAAATGTCTCCTAGACTAATGATACTGTTCTGGCCTCAGTGGCTCAAGCTTAGCCATTTTTTTAAAGTTTTTATTATGAGACTATTCTAATTAAATATACCAAATTTATTCTAGGTATACATGATCTAATATTGGCAGAGCTAATTCAACCAAGAACATTCTGGCCATTAAATAATAAATTCTCAGAAGCCAAAATTTCCATTTACACCTGTAAATAGAAAATTCAATTTAATGCAAATTGTTAAATAATAAGACCAGTGGGCAATGAACCATACTAAACACATCCTATGAAATGGATCAGTCATGCAGCATGGTGGCCAGGAATGAAATGTGTGACATGTTCTGTAGCTAAACGCTATGTGTTTACACATGCACGCACACACACAGAGCAGTGTGCTACCGCAGAGACACAGGGTGTACATAAAAAATGTAGAAATGAGTGAGTGGCTGGTTACATTCCTCTGTGTTTAAAATCTCTGGGTCACCTTCCATGAGATCATCTAACCAAAAGAATGTTATTTAATACAATGCCTGGCACAGCCGTTGTAGGAAGAGGAATCCTGGGAAGGGTTTTGTTGAAGCTAAAAATCATTAAGGAGCTGGCTCGGGCATGCTCTTCATTGAGACCTCTTCCTTGCGAAAGTGCAAAAGTCACACTCCACAAATTTAAAATGAGCAAAATACAGAATTCCTCTAATTGCAAAGCACAAAGATTAAAATAACTCGATGTACATCATTTCTTCCTACCATAATCTGGAAAATGGGGTATGGTTTAGGCTTCTGAGATATCGGACATCGTTCAAGGTACTAGATTCAGATGTCTTACAGCATGTCTGCAGAGCAAGTAACTTGGGGAGGAAAGGTTTAGAAGAAAATACTAGGTTTGATTTTTCCAGCTCTTTTTTTTGTTTGTTTGTTTGTTTCAAAGAAACCATCATCTGTACAAGTTCAGAAACAATTTAAAAGAAAAAAATCCCACAGATCATCTTCCACCACAGCCACCAAGGGGCTGACACCAGAACGCAGGCTGATGGAACAGGAGAGCAGGCTCCGGAATGCTAACGTAACACTTCGCTTTTTGAGTTCCCGGCATCCGAACAGTAGGCAGACCAAAAAACCAAGGCAGTCTCAGGGGCTAGTTACTTTCATTCCTCTTACATGTGTTTGTGCAGCACCTGTTTGCAAGGAGCTGAGGGGGATTCACAGCAAAGGGGACCTTCAGGGCTAAAACCAGGAAATGCCAAGGTGAGCCAGGGCAGGCTGTTCATCCTACATGTTTGTCAAGAAAAAACTGAAATCGATGTATAATCTGTACACATGCATATAAATAAACACGCATATATATTGAAATAATTGTTAATGGCATTTAAAAATGGAAATGTAAAATATTCAACTAATTTATATACCAATTATTAATTCTCCTCAGCAAAAACTCATTATTTCCAGTTTCATAAGCTCCAATCAAATCTTGATTCAAGTTTTCAAGTGCATTTTCCAATCAGAACTTCCCATAGTCAACCTAAAACTTCACTCCAAGGCCATTGGTCTTCAGTCATTTGAAGAGTTTTAAGGAAAAGTGTTTAGTGTAAAGTCATTTCTACACTGATTCAGAGAACTCATTTAATTTTTTAATAATTCAAGTCAAATTTATGTTATCCTGAAATACTGATATAATTAAGAAAATAAAAATGTTATCTACAATATGACTTTAACCCAACCAAAATAAAATGTCAGATCCTTTTTATTACCAAGTTGAGCTTAGCATTTTCTTCTTGCTAAGAATTTTGTTAGTGAGACTAATACAGCAAGTTTTTATATTTACCCACCCTAATCACTCCCCATCTATATCTTCACATCTTCAAGAAAGATTATTTATTATAGGTATGCTTGTTTTCTCAGTTGATTTCTTCCAAATTTCCAGAGCAGTTTGCTATACATATTTTATTATTGAATATTTCACGTGATTAGTCAAGAAGCAGTGAAAATGTAAGGCAACTTCATCCAAAGATCCACCAGCATATGGAAAATACTGAAAATTACCAAATAAGTCCATTGAGTGAAACATAAAGTAAAAATGAGTTTAAGAGACAGCTGGACATGTTTATGTAGGCAGAAGGGGTGGAAGATATGCTGACAACACGGAGAGGTGTGTTGCAATAAACTTGAAGGAGACAGGCCATTGGGCCAACTATCCCTTTTCTATCCAGGAACTCCTTATGTTCTCATTAGTGTCTCACATCTGGACAGCTGTGTTATGAAAATTTGGCTCTAGATTTGAGTCAATGAAAGAGTTTGGTATCTCACTTTCATTCTTCCTTATACATATTAAATGTATGTATACATTCACACACTCACACACACAGGACACACAAGTTTCAACTTTTGTTCACAGAAGCGTTTCACATGCAGACATCAGATTTTGGTGACTCATGGCCAAACAGAGGGAAGGGCTTTGTGAACAAGCTTGTTCTCCTCATGTCCACCTCTGTCTGATGTGAGTCCATGTTCATGGCACCTCACTTTCAGAATCCAACATTCTAAACAGTGCTTTCAATGGCCACCTTCAATACGGAGTTAGGCCTTCGGTTTCTATAGCTGAGTTATTTAGGAAGAGGAAATGTTTCAACGGTCAGAGGAAAAGGGCAGTTCTCTTCATTCTTTTATCTTCCCTCATCTCTTAAAATATGCAGTTAGAAAAGATTTTGTAGATGACTGGTTAGAAGCCAAGAGTTTCACTGACCCTTTTACTTGTTGCCATTTCCCATTTCTTGCCTCAGGAACTGGTCGAGCTGTGGAATGCATTCACATTTTGGGTTATGCGATGTGGGCAGAACCTTCGTCTGAACACAAATACCAAACACCTGCATTTGCACGTGAGGATTAACAGGCTCTTGGATCCCTACTGTCTCATTTGCTCTAAATCATGATCCCTTTAGGTTGGTGCTTTTATCTCACATTTACTGATGTAGAAACTAAGGCCCAAAGAAGTTAAGTGACTTGGCCGAAATCACTTGCCCAAGTGTTTAAGTGGTAGAGTTAACACCTGTGCTGCCAAGCTCAGCCTTTAAAAAAAAAAAAAAAAAAAAACACCTGGGAACATAGGTTTAAAAATAAACTTACATTCAAAGAGAAAATAAAGTCCCATGTGATTTTCTTTAAAAATTAAGTTGAGCAAAAACATAAATAAACGATTAGCTTATAATCTATTGGGTCCTTTCAAAAGACCTAACTAACCCACTATATGATAACAAATGTCTGTGTGTGCTACTTAGTTATCCCAAGAGTAAAGACACTTAAACAAAATTCATGCATTCACTAATTAAACACTTCTTTCTAGTTCTGTTATTTTTTGTTTTGGTTTTAAAAGATTGTAACCATTAAAGTCAATAAATAAATCAAAATATTAAAAGTACTTGTTTATATTTATTTTAATTTCAAGCATCACGGCTTTTGCAGGGAAAAAAACAAGACTTACCTATATTTTAATAAACTGACAATTACTGAAAATATTATTTCCCAACAAAAGCCAAATTTACACTCAAAACTATTCATTGTTCTTGCTGCACACAGAAGCCTTATTCAATATTTGGGTGTAAGAAGCAGTACTGGAGTATGAACAAACATACTAAGGAGAAGAGAGCAGTGGTGGCAGGAAGAGGGTGTTTCGGGAAGAAAGAGACACTGCACCTGTCACCTGCAAAGCTCAAGCACCAAAAACTCCCTAAGGAGTGGCCCCAGACCCTAGTCTCTCTGATGCATTCAGCGTTTCTGCTGTGGTGCCCGTTGTGCACTTCGGTTCTCTGCTGGAATAAGTGCCCTGGCCTGACTTCCCAGTTTGAGCTGTTTAGCCCCTGATGCTCTGTTTAGCCCTTGTCAATATGCCCCTGTTGGGGGTGTAGAGCCTATCCCTGAGACCCAGTAGCTGATTGGGGTCCTATTACAGACAAGGAAGAACCCCCGGAAAGTAAGAGACACTGCTGCATAGCTGGCTAGCAGGTCCACCAGAGTGAACCCTGGATGCTGAGGTCAGCCTCTCAAGCTTTCTGCACCAGGACCATTTAGCTGTTGTCCTATTGTTTTGGGATCTTGGGGCTCCCACCCTGAAGCTCTGACACTGGGCTTTCTCCCCTCTCCCTTCTGGCCTACTCTGAGGTCCCAACCTGCCTTTAGCCCGGCCTGGAAGGGTTATAACCCGCCACAGGTGATTTAAACTAATTTCAGTGCTATTTGATGGATTTCAAAGAGCTGACCTTTTGTGCATTAGGAAGATCTACTCTCGCCTTCACTTTATTTTGTACCTATCACTTGGCTAGATGGGCCTGCCTCTTCTACTCCCAATAGCATTCATCACAGTCTGTCTTCCCCGCCAGCCTACGAGGATTAGGTCTGTCTTTATCTCTGCTGTATCCTTATTCTCTGCATGGTGCTCACCACACAGTAGGGAATTAACAAGCAGTGGTTAAGTGAATGAATATGTGATACATATGTGTAATTGTCAAGCAATTCATTAGCTTAGGAAGTGAAAGGTCCTCACATGTTTGAATTTATTAATCGGCTGATAACATTGATGCATTAGCCAGCACATTTTAACTTTAACATATTAATGCATAGAAGCATAGTTTGAAAAACTGCTTAACCAATTTCTGGGGGTAGGTAGGAGGAAGATCATAAGTATCTTTGCATTCAGGTATTGCTTCCCAGTTATATATAATTTATTTTGTAGCACTGGCCTCTCATCAGTGAATTAAAGCACAAATACATTAAATAATATGTACCATTTATCTACCATTTTAACTTTCATGAAAATTTTTCTCTCTTCAAAAGAATATCTATTATATTTGATTTATGAAATTCTGAATAAAAAAAAGTAAAAGATAGTCTCCTACTAGAAGTAGCATTTCATTGGACAACAAAACTATTAAAAAGTATACATTTTGTTGGGACTTACATTTATCAAAAAAATTCTGGAAAATTGGTGATAATATATATTTACATAGTCTTGCTATATTTAGTTAACACTAAGCACCCTTATGTTCATTGCAGCATTATTTACAATCACCAAGATATGGACCAGCCCAAGTGTCCATCAGTGGATGAGTGGATAAAACAACTATGGGACTTTTACACAATGGGATACCACTCAGTCATAAAAAAAGAAAAGAAAATTTTACCCTTTGCAGCACTATGAATGGTCCTGGTGAACATTATGCTAAGTGAAATAAGCCAGTCAGAGAAAGACAAATGCCCTATTATTTCAGTTACATATGAAATCTAAAGAACAAACTCAACTAACAAGCACAAAGAGACAGACTCACAGATGGAGAGCAGGACGTACCTAGTAGGGGGTAGAGGGATGGAGCCAGAAGGAAAAAGCACTCAAGGACATGGACAACAGTGTGGGGATTCTGGGGGCTGGGGGTATAAAGGGACTAAGTGAAAATATACAATAAAGATGACACACAAAAAACTAAGAATTTTATGACTTCTCGGCAAAAGAAACAAAATTTTAAACTTCTTGTCTTTGCGTGATTCCCGTGGCCCCTACTTTTTTATCTAAAATAAACCAAATTAATTTTCTTATTTAGCTCCCAAACTACTCTTGTGGACAAGTATTTTTATGGTTTTGTGTCTTTGTGGACTTAACCGTAAATGACAAACCAGTTATGGACAGAAAAGAAAAAAAGTTCCTTCAGGTTGCTCTCCCAAAACCAAGGCATCCTTTAAGTATGCCTACATACATGATCTCTCTGAATGAGAGGCAGTGTCAGGACTAACCTGAGTCACTGGACATTGAATTCAATTTCCACCTTCCTGGAGGTCCCTTGCGACTCTGAACCAGTGCTTTCAAATCCTATCTCATCATCTGTCACATAAGAATAACAATATCTGTCCTTTACCAGCTTCACAAATATGTTTGCATATCTTAAACATACTTAGGACTTCCCAAATGAGTAGGATTATTTTGTTTTACTCCATCAAAATTTTAATTCCCTGCTTTTCCAAATTGGGCATAATAATATCTCTGACCTTGAAAGTTTATTATAAGGATCAATTGAAGTAATGCATGTGTGAAAGCTTTGAAATGTGGAAATGTTTTGCATGTGAAGGTATTTCATTTTAATACTTTTGCAAATGCACATCTAAACTCAGTGCAAGGCATTCAAAACTTTCAATAAGACATTTCCAAGTTCTGTGTACCCTGTTAATATGAAGCATGGGAAGCCTGTAGCTTTCCCATGTCTAAATATGTTGTCAGTGGAGCATGCACACACTTAGAGCTCGCTGTCCCATGATGGAAGTCAGTCCGCACCATGACATTCATGTTCGGCTGCAAAACAACTTGTATGTGCTACATTCTTATTAGAATCTCCATCAGTGCTTTTGTCTCAGTGCTTGGGCTCCTAAAGCAAAGTGCCATAAACTGGGTGCCTTCCACAGCAGACACCCAGTGAGATAAATGTCTCACATTTCTGAAAGCACGGGTGGATTTGCTTCCTGCTGAGAACTGGCTTCCAGGCTGGTGGACAGCCATCACCTCGCTGTGACCTCACACGGCCTTTGGCTGGTGCATGCACATGGTGACTGCAAGATCTCTCTGTGTTACTCTTTTCATAAGGACACCAATGTCATCATGCCCCCCACCTCATGACTCCATCTAAACACAATTACCTTCCAGAGTCCCCACGGTCTCACTGAGGGTGAGGGACACAGCAGTCAGCTCATGCAGAGTATAGAGATGTAAATGATAGTGTCCCTGGCCTCACAGAGGCCTTGTTCTAGTTGAGAGAAGACCTATAAAGAAGTGACTACAGTGCAGAGTGTTAAGTGCTATGAGGACAGAAGAGCCACCTTGGACTTCCAGAAGGAGATGACACATGAGCAGAATTAAAGAATAAGCAGAGAAGTCAGACAAATGAAGGCAGTAGGAAAGAATATTCCTGGTAGGGTAAATAGCATAGGCAAAAACTCTACCATTGGAGACAGCATGTTTTTTTCAGGGGGAAAACAAACAATAGTACAAAAGCGTAATGTGCCATTGGAAGAGCAGTGGGACAGGAGGACAAAGGAGAAACATGGGCCCTCAGTGGGCTTCCCGTTCTTTGCCGAAGAACATTTGGTTTATCTCATTGGCACTGTGCTTCTCACACCAGGTACTCCAACCCTGGCGACAGTCGAAATTAAAATGTCCCATCTTCATTCTGAATTTTACCCAAAACTATGGGAAAGGAACAAAGATTAAGTTGAAGTATTATTATTACAAAACAATATTTATAAATATTAAAACACCCATCCTTAGGGTTACCTGACCTCGAAAAGTACAGCCGGTGTGCAATGCAGGAACTGCTAATGGCTTGCGTGCTCAGCAGGAACAGTCAGGTTTATGTTTTACAACAAATCAGTCGCTCACTCCAGTGATGGCATGGAGAATAGATACAAGAGAAAACAGACTGGGAAATGGAAAAGTTAGTTAGGAGGTGGTACTGTCTTCCAGGAAGAAGATGAAGGAGGGCAGCTGAGATAGGGTAGGGGTGTAGGTGTGGAGGGTTTGAGGAATTGGAGCGTACCTGAGGAACCTGGGGGTAGATCATTAGCACTTGTTGAGCGATTGAATATGGAGATTAAACAAAAGAAAAGAGCCACAGGTCAACCAGGGTTTAGGCTTGGAAGCCTGAATGGATGATGGTGCCCATTCAGCAAGCTGGAGAATATGGGAGAAAGCAAGAAGTTGGAAGAAGATTATGACTCCAGCTTTGAGTATGCGCATAGCTACATGCCCATAGAACTCCAAGTGAGGATGCTCAGAAGTTATCCCAATAGTCTCTGGTTCTCCTTGTAAAAAACCACACGCATTTGCAAGGCAATCAGAATTGGTAACATTTTGTTTTATCTTCTTTCCAACTTTCAGTAGCCATCTCTAGAGTTCATAGATTAACTACACTTGGTTCCTTCATTGTTTTCTCTGACACCTGTGACACCTGTGACACCTGCCTAGGCATGGTTTTCTGAAAGAGGCACCAACTTCTTCAAGTTCTGTATAGTTCCCCAGGTTTCTAACCTGCTTCATAGCAACAGCACATGCCACTAACATGACGGACTGCTTGTAAAGAAATGACCTGGAAGAAAATTCATGATCATATCATCCACCAATCCCTTGGCATTCTGAGTCCTTACTTCTCAACTTTATTTCACTTCCAATCCCTTCTTCGTCATTTCCTATCTAGCTCTCGTCCTCCCAGTATAATAAAACAGATACTGGTCTCAGGTGGGGAATAAGCGTCAGAAACAGATGAACTCATAAGACAAAAATCTTATGTCCCTATCCTCCTGTTTTCATGCAAATGTCCCTAGTAATTAAATCAGGAAGAGAAAATGTAGCAAAAACATAGCCAAATGGTTTCAAAGTTTCAAAAGAAGCTGTAAATATGGTCCTTTTTAGAAGATCAGGTTCTAACTAGAGTATGAGAAAGGGTAACAGTTGTCCTGATGAAGCAGTTTTTAAATTCTTCTCAGTGATTTGAGGAGAGATAACCAATGTATGTTGAAGAAGCTGGCGAGATTTTTAAATAGTTTGGACGCTATGGGGAGCATTTTTTTTCCTTAAAGGAATGTACTCAGTAGTGTTGGCAAGATTTTATTTCAATGTGGCTGTGCTTATGTGAGGAAGTTATTTTGAATTACCCTAGTATAAATATGTATGACTTTATTTGTATTGAAAATTTCCTTGGCAAGTGAGTGGCGGAGGGACTCTTATAACTCTATTGGTTTGTAAGTAATTTAGGTATTTTCATTTTGGAAATAAAATATTATACCCAGAATTCAAATATAATATCAGAATCTTGTTTGTGACCACAGGTGATTTTTGCATCTACATTAATAATGCCTTTTAGCTCCTTTTTTTCCCCATGTGGAACAAATGACATCTGTTGCCTTAAGTCTGGTAGCATTATTCATGCATGCATGCTTTCATTCATTCAGGACACATTATTCAGCACCTCTCATGCACCAAACTCCATGCTAGGCACTGGGCGTACAGCAATAGTATTGAATTGTCCAACTTCATCACGTATTTCAGGTAAACATTATTTCCCCCAGGCAGTCTTCTGCGCCCAGAAGAAATCTCAAATCCTAGGGTCATGTTTACTATTTAAAAGCTAAGATTGTTAAAGGCTATGGACAAGGCTATCTTTGAAAGATAGTATTTTTCCTCTGAATAGAGGGCATCAAAGGAAAGGTAAGAGGAGGCGAGGGCCTGAAGCTGAGAGAAGAAGGGGAGGGAGGTGTTGGAGAAAGCAATGTAAAGAGGGCTCACACTTTTCATATACTTTTGAACAACCATTGAATACTTTTCTACATGAAAATTAATCTGCTGGTAGGAAAATTATCCAGCCCATTGAAAGAGAAACAAAACAAAATTTCCCATCTTCTTTGTTTTCTTTCTTTGAGTGGTTTATGGTGTTAGGAAGGTGAGGGCATCATTTATCCTAAATTACAACTTCGCACTTGCCTTCAGAAGCAAACTATACTTTTCCTAGTCCACTTTATTTTCTCCTTATGATTTCTTTTCTGGAGAAAACCTCTTTTAAATTCTAATATACTTACTTAAAAATAAACCTTAACAAAATTCATTACAGCCATTTAAAAGTAATGACAAATAGATATACAGAATTCTGCATTTGCGCCTTTTTCTCTTTTTTTGGCCATACGTAAACTGACACAGAAAAGAGGAATACAACAGTTTGTGTTAAATAATGTAATGGAAACATGAGAAAAAGGAGGCTGTGTGGGTTGAAGTGTCTATGGTCCCTCCTGCTGCCCTCATCCACCCTCGCTCTTCTCTCCAGCCTTCACAAGTGTGACATAGACCAGTGTACATGCCCGTACAGCTCTTTGATGAATGGCAAATTTCATAGACAACAACAAATATTTACTACATAATAGGCACTATTCCAGGGGACTAAGAAAAATACAATGCTTTTCTTTGTCAAAGAAATTACTATTTAGTGATCTTAATTGAAGCAATGATTTAAAACTTCCAAGTGATGGTTATAGTATCATAAAAAGCATTATTTTGCCCCAAATTCAGAGTCCAGTGTGATTCTAAGTGACATTTACAAGCATACAAGTTCTGCCCAGAAGGTACAGCCATGTAATATGAAAAATAGGTTCATTTATTGAAGAAGATAAAAGACACAAGACATATTGTACACAGGACGATGACGCCTAAGTCCCCTTCAAAGTAGGCATGTTGGGACCTCACAAAATTCGCCCAATTGCCATCAGCTGCCCCGTCATGTTTTCCTGAATCTCATCAATGGTCTGAAATCTCTTCCCTTTCAAAGGGGATTTTAGATTTGGGAAACACCAGAAGTCACAGGGCACCCAATCTGTGCTGTAGGGGGATTGAATCACCTGGGTGACTTAATGTCTCATCAAAAATCTCTGCACAAAACGTGATGCATGAGCAAGCATGTTGCCATGATGAAGCTGCCAATCACCAGTTGCCCATAGCTGCGGCCCTCTGAATCATCCGGATAATTGCTTTGGAGGAATATTCAAGCTTAATACAAAATTTGATGTAGATTCGTTGTCCTGTTCGCTCAGTCATTTTGAATGTGATCGCCACACAGGGCACATGCTCACTCAAGGGTGTCTACCACCCCCACTGACCAGTACAGTGAAGTTGTCACTGTTCACACATGCTCATTCCAGTCCACTCTCCTTGGCTGCCAGGTTACACTGATGTCACACAAACCATTCCTGTTATATTAACAATGCTGAACTTTTTCCAGACAGACCTTGTGTTTCACCTAACCCTGAACATTTTCTTTAACCACACAAAAATCCTCCTCAATAGAAGCAAAAATTCAATAGAGATCATCCTTACCGAATAACTACAACAAACTGATAAATGTTTTTTTCAGTATCCTCCATAAATGCTAAGTGATAATAGATAATAATATAGCTCAGGATCATGACTATTTCTCCAAACTAAAATTCCAAATACTTATTAGATAGATCTATTAAGCTTTGAAAAAGATGGGGTTTTAATTTTCCTTCTCCTTTTAAAAGGCCAAGTATTTTCTATCCATCTTGTCTAGAAGGGTGGTGCTAGCCATGGGCCAAGAATAATAGGTAAACCAGCTTCCCTCAACCCAGAAAAATTACCCCTTTGCCACAGGAGCCATACTTATGGTTCCACAATGGCCAAGGAAAAACCTAATAGGAACAGTTTTTTGCATGTGTAGCAAAGTTAGTTCCAGAGAGACAAAAAGAAGCCTGGTTTGCACTGTAGCAGAACCATTGGAACAATATGCTCCCTGTGTCCACAGCCCAGTCCTCCCCTGACACCCTCCTTTCTAGGGCACAGGGTAGAAAGTCACATACACAGTAGATCATGCCAAGGCCTGCTGACCCAACCGTCTTCCCAAATTTGCAGGCAGGAGGGTGAGGCAATGTCTTTACTACAGACATATTCTTACATTTCTTTTCCTAAGTCCAAGCTTCAGCATTCAAGTGGGGAGTTAGAAGAAAATAATGCAGGCAAACTTTGTAACTGCTAGTCCATCCCTTCTCCTCCAGCCCCAATTCCTTCAAGCCTCTGTAGCTTTTATAATATTTATTTTTAGAGAGAGAGGCAAGGAGAGAGAGAAACATTAGTGTGTGAGAGAAACATAGATTAGTTGGCTCTCGCATACCCCCAACTGGGGACCTGGCCCACAACCCAAGCATGTGTCCTGACTGGGAATCCAACCAGCAACCTTTTGGTTAGCAGGCCATTGCCCCATTCTCTGAGCCACATCGCAGTGGATCTTTGATACTTTTTGACCATGGTAAGCTGGCTAGAAGAATGCTTCCTCCTATGCCAAATTATGTAAAGAGAATTAGGTAGAAAAATGTTTTTTCCTAACCCTTGTAAATGGAAGTGTGAAATATATAATCAAGTTGTAAAGTACATTTATTCTTCTCAGGGGTTAGTATCATGATGCTTAATATCATGAACACCCTACCTTTTCTACCACAAACTGAGAAATTCCATATTACTTTTCCAACATTGTTGTCAGCATTAACTTTTGATATTGCAAGAACCAGTTAAATAATTCCTGATAAAATCATAAAATAATTAAATAAATAATAAGAAAATAACTAAAAATAATAAACATCACCTAAAGTACCTGTTACATCCACTCTGGTTTTCTATAATTCAACTTCAGATATTTTTAGGTTAATTCATTAGAAGGGATTCCTATTTATCAATATGCCTACCTAATACCAGACATCTTACATATATTGTTATATTTTTTCACCACAACCAGCTTAAATCTAAAAATCCTTTTGTTCAGCCCTGATCAGTGTAGCTCAGTTAGTTGGATGTTGTCCTGCAAAGTGAAAGGTCACTGATTGGGTTCCGGGTCAAGGCACATGCCTAGGTTGCCTTTCATAGGAGAGGCAACTGATAGATGTTTCTCTCTCACATTGATGTTTCTTTCCCTTTCTCTCTCCCTCCCATTTCCTCTCTCTAAATAAGTAAATAAATACTCTCTTGCTCAAATTGAGGTTCACAAGGGTTTGATATTTTGTCTTCAACACACAATCAGTACTCATAAAACAGGGAGTTAAATCCAGTCCATCTACTGTCGAAACCTCTGTCTTTGCCACCATAGTCTGCTATCATTGAGAAGAAGGTCTAGAAGATAGTTTCAAGTACACCGATGTCCTATTCACCGATGTCCTATTCCCAGTCAACAACTGGTCAAAGACAATGTACAAAAAATAAAAACTAGTCTCAGGTATGCCCATATCATGACCTTGCCTTCATTGCTGACTTGTCCTGTGCTTGGGCCCAACACGGGGCTGGGGAAAATTAGCAGGGACCTGCCCATGGAGCTTTTTCTTAGCAGAGGGTCCTGGAGAGAAAACGGAACTAGGAAAAACACTCTATCTGGGAAGCCAGAGGCAAAAAAAAAAAAAAAAAAAACACAGAAAAAGCAGTCAACCTGAGCCAATATTATAACTAAAAAAATGAGCCTACATGTTAGGTCCAGAAGGCAAACTAAGCTGCACATGGAAAAACAAGGACTAACTAAATCATCCAGGACAGGTGGGTGTGGGTTGCCATGAAGTGTGCAGTGGGTGGGCACAAGAGGTTCAGAAGTATGTGTGTGAAAGGGGAGAGGATGTTGGATGTCACATGTACATGGTATTGGCCACAAAAGTGGACCTGGCACAGGAAAGGCCACAGAATAACCAGTCACTTGAATAGTAGGGAAAGTTATTGATTCTTTATAGGACACAACTAAAGGATAATTTTTAAGAGTGAAGTTTTTATATTTAAGTACCTGAAACAACTCTGAAAAAAGTCTCAGTGCAAAAATTAATACTGAACAGAGTACAAAGTTTAAAATTTGAACCCTTTAGCAAAGTAAGGACTGTCAAAGAAGACCACAAGGTAGCATGAAGTTATTCCCAGGTCTCTAGACAATCTGTATCACAGGTGGCAAACGCAAGGCCCGTGGGGCAAATCTGGACCTCCACCTTGTTTTATCCTGCCTGGCACCTAGTTTCTACCTGGCTGCAGTGCCGAGCTCTCGCTTAACTGTTAAGGAGTTGTTACATTTATACAGTCCTAAAACTACATTTGGCCCTTTGAAGGCAACCGCGAGGCTGATGTGGCCCCCAGTGAAAATGAGTTTGACACCCCTGCTGCAGGTGCAAACAATTTCTGATCCCATTTCCCTTTAAAAAGGTACATGTCACTCCATGCCCATAGGCTGTCCAAATGGCCATTTTGACCACCAAGGAGCATGGGATGGATCCTTTGAAAAAGAAAACAAGTGAGGTCGTCAGTGTTTTGAGGAGTCTTAAGGAAAACAACAGAAATCCATCTGTATTGAGATTAAACATCTCAATAGTTTTTCCCCTTAGCATTTGCATTAAAGATTTTGCATGCCTCCCCCAAAAAATCTGGATTTGTAGATGTTTAAGAGACTCAAAATTTTCATTTTCCATTTAATAAATTGATTTTCTTCCCCACTATTGGTACTTGGAATTAGCTCAGACCCCAGGATAACTACAATTCCAAAGGGGAATGCTCAGTTCATTATGAACGGTTTAACAGCAAATAGTGCTTTGACAGCCAAATTCCTGGTCTCCAAATTTATAAATTTGCCCTTTTTTCCCCGTCACAAGTCTTACTCAAGACCACTTCTGAGCTTTTGCACATTTAACCGTTACTCTCAAAGACAATGTGTTACTAAAGAACATGAGAAGCTTTAAGTTCCTACAGTTGTACTAAAAGAAGTCTGATATTTACAACCAAACTATGACCATACTGAATATAATAAATTAACTGCTGAACTAAGTGAAGAAATAAATACTGTATTTGTTTTCATGTCTGTGTCCATGCATCCTTCAAACAGATCTAAAGAATCATAAACCAGCTATAAAGCCTATGAGGCTTTTTATTTTATTTCTTCACTTGATGCAGCACTCATTTCTCAATAGAAAAATTATGAATAATACTAGAAGCTAAATCGTTGTTTTTGGCAATCAAAATATAATTATACTGTCTTTAATTGATCTATATATTCCATGTTATTTTTTCAAACTTTCATTATAATAACAAAGCTACACTACGTTATAATGTGTTTTCACGTATTACTTCATTTAATTCTCTATAAAACCCTAAGGAATAGCTACTATTAGTATGCCCACATTGTAGATAAGGCAACAAACTCAGAGAAAATTGCCTATGATCACAGAGGTAGTATTCTACAGGGCTAGTATTCAAAATAGATACTTTGGGCTTCAACAGACCCCGGGGTATAATAATATCAGGAATATGCTTGCTTAATAATTTTTAAATAACTAAATCAGCTGACATATCAATAAGTTAAAAATTTAAAAAGTTTTTGAAGTACCAGGTCTGAAATCTGTCTTTTGCCTCAGGTTGTTTTTTTTTTGTTTACTTTTTGTTTGTTTGTTTGTTTTACTTTTTGACATGTATAAATTGACATAACCAAAAAGCTCAGTGACCAAATTCCGGTAAGAAAATTATTTAGAGGAGAGTGACTTGATTTTATAATAGGGTATTGTTTTTCTTAATTAATTGTAGTTCTGTCACATGTTTGCCTGTGATTTCTACATGTAAGTGGTTTATAAATTAAGTTTTATGGGTATCTAGAAAGAACAGTTCAAATCAATAAATAAACTTTTACAAGTGTTGAAGAGAAAGCTTACATTTAAATGTTACTTTGTTTCTTCATCCTAAGAGAATGAAGTTTTTTTCAAAAACAGTTAAAATCAAGCATTAGATATGCAAATATGTGTTCAGATCAGAGATACCAAAATTATTCAAATGATTAATTATTCATCATAAAATGCCAATTAATAATTATGAAGCATAAAAGGCATCTTTTGAATGCAACTTTATTTTTCTTGGCCTGATAAGGGCTTCATATACATGTTCAACTGATTTCTAGCAAATTTTAAAAATTCAAAAAATAAACAAATTGTAAATAAGTGCAAACTCTGAATTTTAAGAAGAGAACAAATGTGCCCAAAATGAATTAAAGACAAACAAAAGACAAAACAAAAAATGTAGCCAAATTAATGGCATAGGCAGCCTGTGCTCACTAACTTGCTAGGTAATGAGGCAACCTGGCCATGGAAACAACCAAACAACTCAAGTTGTGTGTCTGCTTAGCATGGACAGAATGCGTGACATGGTGTTTCGCTCTGAGTAGGCTGATCTCTGTTAGGGGTGGGGAGGTGCTTTGGGAAATATTTTACACTTTCCAGATAGTCATTAAAGGAAAAAGCACATTTTAAGTTCCTTTAAAGTAACTATCGTAATCTCAAAAGTCTGTTAAGCGCTGCTAAGATATCACTACTAATGAGAAATTTTCTCACATTGTCTTGATTCTTAAAATTTTCTCTATTCCAAGTATTATTCATTTTCGGAAGGACTGCATTTTTTTAAAAGTCAGTTTGAGCTGATATGATAATTCAGAATAAGAAGCAATTATGATACTGAGATATTGATTTATACTTTTATTTTATTTTATTTTATTTTACTTTTCACTGACACCTGGTGAACTTGTTCTCTGATGACCCAGGGAGTTATTTTAGTCAGGGTGTCCCTGACCTCCTGCTGGTAGATTAATTACATATTTAACATTGTGTTTTCAAAACGAAACGATGAATCTGGACACATAAAGGAGGCAGAAAAAGAGAGCGAGGAAGAAGACAGGCTGTTAAGAAACACAAGAGATTGCAAAAGGGAGAGATCAAATAGAAAGAAAAGAGAATGTAGGAAATGCAATTGGGAAAGAATTTAAAGAAAATCGGGATAAGGGGCAGGAAGGGCTGAGGAGAGCAAGAGGGAGGTAGGGAAGGAAGGATTTTTGGTTTCCAATTCCCAGGCGAGACTGCTGGCGTCCGCGCCCTAAACGCCACAGCCTTCCAACTGGAGGCGAAAGCCACCTCCTCGGGCCTGCGTCGCATCCAACTCAGTCCAAGTTTTCTGGTGACTCCTACAGGGCCCCTTCCCGTCACCACCACCCCCCCCCCCACGACACCCCTCCTCCATTTAGTGAGACTGACAGTCGCGTGGAGGAGGCTTTTCCAGGCACAGCCTTTCTCATGGTAATCAGCCCCCTGCATCACCTCCCCGCCGCGGCCGCTCCCGCAACGCGCGCAGCGCTCGGACCCCGGGGACCGGAAACAGGGCGGCGGGCGGGGAGCTGGCGAGCGAGCCGGGTCAGCTGACCGGGCGGCGGGGCGGGGGTCGCGGGGTTCCCGGGCGGGGACCGGTCTGGCGAGCGGGCGGCCGGGGGCCGACCCTTCCCCCCGCCCCCCCCCAAGTGCTCCTCCGCCCGCGCAGCGGGCCTTACCGAAAGATCAAATGGAGGGACCGAAGCTGGGGGCGCGGGGGACTGAGCGCGCGGAGAATTTGGGGCCACAAGCAGACCTGTTTTGCGTCCATAAATTAAGACGCTTATTTGAGTCTTGAAGTTTGCTGGTTCCTGTCAGTGGAGGAGACGTTGGCTGGCAAAAGTACTGAAGCCGAGAGTCAGCCTTAACTTGAAAAAATTAAAATAAAATAAAATTAAATTAAATTAAATGAACACTTTAGCTGGCCGCCCTGCTGGGGCCAGGTGACGTGCGAGATTCCACAGCCCGCGGGTCTCGCAGCAGGGATGTTAGGGACGGTCTGAGGCTGTCCGGTCCTGTTTTGATTTTGTTTGAAAGGGCTTCTCAGAGAGATGCTCCTGATCCCCCCCCCACCCCCCAACGCGGCACCATGCTAGGCTTAACTCCGAATGGATTGGATTGCGAGTTTGCACGTGAGAAAACCGTTTGGCTTGGCTTGGACCCCTGCCGCCCCCAACCCCCTCCACCACTCTCAATCCAGGGGACCCCTTATCACCCTTTGCTTGCAACTAAGAAGTTGCTCATCTCCTGCGTAACAACATGGGGTCAAAATAATTCCTCCGGATGAAAGATCAATTCTGTTTCAAAACGAGAATAAATTCCTTTTTAAAAGATTTTCTCCACATTGTACAAAATAAACAGAATTTGCTAAAAAAAAAAAAAAAAAAAAGCTGTGACCAAATTCGAGTTACTTCTACAGCCTGTGTGTTCAAGGGCAGAAACATTGTATCTCTTCGGGCATCTGGGCCCGGGAGCCGAGCTGGGGGCAAGGGTGAGGCGGGTAGCGGCTGTGAAAGTTTAGGAAATTGACAGATTGAGAGGTGAATGGGGGGACAGGCACCAGGTCCTGGCTGGAGGGAATAGGAAAACAAAAGTGCATCTTCTCATCCTGCCAGGCTGGAGGGAATCCTGAGGAGGCAGTTTATTTTACTCAAAGAAATCCTAAAGAATTATTTTTCTCCCTCCATGTCGATTGCAATATTATTTCACATTTGCATATATCTGTTATTTTAATCCCCTTGGTCTCTGCTAATCTCGGAATGGATTATTAATGGAAAAGAAGGACGAGGAAGAAGCTATTCATTTGCAGGACTTATTTTGCTGTGTGAGGAGAGAAAAGCTGGCAGCCCCCAGCCCTCTTTCGACTTTTCCCTGCGTCCCGCGCCCCTGCATCCCGCAGACTCCACTATCCCCATTGTCCCCACTGGCCTTCGGACTAAGGGAGCGTTCGGAACAAATGTGTATTCCGGCTTTCTCCGATCCCACCGCTTCTGCGTTGGGGGGAATTCTGTAGGTCAAATAGGGAGGGAAGTGCCAGGGGCGTGCCAAGCATGGGCGGGTGGGGGGGGAGGGCAACCTAACGGCGTACCCACCCGTCGTGGGGACACTTCCTGAACCATCACCCCAATATCCACCTTGATGGGAACCCCAGAGATTACTGTTTTACCCCTGGTTAAATACTTGCATGTCGGAACTCCCAGTGCTAAGTGTTGGGGCTGCCTGCTGCCACTTGAATAATTACTGAGCCCAGAGTAATCAAATGATTAGGTGATTTTAGTGGAAATACTTGAGTCTTTTTTTGTAAGTCAGAGCCTAGGTAGCCTGACATTAATATACTGTACGTAATAAAGACAAGATATGGTAGCCGTTCCATTGGATTCTTAGACCTGAAGTTTCACTGTGGAATGTGTGTGTCTGGGCGAGTCCCCACTGGCTACCTGGGCTCCTGGGGTGGGGTCCTACCCGGAGCACTCCGTGCAGTAGGCTCCTGCTTCCCCCGGAACTGGAGAGGGACGACTGGAAAGCAAACTTCTAGAGAAAGCTGAATCCCAGTTCTTATTTTTTTTTAAAGGGAGGGGGTGGGAAGAGAAAGAAAAAAGATATTAATAATAGAGGCAAATCTCAGAATAGGGACTTGATAAGTCATATCTGTGTATATGGTTTATACATATAATTTTTTAAAAATGTTAAACAAAATTGAAAATGTGCCTGACCCATGCTGGAAATCTTTAATTTCTTTCTTATTACTAGTTTTTAGACTGACGAACTTCACTGGTCCTCTTTTATAGGTAATTTATCTATAATGGGGTGGGCAGAGGATTGATTTGCCCAGCTATTCTCATTGTAATAAATACTCAAGTTAGGAAAGAGGTGAGTCTGTAACCAACTATGAGAACTGACTTTCTTGCATCCTAAAGTAAGAATTGGCTGTACTCATGCTGATGGCTATTCCCCTCCCCCCAAAAATAAACATACAAAATACAAAGACATGCACCTCTGGGAGTGTGGATGTGGCAACCCATGTGGTGGCTTTTTCCTCCTCTGAGTGCAATTGCCAAGTGACTCTTACATTCAAAGTCTTGCTTTAGGCACACATTCAAAGCACAGTTCAGAGCAGTTTATCTTAATATAAGTAAAAGTCTAGTGTTGGTTCAGGGTATTATTTGTTTCAGATTTCATCAGACTGAAAACAGGGGTGTAACATACTAACAATATTAAAGCAGAAAAAAATGCCATGAAGCTATTCTTTCGTCCTCTTGACATCTCTACATTTACCTTTGCAGAGAAGCCCTAAGGTTGTGGGACTGGGAGTTTATTTGTGCTCTGAGGTTCACAAGCACTTTCACTCTTAAAAAAAAAAAAAAAAAAAAAGCCTCACAATTCTTTAAGAAATTGAGCCTGAACCATTGGAGGCTAAGAGATTTCTTCCTTTTCCGATAAATGCCTGTGCTCAGCATCCTCAAATTTGGCTGTCTTTATTTACTTCTATATTAGTTCCAATTATGTGCAGTGTAAACCAGCTTTTTGATTAACAAAACAGCAGAGCATTGGTTAAGAACACTTAAACTTCAAAAAAAAAATTCCCTTGGGAAGTGGGCTCTGAATTGGTTAATAATGTGCAGTACTTGCTAAATTGCTGACTTCCAGATGTGGAAAATATCTTTCTTGTTTAGGACCTATGTAACCTGATTGGATTACGACAGAAGCGTCACATTGGAAGCTTTTGAGTGATTATTTAATTAACCATACAGTAGAAAGCTGTATTCTCCAGGAAATCCCTTCCATATTTACATAACCAATCCCTTCAGAGCAAAGGTGGAGTCTTTTCTTTTTAATTTTACTTTAATTGCAATATCAAAAATATATATACTTCCAAACTTAGACCCCATGCTGTTTAATATCATGCTCTTCCTTCCCTGCTAAGTTCCTCTATGGCCTTTCTCCTTTTCCTCCTGCCTCACTACACACACTCCCTCAATTTGTAGTAAGGTCTCCTTGAGATGTAGAGGGATTCAGATATGGTCAACCCAGTGCTCTATGTTAAATTACTTAGAAACCCATTTTAAAAATTCCAAGCTACTATTTAGTTTGAGGATGTAATCCAGAAATTCATCACACACACAACAACAACACACACACACCAAGATGCAGTTCACAGGCAGCATTTTTTTTTTTTCCCTGGTTCTGGCTTCTAAAAAGAAGAAAGAGAGAGAAAGGGCAAAGAATTTAGTTCCAGAAGCTGTGCTGAGAAATCCACACAACTTAATGTGCATCTCAAATCTGATCATTAGAGATATCTGTATATGAAGAGGCAATCTGGATTGAGGACCCGGGATCTTTCCCTTTAACTTTCGCCCCTTGGAGTTCTCCAGTTCTGTGAATGGTGTGCACCGTTTTCCGCCCAGTACGCTGTAGGATTTAGTGATGAGGATAATGATGCCAAAGGCTTGACTGGGGGAGGGGGGAGCAGGGTGGGGGGGCGTGGAGAAGGGAGGGAGGGAGGGAGGGAGGGAGGCGAGAGGGAGGGAGAGAGGAAGGGAGGGAGGTGGAATTTCATTTCTTCCACTAAAGCCTTTGCGGAGACTTCAAGGTATAATCTATCCCAGATCCTTTCCCAGAGAGAAACTTGGCGATCACGTTTTCACATGATGCTCACGCTCAGGGCGCTTCAATTATCCCTCCCCACAAAGATAGGTGGCGCGTGTTTCAGGGTCTCTCTCTCTCCTACAGAAAAGAAAAAGAAAAAAATGTCATTAGAAGAGGCGTAACACGTCAGTCCGTCCCCAGGTTGTGTTTCCTGGAGTGGCTAAAAGAGATCAGTTCTAACCTGCTCCGCAGGAATAACGGTCCTGCCTCCCGACACTCTTGGCGAGGTTTTGTACAGTTTGCTCCGGGAGCTGTTTCTTCGCTTCCACCTTTTTCTCCCCCACACTTCGCGGCTTCTTCATGCTTTTTCTTCTCACCATTTCTGGCCAAAACTACAAACAAGACTTCTCAGGTAGGTTTTTTTCCCCTTTTCTTTTTATTCCTTTTTGGTAGGATCAACCCCCTCCTTTTATTCTTTTTCTTTTTTCAAGTGAGAATGTGAGTCCGAAGTGAGAAGGAGTGTCTGTGGGTAGGAATTTCAGGTGGGTTTAGCTCCTTTATGGCAAGCTTTTTCCAAGAGTGACTTCTTCGATTTCTCTCCCACTCTTCCCTCTCTCTCTCTCCCCCCCCTCCTTCCTTTTCTCTCTTTTTTTCCTCCCCCAAATAATTTGCCCTGTACCTGTCCATTCAGGTAACCCAAGGTGCCTTTTGCTACCCAAGCTATGAAAAGTTTTCCTGAGAACTATATAATTGGAATAAAAACTCTCCAAGGGGAGAGATCCTGTTCTTTTTTCGCATCTAGTTCCAATTCATTGTATTCAGCAATTACAACTTGGCAAATACCTGTTAATAATTACAAAACTTGATCGATACAAACCTACAAAATTTGGGGCAAGTCTTTCTCTTAGATATGGCAGTCCATCCTCCTCTCCCACCGGAGAAGGCTGTTTTCTAAGCAGAAAGTGTCTGTTTTTTGTCTGCTTAGCGAGTTTCATTTCTTTATTTCATTCTTTGTGTGTGTATGTATGTGAAGTAACACCTCACTTCTGCGATGATAAATAAAGAAGTGAAAGTCCTCATGGAACTTGAGTCGTTTACTAAAGTTGGGGGGTGCTGGGGGTCACTACAGCTGGGATGAAAACTGCTGTCAGGATATCAAGGATTTAAATTAAGAATAACTTTTGAAATTGTATTTTAAAAGGCATAGTAATATAGATGGATTTAACAGGAGCCACATACACACACTCATCCCATTCCATACTTTGGCACTGAAAAGTCGAGAGAGAGAGAGCAGGGGTTCCCAGGAACAGTGGTGAGCCCTTCTAACATGAATGTGTTTATCCCCCACTTACATATATATACATTTTTTACATGCTGCCCCTGTAATGAGGAAGGCG
Organism: Tonatia bakeri; assembly: GCA_004024845.1. Classification (NCBI taxonomy): domain Eukaryota; kingdom Metazoa; phylum Chordata; class Mammalia; order Chiroptera; family Phyllostomidae; genus Tonatia; species Tonatia bakeri. The sequence goes on along the minus strand of PVIA01000676.1, from coordinate 174,440 downwards.
AGATTACTAACTCCAGAGTTAGAAATAGCAGGCAAAGATAAAGTTTACGGCATAAATGCCCTGTCTCTTCCTCACACACATATGCTCATAAAACTAGCAGTTTACTTTATTAAACATGTATTTATATGCAATCGTGTGTAAGTCTCAGCAGGAACACAGACAGGCCAGCTGTTTCATCCTAGACACTTGTATGACCATTTCTGTATTTCAGGATCTTTCCCAACAATTTCAAATTAATAAGAGAGACAAGAAATGACAAAATGTGTCAAACTTAAATGAAAACTCTCTCACTATGCCTAGGTTAAATTCAAGGTGTTTTCTAAATAATTCACTTCCTCTTCTCTCTGCTCCCCCCACCCCCCACCCCTCTCAGCAAACGTGTGGAAACTGATACTCACTTTCCAGGTTTTCCGCAAAGCTTCCAGCACGGGAGACAATAGGTACGGGGCGTGGGGACTGAGTGTGCTCGGCAGAGAAAGGGTTAATGGCCCTGTGTTACAGTTTGCATCTGTTACATCTTTTATAGCCCCCTGTTTAAACTAATCCTCGAGGCACAGCATCTTCCCAACCTCCGCGGAGTTTCGGGATTCTCCTTCTCTCCTGCCTGCCTCCGAGGTCCCCCTTCTCCAAGTTTTGACAGTTTCAGCTGAAAAAATGCAGCGCCTCTCTCGAATTTTAGGTACAAAAGTTTCGAAGCCAGAAAGGATACGATCATTTAGTAGAGCTTAAAAGTACTGATGTAGCGGTTGGACTTTCTCTTTCCTTTCTTAAGGGGAAAAAATTTTTTTTTCTACTGGAACTATTTAAGGGAACCAGTGTGGGGGAGCATGTGTGTGAGTGAAGTGGGGGGGGGGAATATTTAAGTCAATATTGTCAAAGTGGTGGCGGTGGTGGGGAGGGAGGGACAGTGTCCAAAGAGGCTTATAATTATATTTTTTGCTCTGGCGTGAAACGGGAAATCTTAATTTGGGGGCGGGGGGTGCGGGGAGGAAGAAACCGTGCCTCGATCAACTCCAAAAGGGGAGGGGAGGGGGCGCGGGGTGAGTGGGTTTCCTATAATTACTATTATCAATTTGCCCAAGTGTGCTTCCTCCGCGGGCTGTTTCTGGTTGTTTGTTTGTTTGTTTGTTTCCTCTGGGGAATGGGGTGGGGGTGAGACAAGATACGAGCGAAAGAAAGCGTCACCTCAGCCCAAGTTCCCGAGCCTAGCTGAGGACTTTTCGGAGGAAAAGGTCCGCCTAGCCCTGAGTCAAGCAGCCTCCCTGCACCGCCGTGTGCATTCCCTCATACGGTCAGGAGTCATGACTCATTTTGAAGATGTAATTCTTGTCTCTCTGATCCCCTCGCGGGTGCGACACACCAAACAGTAACAAACACAAAGCGCCTCGGGGCCAAGGCTGGGGTAGGGGGCGGGGAGGGGGCCGCCGAAGTTTCGCTTCGGCGTTGGGGGGCGCGGATGGGCGCTCGCCGGGGCCCTGGCCCGGCTCCCCTGGGCGGCCCGCGCGCGTTTCAATGGGCGCGGGCGATGCCCACATTGTCGCTGTGTTTGGTTGCTAGATCGAGCCTGCGTGCTGCCGAAGCAGGGCGCCGAGTCCATGCGAACTGCCATCTGATCCGCTCTTATCAATGAAGCAGCCGATCATGGCGGATGGCCCCCGGTGCAAGAGGCGCAAACAAGCCAATCCCAGGAGGAAAAACGGTAAGAACCGGCCCGAACCAAACTTTTCCGGGCCACTCCGCGGCTCCAGACCCAGGGAGAAGGGAGGGGAAAGGGAAAAGGAACCGAGACGGCGGCGCCCAGGGCTCGCGGGCGAGCCTCCCTCCGCAGCCGGCGCCGGAGCCCAGCGCGCGCGGTGCCCGGACCGGGGGGAGTTGGGGAAGTGCCGGGCAAAGTGAGCGTCCGGCGCCGGCGGGCTCCGAGCGCTGGGGTCCGGACGGGGCCCGCTCCCCCAGCCCCGCCGCCCCCTAGCGCCCCCGCCTCCGCACTCCCTCCACCTCCGCCTCCCGCTCCGCCAGCTCCTGGCCCGCCGAGTCCGCGGCCGGGCTGCGGAGCGTCCGGCTAGGGCAGGGCGGGGGCCCGGGCGCCCGGTCGTGCGGAGTCCCGGGGCGGGGGCGAGGGCTGGGGTGGCGGAGGGACGACGGGGGAGAGACTGGGGCCCAGGGGTTGTGCCTCCACGAGGCTTAAAGTTTCTTGCCGGAGTCGCCCGGCTCCCTCTCCGTACGCCAAGTAACGGTCTGCGGGCAGCGGGGCCCGGTTGGGCGCGCCGGGACTCTGGGGTGGGAGGGACTCGGCCGGCCCCGCGCGGGGTCTGGCGGGGTCCGGGCGGGCTTGGGGGCGGGTGGCACTTCTCCAGCGGGCGCTGGCCCCTTGCCGGGGGCTGGCGGAGTCGAAGAGCGTAGGGAGACTTTTCTGGGCAGTTTTTACGTGGTCAGGAGCCCGCTCTCCAGACTGAGTCAGGAAGGAGGAAGAAGATGGGGGGTGTGAGAGGGACACGCTGATGGGAGATGGGAGATTGAAACGGTGACAGCCTCCTAGGTCCACCTTGGAGAGAGGCAGAGGAGGGGAGAGAGAGTAGGAGGGAGGGGGAGAGATCGAGAGAGAGAGAGAGAGAGAGAGAGAGAGAGAGACCCCCTAGGTATTACCCCCAAACAAAATCGTGGGAATAAAAGAGAAAAGTGATTGGCAAGAGCGCAGAAGGAACCTGGGGGAGGGGAGCGTGCTGGGGACCAGAGAGGGTACCGGGGAAGCTGGGGAGGAAACTGAGTTTAAAAAGAAAAACCAGGCCCCCAAAATGAGCGAACCAGCAGCGCCAGCCCAGCCTGGGAAATGAAAGTTCTCGCTCCCACTGCTGTACACCGGATCACCCTGCCCCGGACCGCGGTCACTCCCTGGAGCCGGACCCGGGGACCAGGCGCCGGCCGGCCTCCGGCCTCCCGCACGCCCAGCCCGCTCCTCGCAGGGACCGCCCGGGCCCACTTGGAGCAACTTTCCTCTAGAGGAGACCATTGTGCGCGCCCCCAGCTACCCCTGAGCGGCGCGGCGCGGGGAGGGCGGCTGAGGGCGCAGTGTGGGGTGCTGGAGGGAAAAAAACACAAAGACAGAGAATTTTGATTAGAGACAAATGAGGCTTCACCTTGTCTCTCTGTTCCTCTCTCTCTCTCTCTCTCTCTCTCTCTCTCTAGGTTTTGTGTGTGTGTGTGTGTCTGTGTGTCATTTGCTTGTTGTGGTGGAGGTGTCGAGCCATATGGGGGAGTGATAGAGGAATTTAGTCAGAAACTCTTCGTTACGTTATCCTGCCTTTTCCCTTTGTGCTGCCTTTGATCTATTTGCTTGGCTTAGTGTTACAAAAAACAAGTACAATAATATATTCCGCGCTGTTTCCCCAAGATCCAGTTCAGGCTGCCTCTTTTTAAGTCTCTCTCTCTCTCTTTCTCTCTCTCCACCCCCTCTCTCTCAATTTAATTTTTTCTTCACTCTAGTGTCTGGCATTATTTAAGCTGGTCCTTAAACAGGAGCCCTCCCCTTACCCATCACTGGGTAATTTAGCAGACAGTAAAATTATACCTAGTGTCCCCTCTCCTCTCTTGTGTTTCCTCTGTACCTTTTATTAAATGTTGGTTATTGATTTTCTAAAATCAATGGCTGTTGTGAGGCTCCCCCCCCCAACAAGTATCTAAAGCACGTTGCTGATCAACTGGATAACAAAAGCTTTGTGTCAAGGAGGCATTTTTTCCCCTTATGTTAAACAATCATTTTGTGTGTGTGTGTGTGAGAAGAGAGAACGAGATTTAAAGCAAGTTTCCCAGAAGAGTTTGTTGTTGTTGTTGTTGTTGTTGTTGCAAAAGAGGCTATTTAAAATGTGTGTTTCTTCTTGCTTTTTTTCTTCCACCCCCTTCGGGATTTTGCTACCATTGACCAGCCTGGCCCCAGCAGTGAGGTCAGGCCAGAGCCCAGGTCTGGGGAAGTGCAGGGCTCCAGGCTTCCTAGGAACCTTTAGAGAGGAGGGGGTGGCTCTCAGAGAGGGAGGCCTGCTGGGGACGTCACAGGTGGAGGGGAGCACCAGGCAAGGGGCTCACCCATGGGTTATGCAGCCATTTCCCCTCTGTCCAGCCACTAACCTGGGAGAAGCCTCAACGCTCCGAAAGAGAAAGTTGAATTGCACATTTCAAGGCATTTAGCCCAGCCTCTGCACACTTACCAGCAGGCCTGTCCATCTCTTCCAGCTTCACAAAGTTTGACTATTATCTGCCCCTTTTTCCAAATAATCTGCGGCAAAACATGCTGTGAATTGGTTACTTGTCAGTGTTTTTCTTTGGATTTAATCTGGCTGAGCAATGTCCTGGTTTTGAAAAGCAGGTAGAAGAGTTTTCCCCCCTTTTTTCATTTTCTTTCTCATCAAGCATGTATCCAATGCCTTTCCCTTTGGGAATTGCCTGGATTTATCTGAACTGAGTGGATTTTTCTTCTTTCCTGGATTCATGGAAAAGATGTCACTTTTGAGCTTGTGTCTTTGCTGATAACACTAAATATGATGATGCTTATCAAAATCATACAGAAATTCCTGGAAAGAAATAAGGGCAATACTAATCATAGAAGTAGAAGCTGCGAGGAAAGAAGAAAAAAAGATGGTCATCCAGGAAACTAGAATGGCAGTTTATATAATTTTAATGAAGTCAACAGTGTATATATAGACTAAGGTGACAAGGAGATAAAATGTGTAAAGCTGTGTGTGTGCACACACACGTGCAAAAGACCCGTCAAGAACCATGGGTTAGAACTCGAGGCTTTATACGATTATTAAAAAGCAAAGGAGAAAGAGGCAGTTGGAGGAAAACAAATGCACAAAGAGAGAAACAGGAATCTAAAATCCAGCCTTAGAGATTCTCAGGCTAAAAGGATGCCTGGCAGAGACAGTGCCAGGGCCAAATTAATCCATAGCGGACAGTCTCCTTTGCCCCACATAGAAAGGATGAAATCTCTTCCCAGAAAATAAGATGTGCAGGAGGAAAGGGGGAGAGGGGTGAGGGGGAAGGAGGTAAAAAGCAAGTCCTCACAGACAAGAATGTGTGTCCGTTTCAAGAAAGTTCAGTCAGATGATCTTCAGTCGCCTGACTCACTTTGTAACACTTTCACTGAAGCTGGAGAGGAGGGGAAAACCCACCCCCCTTTCCCTTCCCCTGATAGACCCCACTATCTCCACACAGCCTTGGAGTCAGAGATGAGCTCTAGGCGCTCCAGATGCCCGGCTGCTGCCGCCACTGGCACAGCCCCGTTGTAACTTGCAAAGTTTGTTGCTTTAGCCCATGAAGCGGGCATGGGCTCTTGGGGATGCCACGGCTTCCCTCCTACCTCCTGTGGAGCCTGGGAAGACCGGCCTGCCTCCCCAGCCCACCACCTTCCAGCGTCAGACTCTGAAAAACTTCACATACCCCTGCACATAGTAACAAAATCAAATCCAGAAACTGCTTGTTTCAGAAAAGAGAATGAAGTTGTCTTTTACATGAAAACTGAATTCAGAGCAAAGGGAACAAGGAGATGGAAGAAAGAAAAGTTAAATTTGATTGTTCTTCAAAGTTTCAGCTAAAGGTTTGGGAATCGTATGAAGAGTGGGGGAGATTTTTACAAACGCCTTTAGTCTCTGGTTTTCAGTGTTAAAAAAAGGGGATAAAGTTGGATGTTTTGAGGGCTCTGGATTTTAGAGGAGGAACAATCAGTGAGCAGAAATGAATATTCTTGTTTAAGAGAAGTCCTCACTTTTTACCACTTCCTTGAAGGGAGTAGAGGAGCTGGTGGTGATGCTCAGAGGCCAGGGAGGACGCTGGGGTTGCTCCCGTTTCAGAGATGCTTAATTGAAAAGGAAAAGAAATGCAGTCAAGCCCTTCAACAGGATGTGGCTCCTCTCTGAGAGGTGAAGTTGGGATGGGGCAGTCTCCACTTCAAAGCCCCTCAGTGCACACTGAGGCAGGGAAGTTTCCTTTGGATTATAGTCGGTTCAGACTTGGTTATCTTTGCAAGTGTGAAAGTCTTTTGCTACTAGCTTTCTTCCTGAAGTTGATGAGCTTAATAGGAAGCTTGTGTTGCTGGCACTGGAAGCACTCAGAGGCAGTTTGTGTGGCAGGTACCATCCACTTATAAGGGCGCTCCAAAGATACCCATCTCCATCCTTTCTTGTCTGTGAAGATCTTCTGCAAGTTTTGTCACGCTGCACACACACGAAGCTGGGGGCTATGTATATAGACTGATCTATTTGTTTTATTTTGGTTTGGGAAAACCAAGTCAATTGGGAAAGAAACATGCCTTCCTTCGTAGCAGAGCCACTAGCCTGCTGGCATCATGGCTTGACGCTCCCCCAGGGGTAAGGGTCGGCTAAGGATTTGAACCTTTACATTGTATCTGTGTTGCCAAATAAAAATAAATTCACATCTTTCAGCCTTTATTTTCAAATACGAATAAAGCCAAGATTAAAAGTCCCCCACTAAGCTGCTATGTCATATGTTTCAGATGCTTCCTTTCTTGCTAGCTTAATTAGCTCAAAGTAAAGAAAATTCCAAGAGGTTATCAAAGACCCTAATACTGCATTAAGAATATTTCCTGGTAAAAAAAAAAAAAAAAAAAATGTGTGTGCCCTGAAGGTAGGGAAGCAGGGTGTTGCTGGCTCTCTAGCAGAGCCGCGTTTATTCCAAGATGTGGGAGAATCTTTTCCTTATAACAGTTTTTGTCATCTGCATTCTTCCAAGGCTTTTAAGGTGCATTTTCTTCTGTGTGAAAGGGGATTCTTTGTCCTTTTCCTCTCCAGCACCCTGGCTTCCCAAGGTAGACACTATTTTGTGCCTGTCACAGAGAGAGGGAGTGCAGGTTTGCAATGCTCACAGACAATTGATTGTCTGCCCTAATGTGTTTCATTTACATGTTTATAACGTCAATGGTGCTGGGGTGTCCACTGTACCATTCATTCCCGCATTCCCACAAGGGGGCAATTGTCTGAATGGCCAAGTCAGACACCTTTTTGATTGCTCTTTGGTTGTCTTTTTAGAGCAAAGAGATAAAGGAGGAAAATCTGTGATGCAGAAACACTAGTTGAAAATATACAGAATTAAATGTCACCACAAAAGCAGATGTTAACATAGCCCCAATATGCTTTTTAGCCAAGATGTGAAGGTTGAAAAAAAATAATTCAGAGCAGAGGGAAGGATGATTTAAAACCAATAAATATAGCCCCACTCCCCCTCCCTCTTTCTTTTCTTTCTTTAGCAATCAGAAGATGAAATGTGATTTTCCTTTTCATTTTTAAACCTTGAAACATCTAGGCACCTCCTCATTATTTGTGTGTTTGCTGTGATTTGTGAATTTGGTATATATTTACATAGCTCTGTTTATGCCAATAGCATCCGCTTACCACTTGGAAAATCTATTGAATGACTATTTGGGCTGTGGGGAGTGTAAACTTTTAAAAAGTAAGAGCCAAGTATTTCTTCATCAAGCATTTTTTTAAAAAGGAAAGCAGTAATACTCAGTAGACTCTATGGAAGTCTCTGCCTTAATAGCTATGTGCCAAATACTTTTATCCCGGGTGACAGTTGTGTCAGAGTGAAAGCTCTCAGGAAACGTGTAACTAGTAGTTACAAAGTAAATAAAGAATTTTGTTTGAAGGTGTTCTGTACTGTTCTTATACTTTGTGTGTGCTGTCTTGTGTTTCCTCTGAGGGAGGTGAGAAGAAAAGGCAGCCCTGCCTGTGTTTTCTGGCTTTTCTCTTCAATCAGCTCTCCCTTCCATATCATGCTTGTATGTAATGCACATGAACACACCTGCTTTTAAAAAAAGGTTTCACAGTTCAGATGGTGCCTTGCTGGTTTATTTAGGGAATACACTTATGAGAAGTTGGTCTGATTTTGCGTGTGGTCCACAAAGAGAGAAAATACTAACTCTTGTGTCATCTGGTGGGAGGTAAACAGGGGGTGATGGTGGTGGTGTAAAACTTTTATAATTTTGTAGTAAATTAGGAAGAAAAAAAACCGTCAGTCTGTGAAAAGATTTTTGCCTCTCCGAGAAGACACACACAGTAGCTGCACCGTTAGCTGAACCCCTGACACGGCGGTCTTTTGAATGCCTTAGGTATGATTTCACTTTCGCTCACATCAATGCTGACCTGAATGCCTTTCATATCTGATCCGCTGTGTCTCTCCCAGTAAACATCCCCTGAGGGGAGAACAAAGAAAGGAGCTCTTCTTCTTCTTAATCACAATTCAGCCCTTTCACCGCCGGCAGGCTCCATTTGCATTCTGCCACAGAAAGCCAAGATGAAAAGAGAGAGAGAGAGAGAGAGAGAGAGAGAGAGAGAGAGAGAGAGAGAGGAAAGAGTGGAGAAGGGAGGCATAGGGTAGTGGCTGAGTAAAATAACTTAGGTGTTTGTGGCTGTTTGTTGGGCTTTCCCTAGTTACCAGCCTTATATAGTTGATGCTCAACCAGGCCCTGTCCCTCCTGACAGGCATATAGTGTTACAAGATGGCATGTCTGTACTATTCATGGCCACCCGCTCAACACTTGAGGTAAAAAGTGTCAGGGAGGGATCATATTCTCCCCCAGAAGCCTGTTAGACTTGGGGTTAGGTGTGTGGGCTTCCTATTCTTGAGTGCTGCCTACTGTTTGGCTTTAGTCTGATTGTTTACCATCAGACAGGGGAGGTGAGGGCACGATGGGCGTGAAGGGGGGGTGCGGCTGTAAGCTGGAGACCGCTCAGAAAGAGAGAAGGAATAAAGTCTCCGGAGGCCCTGGTCTGGTTTCAGTGATGGGTGTCTGGCCCAGAGAAAAAGGGAGAAGTGCCCGAACATACTGATAAATCTTCAGGAAAACTGGAAAAGACTTTCCCATTTTTTCCCCTGACTTTTTATGATAATTCATATTTTCAAATGAAAGGGGAAAAAAGCCAAGAAAGAAACTCTCAAATGAGCCAAAAAGGAAAAAAAAAATCTCTGAAAAGAATTTTAGGGGGAAAAGTTGTTCTATTTTAAAAAGCTTTGAGGGCTGTAAAGTGCCACGTTTTTCACACCTTCTCCATACTTTTTTTTCAGATTTTTTTAGTATGTTTAACATTTGTGAGATGACAGCCTTTTTGTATCTCAAACTGGATGCTGCAAGATTTATAGGAAGGGGTTGGTGGTATTCACGTTCTATTGAGAGAGAAGGTTTATGCCTAAAGGGCTCCTTCTTCCTGGGAACTGTTTAAACCCTCGCAGGCGGACCTGTCAGGTTTCACTGTGTTATTTGCCTCCATTTTCAACATGCAAAAGTAACATGCAGTTAATGGTATTGCAATGAGACCGCAGCAAGAGCAGGAACCTCTCATGACAACTTTTCAGCTACATTATCTTGCTCCTAAACTGTCTTGTCTTTTTTTTCTCTCTTTCTGAAACCACTTTGAAGATACCAACAGTTTTTCTTCAACAATTAGATTAAGCATGCAACACACACACACACACACAACTTTGGAAGGGCAGTCACTTCAAACAGCAGACTGAAGAATTGGAAATGTGGCTTTTCGGATAACTATTGTGACAGATTTCACTTATAGGAGCAAAACTAGTGGAGATATTAGAAGTTGTATAGAGCATGTGACACAGATTCCTGATTTTTTTTTTCCCAGAAGATTTACAGAATTTACAAAAAGATTATCCCTACACCTTCCACCCCTCCTATCCACCCCCATGACCCAAGCAATGAAGGATTTAGGCAGATTTACTTCAGTAAACACCTTTGGACACTTTGAGGGGAAAGTGGGAGTCTGTTTGCAAAAGAAGGCTTTTGTTAAGTGAGGTACTGGGGATAATGCTTTACCAGGCAGCTGTGATATTAACCTACCCAGCAATGCGGGGACACTCTTTAACTCTTTGAGTGCCTGGCCCTTTGCGCTCAGCAGATAAAACCCTAGCTCTCCAAAGACACTTAGAATTCTGGCTCTAACAGTTTATTATTCAGACAAGTCTTGTAGACATGAAAACTGTTCAAGCTTTTAAAACAATGTGGTTTAATTAGATGAAGTGGACTTACATTGCTCATAAGCCCTCCAAATGGTGGTTTATAATTGGCAAGGAAAAAAAAAAAAAGAAAGGAATCAGGCAGCACATTAAAAATTCCAGGAAATATCTTTAGAAAAGCTATTTTCATTTCCAGCTTTTAAAATATTAGACTATGGTAGCTAGAGGGAATGAAGCAGCTGGGGCCTCTCTCCTTCCTGTAAAAGATACCAGAAGTTTGTGATGAAGGGGCTTCAACTCAAAAAGCTGCAAGAGGCCCATTCGGACAGTGACATTATCGCAGCACTCACATCTTGTCAAGGGGAAGTGTTGCCTATCTTTCGGAGCTTGGAAGTCATGTGAACCTCAGAATCAGGGCCTCAGGCCGGCTCTTACCAACTTGAGACTTTTCAAAGCAAGCAGAGAGACATTTACAAGAGGAAGGAGTTAATAGTTATTTTTATTTTCTTTTTATTATTATTTATTATTATTATTATTTTTGCTGGGCACCAGAATAACGTTACAGGTGTTGCAATTGGGCTTAAATAAGATTGCCTTATTTAGTTTCGAAAAGGCGTGTAGGTGTCAACGTTGGAGCAGCCACAGATGTGTGAGAAAGTAAAGGGTATGAGACATGACAGAATTAAAGGTGTTTGCTATGTTGTTACACCGTGTGTCAGGCGGCAGCTCCCTTTGTCACAGCCTCCTGGTGATGTGACAGCGCAGATCCACTTCCCTTCTAGGTGAAACAGCATTTTCTAACTGGAGTTATAAATATGGCACATCCTTCGCGTTGCACGCTGCCTCCCAGACCCACGAATCCTATTTGAAAGCATCTTGCCCTGAGACACAATGAACAAACGCAGCACACAGGGGCTGTGTGTGCGGGGGCCGGGCACCGCCAGCATCACAGTAGCTGGCATTGACTGTTGTTTGGCAAGAAGGTCCTCTGCCAAATCATCCAATAATTAAGTTTTATGTTATTTGTATGAACGACCAAGCATGCAGTATTCCTTTTCAAATCAAAGAGAGGCTTAAAATCACTTTTTGAACACTTTCAGACCGTGGTCAGGTCACAGTTTGGGGGCTGAATTAAAATGATCTCATTCATGGTCTAATTGAGGTTGGCAAAACCTGAGCAGTAGCAGGAGTACATAAATATAAATCAAAGACCAAAATTTAGCAAATCATATCATTTGCTAGAAATCTGCTCATGAATTATTCTCCGATTGCCAACCCTGAAGTTAAACTTTGTCTCCCCTCAGCAACAGTAACTGCGCATATTTTTTCAAGCTCCTGAGAGGAAAAGAGAGAAGGAAGATGATCAATTTCTCATCAGATATTGTGTGTTTGTGACCCAAGAAACTACAATAGCTAATACAGCCATGTACATTACAGTGGATGCTGCAGTCTTGGTTCGGAATTAGTATCGGCTTCTGAAAACCAGACTTTGGCAGAGCAAGCAGCTGGGACACATAAGGGATGGAAGGGAAGCGGACATTTCAAGAAGGAGCTGATTGAACTCTGCTTTCATTTTTCAATTGAATGTAATCATCATCATGATCCATGATTTTTTTCACAGATTTAGTTCGATCGCCAAGCTGAGGGGATATCTGAAGTAGTCGTTAGAATTAAAAGACAATACAGAAATGTTAGTGTACATGTTTAAGTTACCTTTTGTTAAGAAATTACTATCAACTGAAGACTGTAGATCCTATAGTATGCAGGATTAAATGTTATGTTCTATTTATTGTATGCAAGTTATTTTGAGTTCTTCATTTTTCTTGATTGCTGTGTGTAATTTCCATTTAAACCCACACACCCTCCACTTTAAACTGGAGGAGACCTAATTCTGAACTTGAATGTTTTGAAGTTAAAATTTTAAAGCCCACTTAAATTAAGGTAATTCTTTCAAGCAAAGAGTAAATATAGAACTGGTCAGTTTAGCTAACTGTTTATTACGAGATCAAATAAATGAAGGTGTATTTTTGAATGACCATGAAATGGTGGAAGCATTTTAAAACTTTCTCAGGTAATAGAGGTAAATGACTGCATTATTTTGGGAACAGGTAATTGCCATCAATGATTTCCCATGACAAAAAGGCAAAATGTATTCTACATAAAAAGGTGTAATGAACTCCTCTAACAGTTACATTGTTGCAATGACAATACAGTGACTTTTGTTCTTCATATACAGTTTCATACTTCTTTTCATAATCAACCCTAGGAAAGAAAGGTACTGCTGACAAGGTGATAGACACTCCCTCCAAAATAAATAATCCGTAATAGATCAACAATTTAATATAATCATGCTATTTATGAGATGAGATGTGTTCTCTCTCAAACAGATGATTAAATTTCAAAGATCCAGTGCTCAAGTGATCTATAAATGTAGTAGATAGCTTTCACTGTTTCCTAGTTCAAATTGTATTTATATTGTCTTAGATATCTGAGTTCACTGTAATCAAGGAAACTCTGCAATGTGCTTATTCTTGGAAGTACCTAAGTTTCTATTTTAGACACAAAGCACATCGCTGGAAGTGTTTCACATCATGAGATTTCTCAGTTTTAAGAAGTGAGGTTTACATATAAACTGTGTTTTCATAATAAATAGACCCATTAAGAAGCAAAACGGTTGTCCTCTAAAGAGTTTCCATCACCTTTGCTCTGCTGATGGGAACTTGAGCACTAGCTGCAGGCTGTGGGCCCGCATACGCAGGTGCCCCTAGGACTCCACCCGCTGCTGTTTGTCCCAAACTTCCGCCGCACTCAAGCAGTTCGTGCATGGGATACATTTTAACAAAAACAGTAGAGGTGGCCAGTTAATGCAGACTCCGGTTTCCTAGGATTCACTGTAAGAAAAAAAAAGTGTTCCCTGTGCCATGTGACTCTCACAAAACTTACTCACACCAATTACCCTACACTTTAAGTGTATTATTTCAAATAAATCACAAGCTTTACGTTTTGAAACTGTTTCCCCTTATTTATGTTCAATATGACCAATCTTAACACAGATTATGCCAAAGTGATTGCAAATTATTATGGTTTTTAAAACAGGCTTCAGGAGTCCTGAATAAAGGTGATATTTCAAGGCTGTGTTAATAATAGTTTAAAAAGTGTGGGGAGAGGATTAAACTATACTGAACACTTAGAAATGTGTGCAGTTTTATACTTGTGTAGATAAAGGGTGAGGTAGCCTTGCCCTGTGAAACCAAGACCACAAATGATATGTGTCAGTAGGTTCTTTGATAGGGCCTCTGGCCTCAGTGTTTTTGTGCTGTCAAACTGCTGTGTGGAACAAACACCTCCTCTGGGACAAAGTGATAAATGCACAGACAGGCTGGCTTCAGCCAGTCTCAGCAACCTCCTCGGCCACACCCCTCGCTCCCAGACCCACCTCCCTCTCCCGCACTTGGCTACCTCCCTCCCCGACTTTGCCCCTTTACCTGAAATTTGATGTTTATAGAGAGATGCCAGGGCTTTTCAAGGTGTCAGTGGTGGGTAATTATTGATACTCCCCGAATTTTATGAATCAGTGCTCTGAAACTGCAGGCGAAGTCCTTTTTTCTGGCTGGCTTTATCTAGTCTTTTTCAAATGGAACTGGACTGAGCTTTTAAACTTTTGCCAACTTGAACTTTTTCCACCTTTGCTTAATCATTTGAAAACCACTTGCTCTCCTCTTGTCTTTCCCTAGTCACTGGAGCTTTATTTTCTAACGTTCAAGCAATTACGTTGTGCAACACACACACAAAATTTGCCTTAAGACGTCCTGTTACTTTTTCAGTTTCTAGCTTTATTTTAGGGCTAACAGTTCAAATGTGTAGCCAACGGATTTTTCCCCCTTCTCCCTCAGAGCCATTATTCTCTGACTAAAACCTGTTTACTGGTGCCTTTGTGTGTGCGTTCTTCCCCCCTGACATTAAATGAATTTCCATCTTCTACTTCTGCAATCTCTAAGAAATAGATAAACCATTATATTTTTTCCCAGCTCGTATTTTAAAGCGGTGATCCTGACAGCAGGACGATTATTGCACTTTATATTTTAGTGGATGTTTGCTGTTGCTAGTTACAGCAACACTTATCATAAGACAGCAAGAAAAGAGTAGTCCCTGGTAATTAAAGTAATGAAATATTCATTTACTCTACCTTTTCTGTAGTCTCACAAATTAGGCTGCTACATTTAATGCCTGCACTGCCTCTGTTTTTATTATAATGGCAGCTTTCGCATCTGCAATTAGGACTAATTCTGACAGTTACAATTTCTGAGGGATGGTAAACAGTGAACGAGATGTGCAGCAGAGGTATTACACGTGAAAAGCCCTTGTCTCTTTAACCTTGTTGTTTTTTTTTCTCGCAGAGGTTACCTTTTCCCGATGGTGCAAAATCGACTTGACATAACTGTTCATCAGTTTCAGGGTTTTCCCTGGAGGTATTTGCATCAAATCAGCCCAGTCAAGCTTCAAGTTGAAATTGGCAGGCCAGAAACTGACAGAGTAGAGACTGGAAAAGAGACAGCTAAAGTACAGGCAGCAAACTGACAGTAACGGAGTGAAAGACAGGGGTGCGGTGGTGAGGGGAGGGGGCGAGGATGAGAGCCAGAGCTTTTCAACTTCAGTGTAAGGTAAATCTCCACTCCTGCACGAATCTTAGTAGCAAGGTATCCTGGAGGACCTTGAAAGGTAGACTCAGACACATTCAGCTGATTCTTACCACTAGGGCTCAACAGTCCTGCTCTGGTGGGGGTGGGGGTGAGGAGGAGGGGTTGGCTCTCATTTAATCTGATTGGATGCCTAAGAGGAGTGGGCACACTTAATTAAACAGGAAGAAAATTCTGAGGCACCTCCTCAGCACTTATTAAAGCTTGCAAGCCAAATCTCATGATCAGTGTTATAGGAGGAAAATAGGCGGTTTAGATTTTTTTTCTAATTGTTAACTTGCAGTGAAGTTAACAATTCCTTCACTTTACCAGGTTTGTTTTCTCGGGGTCCTCGGGGTTCTCTTCTGGGGCAGATTAAATGTTCACAGACACCAGAGTGTAGGAGCGTGTACATTCAAAATTTGTGCATTTTGGTCCACAAATTAGTCACTAGCAAAAATGATATGTGAAGAGGTGCTCCTTGGAATAACGGGCGTTGCAAATCCTCTTTGTCAAATGACACCCTTCTATCCTGATAACATAAGAACATTTATTCAGTTGTTTAAAGGCCAAAAAATGTGGCAAAATCTCGAAATAGCAATGACATTAAACTTTTATTTTACTACCAAGAATGTCACTCTAAGAAAAATTCTGACTTCAAAACATTTATAATTGCTCTTACAAAGAAAACAAATACAAAAAGTGCTTCCTTTGCCCAAATTGTGTGTGTGTATGTGTGTGTGTGGATATACATATATTTTTTATTAATCAATATTTTTTGTCATTCTTTCCCATCATTTCTCACTTCAGGTGGGGAGGGTGCCGTTGTCTTTACTCGCTGATTTAAAATCCTCGCCATTTTCCACAGACGTGGGGGTTGAATAAGCCCTTGCTTTCAAGCCGTCCTCAGGCCCTGTGTGTGACAGGCTCTGGCTGATCTGCCGATGCCCATTCGACAGGCACTGTTGCACTAAAGTGGTGTGACGGCACAGTTTTGTTAAGCTGGGAACAAAGGGCTGAAGATACCTCCCTGGCATCGTCCATGTGCATATTGGCCTTGTCACAGTTTTGCTTGATTTAATGCTCTGTTTACTCCTAGATATTAAAACTTAAATTCCGAAAAATATGTTTTCAAATACTACATACCAACTTAATTTTAAAAGCTTGAACTTTGAGGACAGCAGGGTTCATTCGCTCCTCCCGTTTCTGCGTAGCCAACGTTCAAACTCAGCTTTGGAAATAGATAGATTGCCAGTAGCCTCTTAGCTGTTCTCCATTTAAGAATGGGATTCCAGTCTTAAAAAGTCTTACTAGGGTAAAAGATTTATTTTTCTTTGATCATTGGTTGAATGTCATTATTTATTTGCAACAATGGATTCTCCCATACATCCCTAAGGAGACGGTACCTTGCCTATACACAATCTGGGTAGATCTTTTAAAAATGTATTTTAAAAAGATATCTTATTAGCAAGATATTCAGCTATAAAAGAGACCACTTATAAATATCTGTAAGGGTAGGCACATTGCTACCTGCAGGGGGAAAAAAGGGACTTTATGTTTAAGTGAGCCCTATTTAAGAGTCAGTAGAAGAATTAGGATTGAGGCTCAAAAATAAAATAATTGTTTTAAAAATCCCTGCTCCACTGGCAACAGCTAGTTCTCCCAAAGAAAACTGAAGTTCAGTGCTAAATCTAGATCCCAGTGTCGCGTTGAATGTGTCTTGAGCTTTATCTATGATGGGGGTTGGCGGGGGTGTGTTGCCCCTCTGCCTCTTTTTCTTCCCTTCAGGTTTGCTTCAAGTGTTTGCTCAGAGATTAGTTAGCAAGTTTATATTGAGGAGGTAGCCATGGGAAGCAGCTCTCCCCTCGAAGGAACGCGCAGTGGGTCAGAGTGTGAAGATACTGGGAGCTCAGACTGACTAAGGCCTGGGATCAGGTACTTTATTTTCTCTCAAAGACAAGCCACTTGGAGAAAGGTTTGCGGAGTGACATCCCGTCCCAGCGAGGGCACAGACGCCTCCACTTTTGGAAACTTCCAAACAAGCATTATTGCTGGGACAACTTTATGAAAAAAGTTTTTCTTTGAGTCTATTGCCAGAACACTCCCTTTTCCTTCGTCAAGAGGCTATAATTTGAGATATTCAGGGTTATTTTTACCTCCATTCATAAAACAACCCCTTTCTTGAGGGCTGTTATGAGGAAGGTGAGGAAGGTGGCAAAGGAGGGAAAATTATTCAGCAGCGTGAAAGTATTTCTGCTACTAACCAGTGAGACTGCACTAAAAATCTGAAATGGAATCTCTGGAGTAAAACATGTACACATTCTCACCTGCCCTAAGCACACTTTCGTAGCAATGACAGTTTTACTAACTGAAATGAATTGCTTTTTTTTTAAGTGGTAGTTTTACTCAATGTTTATTTATAGCAAATAATTCTCACAGCCAGAAAGGGCGACACAGGTAGGGGTGACAAGGCAAGAGTAAGCTTTTATTGCTATTTTTGTATAATATCACACATGAGAAAGACATACCTGATTGCAAGACACTCTGTGGCCTGTTCTCTTAAGCTTCATGAGACATTCCTGTGCCCGATTCCATCGGTGTGCACAAGATTTAGACACACAAATCTCCAACCTGGCAAAAGAATGGACCTTTTAATATATTGATGGAGCAGATTCTCACTTAATAGACAAAGTAAATTTTGGCATTGGTTTGGTGTTTCCTATGAATACTTTGTTAGCATCTGTTTAAAAAGGAGACAAATAGAAGTTGATCCAAATGGTCCTTCTGCCCCAAACCCCAGCTCAACATTATCTGCTTTGTCTTGCCAGTTGATAATATCCTACCTGTGAATTGCTCTAAATGAAGCCATATCTTAGCTGTGTTTTATAACAAACACAGGACTAGGACCCACATGACCTCTCACCTTTTAATGAACTGTCCTAGTTCAGGATCTCCTATGGGATGAAGTATAAAAAGAAGCAAAGTAGAGATGAAGATATCTCATAAATATTTTCCTTTGAACATCCACAATTGCTTATGTGCCTTCCCCCTTTCTTCCAAGTTTGCAGAAATGGCCTAGCCCAGGGTTCATCCAAGTGAGCCCATTTCAGAACTATTCACTGGATGACTTAAGGGACACCCCAGCCCTGTGATACCACTGAAGTGCATTAACTCAGAACTTTTGTAAAATTGGAGGTGGGTGTGATGTGAGTATAGGGCATTCTTGAAGGGATTTCTAATTCATGTGAGAATAGTAAGATCTAACTATCCATCAGCATCAGGTTTCAAAGAAATATATTCATGGCTCTTTTCCCCCCATCCCATTCCTAGCCACGTGAGGAACAAGCTCTGCTTCACATAAATAAGATCTTTGAATTTATCTGTCATGAGGTAGGGCTTTAATGATCAGTATCTGCAAGCCAGGAGCATGAATGTGATCTTATTGTATCACAGTGTAGAGATGAGATAGTCTAGAGCTACAGCACACCAGTGCATTGTGCCCGGGCGTCGGGAACAATCCTTCCATTTCCAAAGCAGCAACTCTTTATTTTTCGTCATTGTTTCCTTACTTCACTTGTATGCTTCTTGTGATATAGATCTGAGTGAGTTGTGCAAGCTTCAGACTTGCCAGCCTCCAGCTCCCAGGCCTAGTACAGAGTAATTCATAAACTTACTATATTAGACTATCAGATTGAAACCAAGGATTTCTACTAGTGGTGGAATTGGAAAGCCCATTGTTTTGGTTATCATTTCATCAGCCCCAACTGATACTAGTATGCTCAAGGAAAACATACTTCAGTTACAGTTGATTTTCAGATTCCAAAATGGTGCTGCAAAGCCTGTGCATCTCTAATTATATTTTATGCTAGGCTGTGCAATACCAAAATATATGCCACAGCAATCAGTGAGTGAACAGTATCAATCAATTTGTAAACAGATGAAGTCACTCATTCCCAAACTGGTTTTCCAAAAACAATTACTAAATTACAATAGAAAAAAAATTGTACAGTTACTGTATTTGTGTGCTGTGTTACAATCAACATACCAGGGAAACAAAACAATTTAATGCAGAAAAATCATCATTCATCTACATTATAATTGCTTCTTTTTCACATCTACAGGGCGGTTAATTAAAATTGTGATTAAATGCGGTCGCGCTGCCTAAGATGTCTTGCCCAAAACAGGTGGTACAGAATTTAAAAGTAAAAAAAATGTAATTAGCATTGGAAATTGAGAAATTGCCTGTAAGAATCAGTGTTAATTTCAGTCAGTGATGAGGTAATTTATAAATGAATGCAGTGGAGGCTGTGCAAATGCACAATTGCCTTCCTTGCCATTCTTAGCATTCTCAGCATGCAGGTGAAAATGTTTTCAAAATATTGAGGTAATTTGAAAATCAATCCATGCATTCTGTATCTTTTTTCTCCCGTTTGTACCAAATGCTGAACAAATGCTGCCATAGATGGCATGATCCATCAGTTTTTTATTTTCTAAAAGCAATGCTGCACATATTTTAGACCTAGATTAAGAAACGTAACAACAGAAATTGCAAACCTCAAATTGTTACAAGGGTAAAATTGTACACCTGAAATTCTGACTAATGTGGATTTGCTTTGCTGCACAACACTCCGTCAATAAAACAGAGACCTGGAGGGAAATCTTCTCAGGAACAGACATGGAGACTCTTAACCAATCCAATAAACACGTGAGGCTTTCTTTTCAAAGTTTAAGGAAGAACTAGAGAGTTATAATGTGACCAATATTTTCCTTAGAATCTTTAACATTTTTATTATTCTACCTATAAAGCCTTGAAAACTGGTTAATAAAGTATTATTGGAATTTTTTTAAGAAATGAGCTTTGCTTATTAATAGAATCTCTCTTTTTAATAAAAATGCAGCTTTCTAACAATATTATGCTATCAATTTAATAAATGTCAGGCATTCTATTAGTACGTGAATAAATTTATAGTTTAGGTACTATTTTTAAATTACTTTTATTTACACTATTATTAAAATAGAACCACTAAGCTTTTAAAAATCTTCTTTCCGTGGAAGAAGTTTAACTTTCATGAGCTTATCTTGATCGCCTGAACAATATAAATTTAAAATATTTTAATAATTAATCGAGGAGAATATGGGGTTTGAGTATCTAGCTGCCACTAGAGTTGAAAAGACTTCTTGGGACTTCTTGAGCATTCTGCAAAATGATCTCTTCATATAAAGCTCATTCTAAGAATATGTTTAGTTAACTATTACAGATCTCTCTAATAGAGTCACTCATATCAAATATTCTGAATGGTTCTTTGCTGTTTGAGGCAGAAATCAATGATTTCACTCTGAGGACATTCTTGGGTAACCCTGACACTCTGGGGAGAGAGATGGGAAACAAGGAACAGTCTTCTTCCCTGACAGTATCTTACCACCCTGTGAGATCAGGCCAGGTATTGGTCCTTCTGCCGTGACCCTTCCTCATCACTGTTAGGAGACAAATAAACTGTGTAGTTTCAAGGTGACAACTCAGCTCGTTGTTCCAAGTGGCATGCCATCATTTCTCCTGTATTTCAGTCTGTTTTCCATTTAATATTACAAGTAGAAATAAAATGAGACCTATAAACGGAGGAAACTGAAAGGTCACCAGTTAACTTCATGATTCCTCTCCTTTCACCAGCTCCTACCCCCCACCAACTGTGATTAGGACGATTTCATCGTCCAGCAGTCAGTTCGCCTTCATGAGAGAGAGTACACACTTCATCAAAGAATAGCTTCCTGGATTCCCTTCAGGACCTGTGAACATTAGATCTGCAGCCACATGGGGCTTGGCTCAAATTTCAGGAGAGTGGTGAGATGGGGGAGGTAGTACCTCACCCTCCAGGCTGTGCTGGTTCTGGGTTTACAAGGGGTCACAAAGGTTATAGAATCACAGATGTCAATAGAACTCCAGGCCTTACTCCTTGAAAAATTTGCAGTAGAAGTCTTCTTACTGATTTATGTTTAATTCTTAGTCTTCTGTAAACTAGCAGGGCAACATGGAGCTCTTTGCTAGGGACATTTCACCTATATTATGTCCAATCACTGACAATGTCAATGTCTTTTAGACAAGTTCCCTCTCCCAATTATCTTCTGCATACTCTTATAGTATCATCAGGGACCTCACAAAAGGTCTGAACTTTTGGCTATACCAGCACTAGATTGGCCAGCACTTTGGCATTCTAAGTCCTTTTTCTTTTCAAAGTCTCTGTGTGAGTTTACTTGATTTATTCTGCAATTGCTTAGAATCAGCACCTCTCTGGAGTTGATATCAGGTTCATGGAAGAAAAATGCACATTTTCTTTTACACTCAGGGCTTTTTCACCTTTATTTCTAAGGGAGCTTTGCATTAGAAGAAAAAAGAGGTGTGTGTGTGTGTGTGTGTGTGTGTGTTGCAAAAATAATTGACTAGGTCCTTCTTAGGCTTTTGGTATTGCAGCAGAAAATTCCATGACTCATTCACTCTACAATAATGGAGCATCTACTACATGCAGATGCTGTACTTGAGGCTGCTGATCAAAAATTGAATGATAGGGCCTGGGCCCGTAAAGAGTTTGCTGTCTAGTGGAAGGGGGCTGGGGGTGGCTGAAGACATGAGGAAAATGTGATGAGTGCTATAAGAACATACCTGTGAGTAGAGAGTGCGGAAGATATAATTAGATCTGGGAGAAGGTGGTGAGGGCAGACTTTCTGGAAGAGGTAGCTTCTAAGGAGACTGTGCTCACGTGACTTGGATTTTACCAGTTGGGTGAGGGGAGGGCACCCTGGGCTGAGAGGAGGACAAGTGCAGGCATTGTAGGAAGGAAAGGGAAAGCAGCTCAGGTATTGTTAGCCAACAGAGATGTCTGGACATAGGGGACATGCAGGAGGATGAGATTCAATTGAGTCTGCAAAGGTGGCTTTGGAGCAGAAGAATCTCCTATCCCATATTTCTGGCTCTTATCCAGTAAATAGGTGATGATGAGCATGTGAACCCTTTTTAAAGAAGAATAACATAATCATATTTGTATTCCAGTGAAGTGTCTCTGGCAACTGTACGAAAGCTAATGTTATCTAACATTTATTGAGTACTTATAATGTGCTAAGAATTTTGTCGATGTCATCTGATGTTGCCCTGACAACAATTCTATCAAATAGATACTATTATTTTAATAGACTTTTTACAAATGAGTAAATAAAGGCTTAGAAAAGGCACAAGCCCAGAGTCAAGAAGAAAGTTATGGTTAAATGTTACGGGAATTGTGGAATTGCCAGAATTAACAAGTAATTCTGGAAGGACATTTGGAAAAGGAAACCAGCATTTGAAAAAGCGTTAAAGTGAGGTAGCTTGATTCCCTTTTTTTTTCTCTGGGTGAATAGTGAGATGAAGTGGGGAATGAGGAATTTTTATCCTCAAAACTCTTTCTTTCATTCATTGCTGCATCAGTTTGAAAAAGAAAATGAAAACTGGTTCTTGATCCTCAAGAAACTGATACTAGAATATGTACCTCTTTGGGAGTTTGGAAAGAGATGGTTAACAGACAACCCTTCAAAACAGTGGAATTTAGTAAACCCGGAACACTTGGCCTTGCTGATTTAATTCATGACATTAAGGCCTTCTTCTGCCTTATGAGGAAGCAAATGAAAATAATCCCTTTGCGATGACTGTTTTCTCCCTTTTCTGAGTTAACTCTTCCATAGCCTAAGACTTACCAACCCTCTAACTTCCGAATTCTCCACACTGCCTTATCTCTGCCATCGCATGGCAAGCCCTAAAGCTGCTAACATTTTGTAACAACTATGTGACAAATTGTTGTGCTTTTATTCATGTCGGACATCTTTGCCAGGCTTGCTTGTTGTGTTTTCTGTTTGGCTGTGTCATGGGACCAAAGGTGCCTGCCTTTGTACAGCATGTCAAATCTGGTTAACATGCAGCCATTTATCTTTAAAACCACTCCGGCACAATGGCAGCAGTGGGCCAGGCCACAGGGCTCCTAGCACAGCCTAATTTTTTAGACCATCTTTTCTGCATATGGGGAGCAACTGGACAACAGACAAGATGTTTTGCGTTTGGGGGACTCTCTTTGCAACAAATTGTAGAGTGCAAGTGCAGTGTAGCTGGACTGCTGGGTGCCCAGTGAAGTGAGGAAAATCAGATACAGCACAGGCTGAAAGAATGAAGAGAGAATTCATATCTCTGTGCAGAACATGCACAGTACTTTGCTCACCCAGGGAGTTCACACATAGACAAAAGCGTGTTTGCTTGTGGGTTGTTTGCAGGGATTCTATAGGCACAGTCTGTGCGTATATTCGCACATGAGTCTTCTTTATGCATTTTGTACTGGAGAGGATGTCCACACGTGAACATGTAAATGTGCTTGTGTGGGAAGACAATTTGCTGTGACAGACTTTAGACATGGGAAAAACCTTCTAGTTCACTGAGGCGTTTCTCTCCTAATGTAGTAGAAGCAGAATCTTTGTGTTTTCTATAGTTGTTTCAATAAAGGACTCTGTGTGTGTTTAAAGAAGATGCAGAGCCAGTGAGTGTCAAGGGCGACAGTGAAAAAATATTGAGGACTTTTCTTTCTATAAAACAGCTGCAAAGTTTATAACCTAATTCACTTTGGGTTTTCATTCCTCAATTGTCTCAGGTATCTTGGGGATGATTTGCCCTTAAATAACTAATTATCAACAAAGGAGAAAAGACAGCATTGAAAAAATGTGATCAACTCCTTTAACTAAACTGAAGAGATTTACTTCCTTGGATGAGTTAAAGGACTGAACATAGCACAACTATTTGATTTAAAGAAATTGTTGGGAACTTTAAATAGTAAATATAAATAAATACATTTCATTCATACACACACACACACACACACACGTATATATTCTGCAGTTGCTTGAAGGAATGGGCACAGTTTTCCTTTTCTCTTTCTCTCTCACTCCTGCTCTCTCTCTCTCTCTTTCTTTTTGAGTAAAGGACCCAAGAGATTGCCTTTCACTTTGAAAACAATCTCTAATATCAGGAAAATGCGCTGTTTGTTTATGCGTACATAATGCAAGTTTGTCCGCCTGGGAGCTGCAGCAAATGGGAGAAGTATGCATGGATTTCACAGGTAACAGGATTACGTGGGCACATAATTGATCCATTTGGAGAAAAAAAATGACAGTGCTCTAAAGATGCCTAGGCTTTGGAGATGGAGTTTATGAAACAGGCATTTGTAAATTCAAAGGAATCAATATGTCAATTTTATTACATCTCAGAACCAGCTGGGCATTAAAGGAACAGTAGCCTTAAAAAAAATGCAGCTGCATATTCCCACATTGTCTCCCTTTCTTAATGGGCTTGGAATTTAAGGAAATGAACTCAGAAATTTCTGCCTTTCCAGAAATTAATTTGAATTTAAAAAAACAATAATTTAGCAATTTCTGAGTTTCAACCTAACCATTTGGTTAAAATGTCTGACTTAATCATTATAAGTAATGTCTATTAATAACTATAGGTAATAAGCAGGATAGTGAATCTCACATAGGCTACATATAGTCAAGGATTCATTAGAATTCATATCTGCATTGTGCTTTTGAACAAAGTCTAGATTTTACTTCTTCACTGATCTAAGAACATAATTTAAGAGCTAAGCTTTGGATGTCCCACAGAATTTGGTCTGCACGAGTATGAAATAGTCTTGTTTTATTAGAGTTTTTGACAATTCAAAAAGACCAAGCTATTTTAAATTAAGTTCCCAGATAATAGGATTTGGACAACAGCCATAAGAGACGTGCATAGGATATGAATTCAAGACTTTTTTTAAAGGTCCCAAAGAGCTTACACAACTAAGGGGGAAATTTAGATGCTATTAACTGGCCCACTTGTAGATGAAGCGGTACATCCTTCCACACACCCTACTGTATGCTGTTGGCTAGTACCTCAAAGGTTCGTGTCTTCACTCACCAGGCTCCTGCTTTAAGAACATTCTTAGATCCATTCACTTACAGTGAATGGACCCCAGTTTTCCTCTCTCTCCAGGGAGTGAGGAATGTAATACCATGAAAAAAAAACAAAACCCACAGCATTCAGACACAAACAAATCTGTGTCCGAATTATAATTCTGCCACTTACTTTCCAGGTGGCCCTGAATGTGTTTCTTAACCTCTCTGAGCCTCAGTTCATAATTCTTAAAATGGGGACCAATACTTAATACAGGAGGATTGGGAGTGTTGAAGAAAATTCTAAGGGCAGTATCTGGAGCTTAGAAGAAACTCAGTAAACTCTGATTATAACTATTTCATGGCGTGTCTAATCAGGCTGCCAGGGATCCTATGATAGAGGCACTTCAGTTTCTGGGCCACACTGAAACACTCCTAAGAAGGGAAACAATAACCCTAAGCTGAGGTATTCATTTCTTTTCAATCCTCTAGGATTGCTAGAAAACAAAAAAGGAAAAGAAATAGTAATGATGCTTTGCATGGTCTTATACCTCGGCCTTTCCAGAAAGTAGACAAGGTACTTTTACTTACAGGAGCAATACCCTCTAAAAACATTCCTCAAGGAATATATTCTGAGCTGACCTTTATCACAGCACTTACAATATCTGATTCCTGTTTGTCTCCTCCCAAACGTGTAAATGCCTTGAGGACAGCCTTGTCCATTTCACTGTCACCAGTGACTAGCTCAGTGCGTGGAACACAAAAATCATTTTGTTAAAGCAAGGCTGTACTTAATAGGAAGATGAATCCATTCCACTCAACTGTCTTCTTAAAATGAATACAGCAGGTGCATTAAAGATTTAGTGTATATTATACTATCTAGAAAAAAGCTTTTGATAACGTATGGTAGACTCCCTACTACCCTATTAATAATATCTTGAACTCCATTTAGTGATAGCCAGGCCATTTTGAATACTTGGGATTCTTCCTCTCTCTCTCCCTTTCATTTTTAGTTTGTATTTAAATCAACCATCTTTCCACCTTTCTCAATGATACTTATAAGACCTGTGATACAGAGAGGCAGTGTGTGTGCTCAAGAGAGCCTAGGCTTTGGACATCTGGACTCAACTCTGCTTTCTACTTCTTATCGGCCATGCCACCAGGAGCAAGTTGCTCAACCGGTGTCTCCATTTCTCATAATGTCTATGTGACAGGGGTGTTGTGAAGACACACTGGTAACAAGTAAACTATCAAGCGCATAGTAGGTATTTAATGTTACCTACTCTTCAGTGTTTACTGAGTATTGACTTTGCGTTGGCACTTAGGAAGTTTCCCCCTTGCTCTTTCTGTCAGTCAATAACCACTTAATACACACCACTGGTGGACCTCTTTCTCACCCCAATTCCAAGGATCCTTATGAGAACTGGACTATTTTCTACTCAAGGAAATGACCACATGGAAGTACCTTTGGTATTTGGAGTCATGATCATTATTTTCTGGCTAATCTGACTACTTCTTTGTTCCCACCATTCTTTTAGTGAGCCGGTTTGGTATTTCTGCAAGGCTGCACCACCATTCTGTGCTTGGGTATCTCAGATCTCTCTTCTTCCGTGATCCCTTGAAGGTACCAGAAAAGAAGATGCATTAAGGTCTCTTGACTGTGTTTGCCATGCAACTGTGTGAATTGGTTAGTTAATAGAGCAGATTAAAAAACTCTTTGTTTAATTCTGCTTAAGCATACCAGAAATACATTCAAAATCTACAGCTACAAAATGTAAAGAAGGTAGTCCAAATATAGTACTACATAATGAGGCTCCCTGTTGGTAGTATATAAAGCAGTTTAGAGTATAGCTTCAAATTCTAATGAAGATCATTTTAAATTTTGCACTGAATTGTGAATTTAAAATTCCCATGTTCTCCATAAGTATCTGAAGAGGGGCATGTAAATACCATAAGTGAATTAATTACTCTCTTAAGTTGGTAAAGCATGTGTGAATCCAAACTTTATTCTTGAACTTGCACTTCTCTTCCCAAGGTTTTTTGAACCATTTCCTATATGCTGAGTTCTGAGTATCTATTCAACTGCTGAGGACATATAAAAGGTATTTTTCTTTGCATGGATTAAATGCTTCTATCTCAGAAAACCACCACCGCAGCAAAAAGTCTCCCCAGCACCATACACATGTTAACATGAAATCCATAAAGTAAACAAGAGAAATTTAGAATCAAAAATTTGAGAAAAGGTACCTTAACTCTTGCCCCTCCTTTTAATATCAACAGTATCAGTTTCTTTGAGAACAAACGAAAGACTAAATGGCAAGAACATCTTTAAGGTTTGCTGATGTTTTGGTGATGTAACGTGGGACCCCTGAAGTTACTGGGCAACTTTTCCGATCTGACTCTTTTGAAGTAAACCCACAGAGAGGGGAAAATGGAGCTGTTGTTAGCGCACTGATGGCGCCCACATGGCGCCCACACCAGTTCCTTCAGAGGCTCCGTAATTTCCACGGAAGGGCCAGAGGCCCTGCCAATATCCGCACATCATTGGCATGATAGACCATAACAGCTTCTTCTGAGCCGTTCCGGTCTATCGTGTCAATGCGTACTCAGGGAGTCCTCATGCACGGATCATTGACACGGCACTACATAACGGCTCCTTAGCAGCCATTATTGGGTATCAAGTCAATGCATACTCAGGGAGCCTTTAACGCACAGTCCTGCGCAAGCAGACACATTCCGAATACTAAAATTCCTTAGGAAAATTAGTCATTGCCCATGTGTGATAACTGCTTTCCATTTTGAATTTTAACCATTTTGAGGAAAGGGCGAGAAGGGAAAATACCAGAGTAGCTGAAAAGTCCTTAAAATAAGGGTGCCAAAGTTGTAAGGGTGGGTTGGGCATATGAAGACGATGACCTTCTAATTTTTTCCTTTCCATAGCCTCATTTTATTGTGTCAAGGTTCTAGAAAGCACTTCACTTTCATTGAGGCTCTTTTTCAGGCAGGGTGCAGCCCAGAAACCCTTTTTCACGGTTCAGCTATAAATCCCAGAAAATGCAGTGGGAACGATGACAGGCTCTCTAACTATAAAATAACAGTAATAGTTGTCATTATTTCAATGTATTATAATCTTACAGGACTTTACACATCAAAAATATCACTTTTAAGATGATGTCTGCAAGAGATTTCAGTTGGTTGTCATTCTAGACTTTTAATAAATAACATGTTGAGCAGGAAAGGTTCTGCAAAAATCAAAATCAAATAATGACAATGATGAAGATGGAATAATAATAATATAGGCATCATTTAATATATTCTCACTCTGTGGCAGGCACTTTGTGTACATTATCTCATTTAATTTTCTCAGTAAACATTACAAGGCAGGAAACTGTGACTTAGCAAGGCTAAGTCACTTGACTGATGTCACGTACCTGCGAAGTGATAGCTGTGAGGTCTGAACCAAGTCTGGGGAAAGCCATGCTCTTACTATGATGTCACTTTCAACAACAATCAGCTTTTGGAAACTAGGTTTTTATTTAGACTATCCAACCCTTTGTCTGCTTACTGATCAGGAAACTGAGGCAGGGTAGTTCTAGTAATCCCCCCAAATAATAAAGGCAGTCAGAGTCAATAGCAGAACACACAAGTGTAGACGCCCTTTCTCTCTGACAACATGTTAACCACAAACAACACTTGGGAATTTCACAGACTCTGCTGGTGTTTTAGAAGGAATGTCCACTGTGGCCCTCACTCCTGCAAAGGTTTCCCCGCACATCAAAATGGTGTGAGTTTGCTGTCGTTGGTATTTTTCCCTTTTGTGTTCTGCTTGCTGACTGACATCTGCTATCATGCTAAGCAGGTGTTCCTGTGTAAACGAACGTGCCCTGTTTGTGTTTCACCATCCTCGCTGCTGCGCACCCAAATGAGCAGCGTGATTAAGAATCCTGTAAATTTTTGAAAGGAAACGGATGGCTACCCTACTAGAACATAATTACACCGTTCCAACATCCGCAGCTCACTGCTGCAGCAGAGTTGGAGAACAGCAGAAATTAATAATATATAATAGCATCATTCTCGTAATTTATAAATGAAATAAAGTAGAGAGGAGATTCTGCTGATATGCATTTTCTCTTTAATTCTAAAAGACAAAGTATAGATTAGAATTTTAGTGGGGTGAAACCTGGCCAGCCATCTCCCACTAGTTGCCTGATTCATGATAGGAGTGTTTTTGCTTAGGGAAAAGAGCTAATATCTTTTATTAGGCCAGGGGAAAAAAATGAATAAACAAGGCCCTCTAAAGGCAGTGCTAGATAAAGGGGGTCTGAAAAACAGCTCTGAGAATTGTGTGCCCGTTGTATTTTAAAAGATATTACTACTTTAAGACTTCAATGTGTGTTGCATTTTTGCTCTTATTATAATAACATACCACTGTAGGTCAATCCCTCTGAGAAAAGGAGGGACCTGATCAGTTAAAGATGTGGTCCAACATAAACTTTAGGTTAAAAAGCGTCTGTGTGAGTTCTGGAGTCAGCCGTACAACCATGCACAGACAGGGAGCCATACTGTACTGCACGCACCACGTTTGTCGGTGGGGTAGATTGCATGTCATGTGTTCTATGACCACAAAAAGGTGTTTATGTCTTTTTTTTTTAAATGTTATTTTGAGCACCCTGAATGTGCCAAGACTCTTGTTACAGATCATGGTTAGAGGAAGAGAGTTGATTCTTTTAATTGCGCCTTTCAGCCATGTTGGAGAAATAATAGAACTTTCCAAAGAGGTAAATAAATTATATGTTAAAAGTAGTCCGTCCGTTTCTCTGTGAGATTGGGTTTTAAATAAAATTTAAAGCATTTTTCTGTTAACTTGTCATAGGTAGGTCACACGGTCAGTCATTTCCAGCATTTGTCCCCCATGAGCCAAGTGCCCAGGACACACACACACACGCGCACACACACACACCAGAGGCAATTATCCTTAAGAAAAATAATAGTTATATTACTTAAATATTGTTACATAAGCAACTTTTCCTGCTTAATTCCAAAGAGTGACAATACATCTGAAGAAGTCAACTTGTACTTTTTGCTTTGATTAACCTTAGGGAACATGGAAGTGCTGATTGCCTTTTAGGAGAAGCGTGTCCATCTAAGATGCTTATTCATTTAAGCAGTATTTATTTAAAGGTCCCCTTGAGTATTACTCTGTATTTTGATTTGGTTCAGAGAAAATAAATTCATTTAATAGATTTATTTCATTAACAGGTATTTATTTAAGTGGGTTCCACTGTATTTAAATCTCCAAACAGTTTCCATTATTTCCTTGCTTACTTGCTTCATGTTGACTAATTTTAATAAGCCTAAGGTGCCTAGGGTCTTATTGAGTGTTCAGTTTGATCAATATGGTTAAATTAAAATTGTGCAAAATATAAGCAAATGTACTCTAACAACACAGTGAAAAACGCACTGAGCGCTGTGCATTGATTGGTGTGCTGCGGGCGTGGGTGTGCTACGGCGGGTAAGCCCCTGAACCCCAGAAACAGCAGCTGTCCTCCAGACCTCCTCTCCATTCAGACACCCTGCGTCCTCTCCCACTCGCACGCCCTGGCAAGGGTGCAAGGCGCACCCTCTGCCGTAGGAGAGGAAGGAGATTTATGGCAGGTGCTTTGCTTTTTGATTTAATGGAAAGCAGAGTGTAAGACTCAGGGAAATCCTATATAAAGGGGGGAAAAAGCTCAGATCTTATAAGAGTTAAGCTCTTACTATCACTAAAATGCTTTAGGCTATATCAGTTGAGGTATGAGGAGCCTAGTTCTTTTTTAACAGAATAAGTTTTTTTTTTAATTGTAGTTATTCTTAAATCTTAATCATTTTGTCGCTTGTGTCCTTTTTCAAACTTCTTAATTGAAAAGTTTGATTTGGTAAATTACAAAAAACAAAACAAAACAACCCTGATCTCTAAAATATACCAAATATCAGCCTTGTCGTTAGTATTGCATTTGAAAACCTAATATAACTTGATAGCATTTTAACAACTTCATTGCCTTCCATGTAATTGTAAAGCTAAAAAGATGACTAAGTACGTTTTAGTGGATTCCTTTTAGCATGAAAAACTTTGTATCATCTATTCCTAAACCAGTTTCTCAATCTTTCCTCCTTTTTCTTCTCTCTGTTTCCCTTTCTCACCTACTTTTTGAGGTATAATAGGAATATTAAGTTGCTTAATATTTAGCGTCGATCTTAAACTTTTCAAAAAATCTCCCACAATCACTCACCGATCACGCTCATGTGTTGTACAATTGTTTGGTGTGTGTTGGCTGTTAAGGCAGTTTGTTTTTCCTCCTTGTGGTGTGATCTTGTATCTGTCTTTAATTTCCTTGTTTGGTGATAGCTAATACTTCAAATTATCCGTTCCCCTATGTCCAAAATGTAAGTTCAGGTGGCAAAAGTTGATTTTATCAAAGGTAAATCAGAAGTTTTAAAAAAAGCCGGGAGATAGAAACATCAAAAATATAAGCAATGACTGTATTTAGGGAAGTGTGTTTCATTGAGATGAAAATCATTCTCTAGTTTAAACTGACTACATAGGTTCACGAGCATAATAAGAATTAAAAGTTTCCCTGTAAATGAAATCCAGTGCTTGAGTTTCCTGACCTTTACAGTCACCAACAAGCTTGCAAAACAATGTCGGAGTCTTAAAATCATCAGGAATAAGTCGACTGACACAAGTTCAGGAGAACTGACTTTATTTTTATAGCAGGGCCAAGAAAAATACTTAAGTTTTTGTTTAGTTTTGTGCATGCTAACCTTGATTTTTCTCAGTGTTTTGCGTGTTTTGAGTTTTTAATATCAAAGGTATTGCTCTTTGTAAACAAGTGTAAGTTCACCCAGGCAGCTTCACTTACACCCTTCCCTTGTAATCAGATGTGAAAATTACACCCTCCCTTTGGATACACGATAATTACACATTTCAACACGCAAAGGATTGTCTCTGTTGCAGTTGTTGGAATGAAAAAGCTGAGACATTCAGTAAAATATATTATTATATTAAAGATCATTTCCATAATTGTTCTCGGGATTTGTAATCAAAACCATGATCAAGGTAGTTTTAGTTTTAAAAAGAATACACATGGAAACAAGGAGTGGATAAAATTAACAGCCAAGTTCCATTTAAATGGCCATTCTCTTATTTTGTAAAGAGGCAACTGAGAAAAATACATTACATGCTTTCTTTCAAAAACTATTTTAGTAGTCTGACATTTTCTTTCTCCATGCTTATTGAAATAAGCATTTTTAATGTAGATTTTAAAAAGGTAAAAATCTACATTTTTGTGATCAATGTGAAAGGGTTAGTAAAAGGTGAGGCATAAATAAAATAAACGGATCTTTTCAAGAAAAGGTTGTTTTTTTTTAATTGCTTGTGTTTGTCTTGTTCCTTTTTAAGTATCCCTTTGAGCCAACTATAAAAGTTTTCTAAATTCAGGTGGGGTACCTCTAACTTCACAATCAGATTTCTAGGTTTATCTGAAGTGTCACTTACCTCATAAAGTAAAGATACATGTCAGTGAGGGTATAAGGCAAATTAAAGCCTAAAAAACCCAGAGGCTTAGAAAAATAACACTGACTCAAAAATATTTTTCCTCTTTGGGTAGGTTAAATTATTGATTCATTTTATTTTTATAAGCAAGGAAGAAAAGGAAAAGAAGAGTGAAGGCAGTGTTAATTGATTTTATGGTTTCTTGAAACAGTTTATATCATAAAGGAATATCCCAACTGATTAGTACCCTAAGTATTTAATTTTTTTTCTTCTCATCCGAATACTAGCATAGATAAGTGAGAATACATATTCATATAGTCCAAATTTACTTTTTTAATCCTAGCAGATTTTCTGGTTCTTACAATGCCCCAACTCAATTTTCAAATATTAGC
Organism: Tonatia bakeri; assembly: GCA_004024845.1. Taxonomy (NCBI): domain Eukaryota; kingdom Metazoa; phylum Chordata; class Mammalia; order Chiroptera; family Phyllostomidae; genus Tonatia; species Tonatia bakeri. The sequence goes on along the minus strand of PVIA01000676.1, from coordinate 141,936 downwards.
AATTAAATGATAATACAAATTATCCTTATCTATACATCCTTTTCTTTTTAAAAATTATTGCATAATCTGACTTTGATATTTAATATTTCAAAATATTTTCCCCAAAGAGTATTCATATATTTTTAGAACTTTCGAAGAAAACAGAGATTTAACTTTTCTCACTCTAGGCTTCCCTTGTTGTGTAGAAATTAAAACAAAACTGGCAGAACCAGGATTTGAACCCCAGTCTTCCGACTCCAAATGAGGGACAGGATGCTATTTTGAATGTTAATTTTGTTGTCATTGTTACTGAGCGTTTTCTCCCAACATCCACTGTGAGATGATGTCTTGTTTTTAGGCTAAGTGACTCTCTACTCTGCCGTGCCAGGTTACAGTTGTGAATGCCAAAGGTGAAATGGCTAGAATCGGAAGATTCGGTGTGCTTTATTTGGTGACTTATTGGTCTGTGGAGCCACATGTTCTGAAGTCAAGAGTCTTTGGTTTTACTGCTTCTATGTCTTTTAAAAAGATTGGACAGTTGCCTTTTCAGGTGAGGTGTTATTTTAATTCCTATGCAGGCTGGGCGGAAAGATCAGAAAATATCTCACCTGGTATCGACATCAGCCTGGCATTCAGTGAGCTCTCACTTCAGTCAGGGCAGCCTGCGTTGGCACAGTAGAGAGGGCGATGAGAAGGAAGAGTCAGTGGTGGAGTCTGTGGAGGGCAGGAGAATTGCCAGAAAGGAATGAAGGGCCTGTGCTCCCGGCCCCCCGTCAACATCTACCTTCACCACATTTAGCTTCGCGAGCAGTAGCATGGCAGTCAGAAGAGTTTTGGGCGGGAGAAGTACAGAAGGAGCCACTCTTGGTTAAGCCATGTGTCTCCTATTAGTTTCCATTCCTGCAAACCAACTGATCTGTGGAGTGCTGGACTTGGTTCAGGACACTTGGACCTTTGGCCCTCCCAGCCCTGCCATCCAATCTCAGCATGGCCATGGCACACCCCTCAACCTCTCTGGGCCTCGTGTCACTCGTTGTAAAATGTAGGGATTGGACAGAGGTTGCAACTGGTGTCTGAGAGATGTGTTTGGTTTGGCTCACAGAGTATTTTAAACACATTCAAATTCATTGCCAATATTTAAAAACTGAGCGGTTTCACTCAAAAATCTAGATTTCCAGCTCCTCTGGAGAACTCAGAAGATCTGATGTCTCTGGCACACATGGTTGTATGAAAAGACTATGAGGGAATTACCCTGGATCCTCATTAGAAGGATCAGCCAACCTTCCGCACCAAGCAGACATTTCTGTGTGTGACCCCTATCTTCCCAAAGCTCCTTCCCTCTCATAGTTCTTTAATTCTAAATCTAATTTGCTTCACTGTGTGAAATATACTGAATCCCAGTGGTTTTGACATACATTGCAGAATGCCAAAATATTTGTCTATACAATAAGCATCACCTAAAGGTTGGAAATATTTTACAATGGATCAAATAAATCAGCCCAATTTGGAACACTTACCTTGAAATCTGATGGTGAGAGGCAGGTTTAGCTCAGAAAAGGTAGCCTTTAAGGTAGTCACAGGAAAGGTTTGGCCTCTGACTATTATCTATCCAACAAACTATATAAGTACTTTATAAATTATCCCCAAATTAACTCTTTAAAATCCAAAGCAAATAATATAGTCCCCTTCAGTTGACATATAATTTTTTAAAGATTTTATTTATTTATTTTTAGAGAGGGGAGGGAGGGGGAGAGAGAGAGAGAGAGAGAGAAACATCAATGTGCGGTTGCTGGGGAACATGGCCTGCAACCTAGGCATGTGCCCTGACTGGGAATCGAACCTGGGATGCCTGGTTCGCAGCCCGTGCTCAATGCACTGAGCTACACCAGCCAGGGCGACATATAATTTTTTTACCTCTCCCACTAAACTAACATCTCCAGTCTTCTATTTAAATATTGGGCTTGTGAATTTTTTGCGATCATGTAATTGCTAGTGAATTATGTTGGCCTAGGAACTATTTGCTGTTCTTCAAAATTGAAGGAATCACATTGATTTAGAAAGTCATGCTTTTATAAACTTTTCCATATATGTTCAGTTTGAATACAAAGGGTAATATTTGTAACTAATGGATATATAATATTTAATGTTGTACCAAGTGCCTTAACAGAGATCTTATTTGATCTTCACAGTTCTAGGAGGTAGACAGAGACAATATTAAGCAAGGAGTCTGAGATTCAGGAAAAAAATGGATAACTGTTAGAAAATTGGCCTACTTATTTAATATGTGACAGATCCAGGATTCAAACCCACAGCTATTTCCATAGTTATGTCAGTGCCTTCCATAGTTATGTTCCAGGGTTATAGGAGATAGACAAGTAAGTAGGCAGACAGATAGCTAGGCAGACATACAGATAGACCTAAACAATGACTTTTTTCTCATGAGTGAGAATTGTCTTAATGTCTTCCAAGCTGAATGAAGAATCTTATTTGGTTGCTAGTCTTAAGTGAATGCTGGATTTTTATTAAGGGAAGCTAACACATGTATAAAAATAATTCATGGATAGTGTATGGAATAATTCAAGATTAAAGTTTTACAAAGGAATTATGATATAGGTGGGGGGAAAGCAAAAATTATAAATTAGGCAGGCAGACGTTTATAGAAAAGTAAGATTACAGAGAATTTAATTGTAAAGTAACAAAGTGAAAAACTATTGAAAAGAAGACTATAGAGAGATGAGAAGAAATGTAGAAAGAAACAGAAGATAAAACTACTGCATAGTAACTTAAGAAGTGAAACCCTTCAGGACAGAGGTGGGGAGAAGTGGGAGGTATTAGAGAGGAAGCAACAATTAGGAAGCGTGGAAGAAAAACTCCTAGGCCAGGAATCTGAACAGACTTGAAGAGAGGGGAAGGTGGTAAATATGGAAACATAGAAAGAAATACCTTCAGGAATTCAGAGGTGGAAATGAACATAAATTTTAATCAGAAAACTCTGTGAAGATAGGATCAATAACGTTGGATTATAAGCAAGGAAGTTAACACAGTTAAAAGAAAAGAATAGAAATTAGTAAGAGCTGGAAATAACCTAGATGCTCACTGATGGGTGAATGGATAAAGACAGTGTGTGTGTGTACTTTTAGGGTGTTTCCAGCTCTTACTAATATGTATACACACACACATTGGAATATTACCCAGCCATAAAAAAGAAGGAAACCTTGCCATTTTGGACACCATGGATGAACCTACTGAGTATTATGCCGAGTGAAATAAGTCAGACAGAGAAAGACGGACACCATATGGTTTCACTTACATGTGGAATCTAAAAAACAAAGCAAAACAACTCATAGATACAGAGAACAGATTGTTGGTTGTCAGAGGAGAAGAGGCTTGGGGGTGGAGCAAAATAGGTGAAGGCGTCAGTTGTATGGTAACAAATGGTAAGTAGATTTATTGTGGTGATCAATTTGTAGTGTGTACAAAGATCGAGTTATTAGGTTGGACACCTGAAACTCAGAGTGTTATATATTAATTTTACCTAAAAAAAGAAATTAGCAAAAGAAATCTTTGGATTTTTAAGAGGTAGGAAGAGAAATGACATTAAGGGGGAAAAGAAGGCATATGTGGAAAGTAGAATGAGGTGAGAGCCTGTGGTGGGTGGTGGAGGTAGAAAAGGAAATGAGTCAGGAAAGACATGACTAGGACCACCGCAAACTGCAGTGATGTAGAAGAGGAAACCATTCATAAAGGAACCCAAGAAAGAAAGGGGGGAGGGAGGAAGAGAGGAAGGGAGAGAGAGGGGGAGGGAGGGATGGAGGGAGTGAGGGAGGGAGGGAAGAAAAAGGAAGATAGAAAAGGAACTTTAAGTTGTGTCAGGCAAAGACAGAGCCTAAGCTGACAGAGGAAGAGGCTAAGCCCTGCAAAACAAAACAATACAAACAAAACAACAACAACAAACAGAATGATAAACGAGAAGATGGGAAATGGGAAGAAGACATAACAGTGGATCAAAATTATGAAACTAAAAAGCACTGAAAGTAAGAATGAGGCACACAAGAATGAGCAACGTTTTACATTTTCAAGTTTCCCAGCAGGTGTGGTGACCCCAGTGGTGCTCTATCTGAAGGGCCCAACAAGCCCTGCAGGGGGGAATGAGAATGGGGCTGAGGTCATGATCATTTTTTAAAACTGTTCTCCCAATAAATTCATAATTCGTTATTATGAGAATTATGTCCTAATACTTATGGCAAAACATAACTCTAGATAGTACAATAGTGTACACTGCTTATGTGAAAGATCTTCAGCTTTTAGTTTGATTTACACTTTTTTCTTATCAAAAATTTTTGTAGATAGTATTGTAGAATCAAATTATGTGGATTCCTCCACAGTTCTTTTTTTTAAACATTTTCTGTGTTTAAAAAATTTTTAAAGATATTATTTATTTTTAGACAGAAGGGAAGGGAGGGAGAAAGAGAGAGAGAGAAACATCAATGTGTGGTTGGCTATCGTGTGCCCCCTACTAGGGACCTGGCCCACAACTCAGGCTTGTGCCCTGACTGAGAATTGAACCAGCGACCCTTTGGTTTGCAGGCTGGCACTCAATCCACTGAGCCACACCCGCCAAGACTCTTCCACAGTTCTTTACCTTGATACTATATACTTATTTATCTGGATTTAAATATCTTCTTGTTCTGAATGCTCTAAACATGTACTCCATGGGGCTCTAGAATTTAGAAGCTTCCTCTCCCCAAAACTATTTCTAGTTCCCCTCCTTAACAGAGATGTAAGGCCTTTGGCAGTGCGGTCGCTATGTCACTGTAAAAATAGTGTTAAAATCATAACAAACATAAGAAAAAGAAGGAAATTAGTATTATGTCCTTCTTATCACACCCTGGACCACAAGTAGGCTGTGTCACTAGGGACAGCGGAGGTGTGGCCCTTGCGAGGATCAGCTTATCTGAAGGTGGGAAGACAGACCTGCCGTAAATGCAAAAATCGTTTCATAAGAACCTAAAGTAATTCCCTTCAGTATTGAATTGGATCTAATCTCTTTTCCCCACTTCCTGTCCTTGTTTCCTCTTCCTTCTCTTCTTTCCTCTATTTCTCTCCATAATCCCTCACCCCCTGCCAAGATCTTCACTTCAAAGATGTAAGTGCCTGAAAAGAAAAACGAAAGCAATGTGTTGCAATACAAACAAGTAATCCTATATTTGTTAGAAGCCAGATTGAAATAAGATAAAAAAAAAATTCAAAAGTAGCTGTGTCTGAAAAACTTTTTTAGTTCTAGACAAGATATGAATGAATATATTTTTCATATCATGAAAACAAATGTTTATATATAACCACTTAAAGAGAAGAAAAGTAATGCCATAGGAATTGCAATATCTATTTTACAAGGAGTAGGAAAAATAGCCAGATGGTTTTGGGAGCATTTACTGGACCTGTTCTTTTTTATTTTTTAACCTTTAGCATGGAGAGAAAATGGAGATGACAGATAGGTAGCTATGTAAGAGCACAGGGTGGCGGAATTCCTATCAGGGAAGAAAGAATTTGCAAGACAAATAGCATAAAACAGCTAAGTTCAGAATTGTGGAGCAGGAGGGATGCAATATTTCAAAACAATAATTGTTCTTAAACATTCTCTTAACCCTAAGTCACTCCTCTTTTATCCTTTCTTGCTTCTTAGAATTAAGAGAAGTTCTTCCTTAACTTAGGTTGCTATGCAGAAATGGGAAATTTCATTGGCCCTGAATGCTTTCCTGTCTAGTAGGGACTACTGGGAACTCTGCTAATGTGCATATTGATGTACCCTGTAGCTTCAGAGATGATGAAAGAGCATATTACTAATTTCCACAACAACAAAGCTAAGAGACATTTGAAAGCAGCCAGTTATTTTACCTGGGGACTTTCTCCCAGGTGACAGGGCTATAGAGCCATGGAATTTAGATGAGGGGGCAGTCCCATTTTCTAAAAAGTTTCTATGGGGAGCCACAATACCATTCCTAACAATGACAAAAATTTAAAGACATTATTATTTGCTTTCATGTGGTCAAATGTGCCTAAAATATGGAAAAGACATTATTACATTCATTCAGAGTGTATTTTATTTGTTGTTTACTAGACTGGGCTGACATGATATGATTTGTGCTTTGCGGGGTCACAACAAGCTACTAGCAGGACAATTTGCTGAATCAAGAGGATGATTGTGTCTGGTGCCAGTCAGTCGCAATTAGGACCGGGATCAGGGAGGCCCAGGGCTTGTACATCGTCTTGGGCTAGCTGCATAGAAATCAGCTCACCTGAAACTAATTGTCACAACAGAGACCTTATGCAAATGAGCCCTGGGGTTAGCGTGGGAAAAGAAAAACTGTCGCAAAGATAGGTGACCTGCTGAGCAGGGGGTCTGTTGCTGGGGAAATCTTTGTTCAATGAGTTTAAAAATGTTTTCATTGTTCAAAAAAAAAAATACCCACTCACCGAGAGTGTGGCAAACACACTCATCTAAAATTCCAATAAAGCCGAAGCCTGCTTTGGAGCATGCAATAAATTGGGAGTCTTTATACTTTATAAGAGCTATAGCAGGAAAATAATTTCGCTTTGCAAGGGCCTTTAAAGTTTAGGTGCTGCGGATTGCAGAGTGGCCTACCTTGAAAATTCACTTGGAAGGTCAGGTCTACTGCTAGCAAGTAAGACTTCCACCATTCTTTCTACCTGCATTTTAACTGAAAATTCACTTGGAAGGTCAGGTCTACTGCTAGCAAGTAAGACTTCCACCATTCTTTCTACCTGCATTTTAACTGTCTAAATCCACATAGCCATGAAGGACGCCTGTGAACTAGACAAGAAAGGCTTGTTTTCTAATTGAATTTCACTTTTATCTCAGGTAGAAAAGAAGGGCCAGGAGAGGTGCCTACCCATGGCAAAAGAACCCAAGGAACAGTGGAAGTTCCCTGAATTGTGATTTCTCAAATGTTCACAAAATTAGATCAAATGCAAACATTGTGACATTCCAGGCCAGGTTATGCAGCCCAAGTGACAGTTGATTGAAGAAATTAACAAAATAAAAGTAAGAGTTATTTTTCAATGATTATTTACTTCCCTTTCTTAAACCTCAGACAAAAATATGTGTAAATTGAAAAGGTCGTGTTTCAACCTTTCTATAGCACTCTTTTGAAATAATCTTCAAAATATTCAACTTTAGAAAGCTAGATTAAAAAAGCTGTATTAGGTAATAATAAACATTTTGATATGCTATTGTAACTAAATTGCCTTTGGGTGCTTATTTGATTTTCAGTTTTTCAGTCTTGTTTCCCTGAAAAAGTATAGGTTAACATATTATTGACACTGCTTAGCTTTCCACTGAACATTTGCCAGTGACATACTAAATAATGTATATTTACCCAACGGTATAAATTTAATAACCAGAAAATGAAATGGATAGTCTAAGTTTTTGTGAGAACAGAGATATTTTGTGTCAAGTGATTCCAAAAGAAAAATAATTTGAATAAAAAATTTCAGGTGAGAGAAAAAGAAAGTTGCGTTGCATTGCATTAGCTTTAAATACAAATGCCATTTCATTTCGAAAATTACTTGGTCCGAGAGAGTGTTTTCATTTTATTTCCTAAGGGCTGGATTGAAATTCAGACTTGTATCTGATAAATAAGCAAACTTGGGAAATACCTTGGTAGCCATCAAAAAACCTAAAGAAAGTTAGACTTAAAAGAAGAGTGACTTAAACACAACTTTAAATTTAAAAAAAAAGAAAGAAAAAGAAAAACCTCTTTTGCCCCTTCACCACTGTCGGAGATGATTTCCACGTATAGGAGACATTGCACAGTGGGTATGAAGTGCTCAGCTTTCACTCATCAAACTTTAATCGGAACTGCATTTTAGTTTTTGAATAAAGAACACTTAAAAAATTTAGATGCAAATTATTTTGCATTATTCATGATCTAAGTGTCCTTGTAGATTCAAACACTTCTGAGGCCACCTTGATTCAAGTAATTACCTAGGCCCTCACTGCTCTGTCATGAATAAGGTATTTTGTACCAGTAAAGTATGCACCCGACGAGCCTTTAAAGTGGCTTTACACCGAACTTGTGTATTGCTTCTTGTGCATGAGTGAACCGAACATGCGTTGCAATCTGTCTCAGGTGGGAAACCCTGGCTGGGCATCCATGGGTGACAGGATGAAACCGGATCGTCTCCCCCTACACACATGCTCTTCCTTTGTCTCTTCTTAAGAATCTCAGAGTGATTCTCTTGCCTGATTAGCAGGAGCTGTTTTAGAATCTCAGAGAGCAGTAGATGCTAGGAAAAGAACTGGGGGTGGGGGGGTGGGGGGAAGAAGCAGTGATTCTGCTTAACTGTTCCACAGCCAGAGTTCATTTCAGTGTCCACACTTCAGGCCACCTCATCTCCATCAGCAAAGGCTTTTGCATGAGGTAAGAAGTCTCCGTGATTTTACGTGGCTCTGTACATCTGTCTCCCCATCTGTCGGCCTAGACGCCTCAGCTCGCAGAGCGAGGGTGCACCCCCACCACAGTGTTCTTCACAGAATGGAATTGGCTTCAAACTCAAAAAGCAACTGAAGAATGGAAATGAAAGTGATCACACAGCCTAAATCTATAAGTTTATCCACACGGACAAAAAAGAAGGTTTGTAAGAGTTAAATGTAATTGGCTGGAGCTTGTAGCTGGCGTTTGTTTCAAAATGCCCAAGCCTTTCCTTTCCAACTCCGTGGCTTTGAAGAATTATAGGAATTTTATGATGTGCTATTGGAGTTATACTGGCAGAGATTACAGAAAAGGGGTTAAAGTTGGTTTATGGTAAAAAAAAATTATGCAGAAACCAATAAAAATAAACACACTCAAGTAGACTAAACTTGCTGGGCTTTTAGTTTTAGTTTAACAAAGGAAGTTTAGATGAAAGTAAATGTTGCAGCTTTTAGAAAATTAGTTGACACTCATACTTGATCATCTTTACTACACAGCGGTATAATTAATATTTAAACATTCTAATAATGCAGCTTGCTTTGCATGCACTTTTCAGCCTCACAACAGTATATTTTATCTGAAATTGTGCTAGCATTTTCTTGGGTGCTGCCCATTTTCATAGAGTTCAATTTAAAATAGAGTAGAGCCTTTGCTCTTAGGGCCAGTAAAACATCAATTGGAGGGTGAACAGGTTTCATACATCTACCAGACAGTTTATTATTAAGACCAATATTTACCCAAGGTAGTCCATAATATATAAATTTTGTTGCATTGCCCCTGTGAACGATTTTAAATGACTGCAATAGATAAGGCTGTGAGTTGCATTTGGTTATTGTCCTCTTACTTCTAACTGTCCCAAACAGGAGAATTTTGATTATGGAAAGGCAGTGTAAAATGATGAACTACTGAACCCACGGATGTCTGCCCGTTCACTAAGACATCTGATGAACGTCATGAAGAATTTTTGTTTTCGATATAGGAAATCATTCTGGGGGCATCGTCTAAGTTGTGACAGCTGACTACCCAGGAACGTAGTACAACAATAAAACTAGTAAAGTACAGAGAAGCGAACTAATTGAGAGGAGACTGAGCTAGTTTATTTTCGTATGAGAACTTTCTTCCTGTTCCAGTCTCAGGGCTGTAGGTGGTGGGGAAAAGTTGTTTCAGGTGCTGCCCTCAGCTCGGTGCCTTTGAAGAGGGCAAGGTGCCCGGTGTTCTTGATCTTCTTCTAGTGCGAGTGTGGAGAAAGAGCATTCTACCTTTCCACCACAACCTAAATGGCTGTTCATAGAAGTAGAATTTGCATGCACCTATTTGCTGCTCATTCTTTATAAGTGACTAGGTGAGCTGAGCTGCAAGTCTGTTTGGAGAGTCAGCCCATGTTAACCCCTTGAGTCCCACTTCAGGATGGGTACTGCCCTGTGGGAATCCTGTCATTTAGTGAAGCATGAACCCATAATAGATCCGCAGCCACATCAACATCTCAGCATCTCATTTCACTTACTTCTGTGAAGCCTTTGGAGCTGTGGTTTGTACAAATCAAATGGAATAGATGAGAACTGCAAAATTGGGCAAGTTTGCATTTGAGAGAAAAAAGATGAACAATGTAAAAATAGTCAATATGCAATATCACTACAGAGAGGCAATATGTAAACTAAGTTCCCCATTGAAAGAACCACAGGGATCTCATGAAGTACCAGATAAGGGACGGTTTGCACTGGCTGTTTTATTTCCTTATGTCAGAAGAAAGTCGTTTTCACAGATTCGTGGACATGATCACTTTTATTTCTGATACTCAGAAACTGAAGCAGCAGTTTGGTGTCTTTGAATTTTATCTGGTTTGTTTTGAGAACGGGAGTTAAATGAACTCGGCTTAGAAATAACTTACAACACGCGGACTATTTAAAACCTGAGACTGAGGTGGTAAAGCAGAGATAAGTTGAACTCAACTGCAGTCACATGCATGGGTTCGACAGATAGGTGAGTCCGAGAGTGGACAAAATTAAAAACATTTTCCATATGCTAATCTCCACCTGCACAGGAGTAATTTTTTTTCAGGAGGCCGCCTACATGCACAGTAAATGCAAGGGCTGTCTGTCACCAGTACATTACTTCTAGGAATTGTTATGGCGCACACAAAAAATGAATAAATACTTTTATGAGAAAAGTCATCCACAGAATCTTAATTTCATAGGGTGTCATGGCAGCAATGGGCTAGTCATTTGTGGAAAGAAAAAAAATGACCCAATATGTGTAGCTTTTAAACTAAAATAATAATTCTCTTCTTGATGTAATTGGTTCAAAACTATATCTGAGGAATTACAGGTTTAGCTGCAAACTGTGATCAAAGCGAAAACAACCGTGCGCCTTGCTTCTCAGGTGGTGTGAGCTCCCTGTGAGCGTGAGGGACAGCCAGAGGTGCCGGGCCGAGCCTAGAGATGAACCCACAGCAGTGAAATCTGAGAAGGCTTTTAACAAGTGGGCAATAGTTTCAGGCTTGTGTGAGAGCATGTAACCTCGAACTTCATGCTGGGACTAAACCGGGCAGCACATTGAGGTAGAGGGTGAGAAAAACCTCTCTTGTTATGACAAAGCCTCTCCCAAACTTGTTTCAATGCCACTGGGCTGTTATTGAATGCTCACCGTTTCTCTAGGTTTTATATTATTGTACAAGAAGCTTTGGGAGTTTCCTTTAATTTTGATAAATATTCAAATTTGTGCATAATTTCTACACTTCAGTTTTGAATGATAGAAAATTTCCCATGCTCGCAGAGTTTCCTTTCAAGTAAGAAAGTAATTCTTGCAATAAATAAGAATGCCACATTTCTTTTCACCCCAATATTGTCAAGATAATAAGCCCACACCTCAGTTTCTAAATTCAAAATTCACTAATTTATTAAAATGAGAATCAAAGTAGTCCAACAGAAATCTTGAACATTAAATGGTGACTCAAAAGAAATGGATAGTTATGGCTATTGAATGTACGTCTCCTTTTTTTCTAGAGTCCTTGGGCTCAGGAAGCTCACGGTCAAAGTGTCTACAACTGGGTGAGAATCCTTAGTTATTATAGGGCACTCTTTTAGGCCTCATGAATTAAATTCTAATCAATGATTGCAACACCTGTGTCATTTACAAACATACTCTTCTTTCCTGGGAGGTAACAGGCAGAGAAAGTTTCTGGCATGCTGATTTTCCCAGGGAAGAGGAAATTCAAATAATAACACACTCAGGCACTAGATGAAATGCTTTGTTTTGGCTTTATTTATAGGGAAACCTGGACAATGGTCATGCTATTTTTTAAATGGAACGGCAGGTCTGATGCCATGTGACCAGGCTGCTAACACGGAGAAGAGTTTGTATCATTAACATTCTTTGATTGGAGAGCACATTAGGAGGTAGATAAGGGAGCAGCACAGGCAACCCACCTCCTGGCCATGGCAGGACAGTGCCTGGAATGTCTGCAATGTGTTTCTATTTTTGTCACACCTATGTGTGACCACCCATCTGGTCTCAATCAGTCGGTCTCATCCCAGGGCTCTGCTTCTGTCCCAGCTGAAATAATACCCTCCTTTCCCAGTGCTCTGCACCACGGAGGGTCACCGTTCACAACTGCCCAGGCACAGCCTTTCTATTCACAAACCAAATGCTTGTAAATAGCGGTGAATGTAGGGGGAAGCATTGGAACAAATTTTTTGACATAGATATTTTATGGGTAAACTCTGCTCTCCCCAAAACAGTACTTGGGAAAACTGGATGAGTCCAGAGAAAAATATTTGACCCCAGAAAGTATAAGAATGATAGTACTTCACTTTGTATACATACATCCTGATTTTTCAATGATGCAACCTTCTTTGCCTGAGTTGAAATCATGATTTTTTTTTTGCTGTTCTTCCTAGAACAGATAGAGCCAGGGTATGAGGTGCCGCCATGACAGCCTGAAGGATGTTACCGGGCGGCTTCGCCCCACTCCGCACTAGAAGAAATAACGTTCACTTTCTCTCCACCTTTGTAACAGTCTTTCCCCTCTGCTTCTAGATCATTTTCCTGACATTCCTCACGTGCACATTCTGTTCTCTAGCAATTCAACATCCATGCCTCCCCCATCAGCTTCCTGCACACCTGACAGCCTCTTGATATTCCAGTTACTAGACCACTGACCTCTATTAAAAGGGTCAAGGTATTCACCAGTGAAACCAACCACTCTTCCCACAAGAGACCTCAAAACTCCCTGACATTAGCATTGGCAAATTAAACAGCATGGCAAAAGCTACTCATCTTCCCTATCTGCCCAGTTTTCTGTTGCAGTGGGAAATGCCACCCTATCATGGACCTCCCAACTGGGAACCCCAGAGTTATTTTTGCCTCACCACTGTCTTTCTCACTCCCCACATCCAGTCTGTTACCAAAACCGTTGCCACTTTTTTTTTGGCCAACATTTCCTGAATCCACCCTCTTCCTTTTCATTCTCATAGTTGTGGTCTTAGTTCAGGCTTTGGCCTTGGCCTGCTGGGAATTTGCAGCCTTCTTGCTTCTGTCCCTCCACAGGAGTGTATCAACCCAGGGTGAATTTAACACCACTGGACAACTTTCTTTTTGCCATCATTAACCAGTCCTTCCTTTTCTTCCGGCTCCCCTGAGAATGCCGGCTGCTCTCTGGACTGTGTTCTAATGTTCACCTCTTCACCCAGCTACCTCCTTATTATTCCAATAGTTTTTTTTTCCTTCCTTTTCCAAGGTAAGCCCATCCATTCGTTACTCTGTCATTCTCTCGGTGCTTCTCCCAGGAACTCTTCTGTGCTCTACAGATTCCAAGTATGCACCCTTACCTGGCAAGCCCTGACACTTTGTATCTTTCATTAGCCCTCCTGTCCCTTCCCTTCACTCTGATATAGCATGGTGTTGAGAGCATGCCCAGGTTCAAACCTTGCTACCTATGACATTGCACAAGTTACCTAATATGCTTGAGCCTCATTTTCCTCATCTGTAAAATGAATTATTATGAAGAAAAAAAATGTATGTAAAATGCTACTGGCACATAGTAAGCACCATTTAAATGGTGGAGGCTGTGACTATCGTACCTCAAAGGACAACTACCCCGTTGCACTCCTCTCAGTTGCCCCAACATTGTGTGCTCTTTCATCTGTGCATGTAAATTTTTTTAATCCTCATCCGAGGTTATGTTTATAGATTTTTTCAGAGAGAGGGAAAGGAAGGAACAGAGAGAGAAACATTGATTTGTTGCCTCCCGTACATTCCCCAGCTAGGGTTTGAACCTGAAACCTAGGTGTGTGCCCTGAGCGGGTATGGAGCCTGCAACGTTTTGGTGTGGGGGATGACACTCAAGCCAGCTGAGCCACCAGCCAGGGCTGTGTGTGTCAGTTTTGATGATAGCACAACTGAGTTTCTTGAATCTCATTCCAAGAGTAGTTTATGTCTTAGAAATCAAGGACATGGCTGGTATCAAAGCAGGTAATGATAAAGACTTAAATGATGCTTTTTGAGGAGGAAGAGGAGGAGGAGGAGGAAAGAATGACCAGATTCTCCTTTGGGTTGATACTCTTTGCTTATACAACTAAGTCTCCAGTAAACATAGTATCACCCTCCCCAAATTAGTTTATTTTCCATTACATGGAAGCATGCTATGCATAAGAAAATATATTGTGCAGTCTGCATGAGATTTATTTCTCAGAAAGCAAGGAAATGGTAAGAATTTTAAGTGTTCTACATACTTATTTAGATCTCACATCAGGAGATAAAACAAATGAAAACTCTGACTTGTTAATAATTTACATTTTAGTGGAAAATTTGTACATGCTGTTAAGATACCTCTAAGACCCAACACAGAAAATGCAAATAACTCACATCCACTGTGCACTGAAGAGAGAATTTGTCTGAGGGAAAAAAATACCACCAATTTAAAAAAGTGATTTCAAGGGAATATTGACAATATTTACAGGGCTATAATTTTATTTTCAGATGACTCTTTTGAAGTATTCACATAGATGATCTCTGCATTCATCAGGTGTTTCTTACAGAAAATCCATGAGGTCCACCTCACCACCTAAGAGGGTGCTTACAAATAGGGGATTTCTTTTGAGCAAGCCACACCGTCACTTTTCTCTCACAGCTTATGTGAAAGTTTCGTGGGGGAGGGAAAAGCCCAAACTGAAAAAAAAAAGAGAGAGAGAGAGAGAGAAGAGAGAGGGTGAGGAGTAAGGAGTGTGCATGACAATAACTACCTCTGTCCCTTTGGTTTTTGTTCTTTTCATGTCATGGAACTTTTTAGCTGCGCTGCCCTGGTAACTGCTCTGGAAGGTCGGAATATCTGTTGTTGAAGGAGGTTTGTGATTGAGGGCCTTCTGACACAACCTTTTGTTGCATTGAGGTGTTTGATCCTCTTTCCCTTTCTTCTAAAACCAATCCCATCCTTTTAAAAAATGGATAACCAGCACTTCTTTTACTTATTGTCAGCTTTTGGAAAGTTACTGTGGGGGTTTGTAGAAGTTTAACTAGTTAACTCTTTGCATGCTGGTGTGCAGTTGCTAAATACTCTTCTTTCTAAACATGAAGGATGTTGACTGCTTTTATCAGGTATGTACTGTTTTTACCCATGCATAGCAAGTGAGATACAGTCAAGTCCAGAAACAGTGTTTGCGTTCAAGATCTTGAAACACAAGAGTAATTTGGGCTTTGAAATGGGACACATTGTATTTTCTTTTTGTCCTGGGAGTGAAACATGTGACAGGTATGACCCTGCCACTGGAAAAACCTGACAAGATATACTAATTTTTAATTCACGCAGGACCGGCTTTGGTAAAAAGTAAATGCAAAGGGTTACTTCAAAACTGGGCAGTGTGGTATGGTAGCAACAAAGAAAGAGAGCCTGAGACTAGGATCACAGGAGTCTTGTTTCAGCTTGCTGACTAAATGCTAGGATACCACCCCCCCCCCCCCCCCCCCCCCCCCCGCCAAGGAAGGGCCACAACCCAGGCAACAGGAGAGAAAAGAAGCTTAAATGGATTATTTAACAAAAAAGCAACTTATGGCTTCTAGGTAGTGACCTACATTCTGCAAACAATGATGATATTTTTACGGCGGTGATAGGGTTAATAACCTAACATCGTTCATGTAGTGTTTTTTGAAAATTGAATTTTACTGCTACAAAGTAAATGTAACAGCCCTCTGGAGACAATATTACAGGCACTTTATTGTTTGCTAAGCTGATGTCATCTTTCTACAGACTGACTTTAAAACAAAGGCAGAACATTTATTACAAATATCACTGTGTGAAAGGAAATCTACTGAAATATTGTTTAGAAGGTGAACTGATAAAAAAGTATTAATACTTGGCTTTGATCATCTTACACTATAAAGTTATGACTTCAGAATGCTTCTCATGTGATCTCTGTTCAAGGCAAAACTCCATCCTGGAAATTCCTACCCATGTCTCTAACGTTATTTGCCCTCAAGTTGGAATATTTGTTAAAGCTTCATGCATGTTTTAGATACATTTTTACTCCATAAGGCAGTTGCTTAACAAAGTTGATGAGCTTTTGAGAGAGAGACTAAATAGCACCTTTCAAAGATGATGTATGTATGACTGAAGAAATAAGTATGGAGATTAAGCTCTTTAGTTTATATAATGAACTTTCAAAATCACCTGTAAGTGGTGGCTGGAAAGTTTGCAAAGTAAATAAGCTGTTTAAGGCATTGCCAAGCAAGCATTCTGCATGGCAGGTTGCTTGCAACTCACAGCATTTGGACTCTGTATCTGATGCACGTGTAATATAGCGTGAAGTTGTTTGTGGATCACACAGGAGCTTCTTAGAGCTTCATTGCCACACTGTAGCCCTTGAAAATGTATCAAATGAGCAGAGCATTTGGTTCTTCCTTACAAGGCACAAGTAATTTGTTTGTAAATCAGTTAGTTACCTTTCAGGAAAAGTTAAATTAGGGGGAACTTTTGTTTCTTTGATGTTTTCCCTCTCAGAAAGCTGAAGAGCAAATTAATGATCATTTTGAAGTAATCACGATAATGAGGAAAATATAATTTAGTGAGCTACGCTATCTTAAAATAACTTTTCAGGTAGGGCATATAAATAACAGCCCAAATGACCAAAATAGCCTGATGGTGTTTTTCCAAGAAAATGATTTACTGTTCTGCTTTTGTCTCTGAAGTCTAGTTAGAAGGAAAACACAGGTCAAGGAAATTGGGTTAGGAAAAAAAAAGGCTGTTACGGGGTAGGTGTAGAATTGTATGAACGGTGTCTAACAGGGAGTCTGTAAGCACTCGGGAGATCAGCAGACCAGAATCTCAGCAGTGTCTGTGAAATGCTCAGTACTGACTGATGGCATTTATAGCAATCAAAAACGACTCCACAGACTCCACCTAGCATGCTCTGTGAAAGGCTGTGTATTAGGTGGTGTATGGGCCATGCCCAGGAAAAAGCTACCTGTACTGTGATTGTGATCAAACCAGGAGCTGATATGCAACACTGTGAAAAGCTGTTTTGCTAATAAGGGTGCCTCTACAAGAGAAAGCCGTTTTTTTAAAAGGTTACACCTATTGGAAGCATTTTACTACAAACCTGCCAACAGGGAAGTTATTTTATAATCAGTCAATTCATTATGGAATTTGACAAATACTAGCTACTCACTAGGTGCCCCAGGTGCTACTTTAGCACCAATAATCTGAAAGTGGGTGCTCACAGAGCCTCATGGATCACTGTGAGGAGTAACGACTTGGCAGGGTCAGAGCCTGACACATTGTAAATGTTCAAAAATTTAATATTCAGTGAATACTCAGTATTTAATAAACATTCAAGAAAGTCATAAATATTTGTTGAGTGACTGATGGAATGAATCAAGTAATGATCCAGGTAAGTCCTTGATTCTATTCATGTACAAGGAAGGACTATTCTCTCTTCTTATACAGGTCAGCACAGCTGTAAGAAAGGAGAAACTTGAGCTGGCCTTTAAAAAAATGAGTGGCATTCCCCCTGTAAGAGCAGGAATTGGCCACTGTGGTGGAAAGAGCTCCCCAGAATGCAGTGCAACTTTCAGTGGCACAGCCCAGTTCTGGATGCTGCACTCCCCTCCATGCTGCCCTGAGGATAGGTGCTTGCCCTCTCTCTCCACTCTCTGTTGTGCTGTCAGCATCTCTCCCCCCACCCCACAGTGGGATTCAAATGTTGCCTCCTCGATTGAGAACCAGCATCTCTAACTTGTCTCTTGAAAGGAGGGGAACTGTACACCTGTTCCTCACTTTTATCTATAAAATTCAAATTTTAGTTGTTCGCCAAGCATATTTTTGACCAAACAGTGTTTTTAAACATCCAACACACAGGGAGGAAGGCGGGGAGTGGTTAATATTTAAACCACACACCAGTGTTGTGATGAAAGAGTTTTCAAACATCAAGATGGCTTTGTTTTATTTTCAAACATCAAGATTAAATGATTACAGTTACTTTTTGTCTCCAACTTAGCAAGATGTCTCTGGGACGGGACACTCAAAGCAGGACAGTTTGGGATAGTTCCAACTGTGTGAAGCCTTGTATCATTACCTCCATAAATAGAATCAAGCTTCCTTTCTTCTGCAGCACTACATTTCCTTGCCTTTGATTCTCCTCTTCTGCTTTCTCTCCTGGCAGGCCTTTCCTCTCTCCTGTATCAGCCACTCCATACATAGGCAGATGTGCCTCTTTTTCCCTTTGCCAGATCTGCCCCACCCCCACCGCAGTCTTCCAAACTACCCCTCTTTGAAGTCTCTATTACCAATACAATCACTTTTGTTTCCCCTCCATCCCCTCCCTCTCCACTCAAGCTTCTTCTCTCCCTAACCCCATTAGTTACATCTGCTGCCCCTACCATTCAGCCTGTGTTAAATCGTAATGTGCTTGACATAACTTCAGTTTGTCTGCTAAGTACTCAATCAGCACACATGGCTATCTTCTGATTTGTAGGAAAGGGGGCAAGAATGAGGAAGCTGGCTCAAAACTATCTAAGTGAGATGGGTCTGCCCAATTAGCCCAGCAAAAATGGGAAATTGACAATGAATGACAGTGAAATAAATAGGTTTTAGTTAGGAATATCAGTCCCACAGACTTGGTTCCTGATGCTGGTGATAGATACTGTATTCTTCATGTGGCGGTCAGATGTCTCAGAGGATGCAAAGATGGGTAAATGAAGGGAGGTGCATAAATAGTTGCAATATTTGTTAGTCAACTGGGGTTCTCTCCCTGCAGTTCATGAATGGATCTTTAAGGGATCTGTGGACCACCAGAAGTTGCATGTAACATTTTATACATTGATGCATTTTCCTGGACAGTGGGTCTGTATATGTAATTAGATCCTTCAGAGCTGTTCTATGACCTCCCAGAAGGTTAAGAACTGTTGCTAAATAAGTGAAGACACCTATTTTATCTGGGTTTTCCTGTGGTTTGCTCCCCCCCTCACCCTCCACCCAGCACATTTTAGCATCCCTCATGATTTGACTAGTTCAGAAAGTAGAAACAAAGGTTTTAAAAGAAAATTTACCTTCTTTAAGAGGAAAATGTTTAAACCACCTACCAGGTTATACAATTCACTTTTTTAAAAAAAATTATTTTAGTTCGACTACAATTCAAGGACAACCCCCCCCCCCCCGCCTTTTAACAATGGGTATAATCACACATCTGAACATAAGAATTAGTTTTATGCAGTTCCATAGAAAACCAAAATCTTGAGGAACACTTTCAAAACAACCAGAGAAAAATAAACCATTCCTTATGTCAGTCTTGTTAGAGAGGGATTAAGAAACTGGCAATTATTTTGGCGACCTTAATTGTTGCGCGGCAGGAAAATATGTAATTAGAGCACGTTCCCAGGCCTGCACACCTGCAGCACATCCTACAGTATAATGTCAGCTTTCAGTGCCCGTCGGTGCCAGGTTCTAGCACAACCAGTCACAGTGACGCTCTGAGAACATTTCGGACTCATGTAATGTGGCTTCTGTGTATGAAAGAAGCAGGCATTTACCCTACCACACAATGGAGTGCATTGCTGCAACACTGCTTTCATTATTTTCTGACGCCTACCTTCAGCACTGCCCTGGTTTACTCCGTTTGAGGTTTTATTGTTACGGTATAATAGTCCTGTACATTTCTGAAATTCCCTTATTATTCAGCTTATTAATACAGTGCTGACTTGATTATCAGGCAGCAGTTGCACGGAGGAAGAGTCAGTGCATTAGCTAAGTCAGACGCTGAGTAAATTCTTGGTATAATGAGAACAATTGTTTGACATTTTTTTAATATAGAAAGATGGGCTATGGTCGTTCTCTATATAGTTGTATTTTGGAATTTACTATATATTCTCTATATGTTGTTGACTATTCATTTTTTTCACACAGAAAAAGCTTAAAATGTATTCTCACTAATTTAAAAGTGTTTCAGGGTATGGGAAGACTCCATCATGATTCTCATTAGCTTTCTTCTTCTTCTTTTTTTTTCTTTTATTGGTTTTTTTTCAACACAAAGAAAGAAACTCGGATGTTAGAAAAGGGAGTTAAATTGAAGAAACTGTACACAGGGTGCCTGTTTTTCCAACAATTCCATAATCCGGCATGCTGATAGTTAACAGACTTCTCCCCCTAAGGGAGATGCACTGTATTTTGCTATCTGACATGTTGTCATATATAAAGAAATCAATTGGTAATTAAATGATGCACCTTGTGAAGATGACAAAAGGCATTTGGTTGCGAAAAGAGAACTGGGTTTTGAGGGGTTTGTAATGAAGGCCTAATGACTATTCATAAGAGATTTTCAGTCCGTTGATCCACTTGACTGGAAAGTTCTGCCCTGGAGAGTTAGTGCTGTCAGTTTCTCTCACCTCAGAAAGCCGCCGCAATCGACGGTGTAGAGGATGAGGGAGAAATTATCTAGTTGTTGCTCTAGGCCTGTCTTAGGTCACATGCAGAAGGCACATCTGGCTTCCTGTAGGTGCAACCTCAGGACATAAACTTTGACTAATTTTTAAACTATAAATATGTACGAGTGACACTGAATAAGTTACCTTGTATTCATATTTATTTTAGAATGCATGCAAGTTGTGTGGTGAGGCTGCCATTTTGGCCTTATTTTTCTTACGATTTTACCAGTTATGTTTGCTTCTTCGGCTAAGAGAAGCTGTTTTTCGAAGTTGTCGTTGACCTAACGATGACAGCTCCTCATGTGAAATTAAAGGACTGCACCTTGGTGGTCCATCTGCCAAAGTCGCCCTGCAGAAGGGGCAAGGGAAACTAGTAGAGAGCATGTTACTGGACAGTGCTCTTGATGGGACTTTACTGTCCCGTTTGGTAAAAGGCAGCACAATATCAAAATTTATATATATCAGACTATGTGGCTTCTACCACATAAAGAGGATCTCCAGAATTACAAAACACTGCTCCAGTGTTTCTAGATAACAACAAAAACAATAAAATCCATACGTTTAAAAGATACTGACCAGCTACTGGCAACCAAGGGCCAGGCACAATACTAGCCTCTGAGGATACAAAGAGGAGCAAAACAAAACCTCAGGTCTTGCAACTTATTGGCAAACAAACAAGAAAACAGTTGTAATGTATATAACATGGGAAGTACTGTGGCCAAGTTGGATAATAACAGTGTTGGAATCCAAAAATGAATTTTCTAAGACTTGTTGGATCCCACAGGTGTCACAGAAATCGCCTACACGTGCTACCCTTTCCACTGACAAAGCCGAATTGGCCAGCGGACAGGTGTGCCGGGGGAGCGAGTGTTTCTGTGGCAGGGGTGCTCCCGTCTGGACTCCCAACAGAATGGAAGTGACCACGATCTCTGTACATATTTACTCTTTGAAAGTGGTCTCCATGTTATCTTATCGGGCAGCTCACCTAATCAAAAGTAAACACATTTATCACCTCATTAAGGCTGGTTTTATGGCCACTCCACAGTGGCATCTGAGGTGAAAATATCCATCAGACTCCTTGTTTGGAACATCTGTAAGGGGAACATTAGGGCAAGCTATGGAGGTTTTAATCTCTCAATATCAGAATAATTTAACAGGTAATGCGTGTTCGAGAGGATGTCACTGATGATCCCTCCTTGTGTATTGTGGTTACTGAGTCTTGCTGATGTGTGTGCTGGAGCTGTCAAGGTGGACCAACAAATGGGCAGATGCCAAAAGAACAATTATGCTTATTAATGTGCATTGATCACTTGTTTAGGTTATAAAGCAAATTAAAAAATACATTAGTATTTAAACCCTTTTATAGCTAGCTAATGATTGCTTGTACTATAGTGTCTAGTAAAGAATATGCTATAATACCTGTAAAGCCCAGCTATGTTATCTAATTAGTAGACTTTGATTTAAGTGCCTATAATTATGGAAGTGAATGGTTGTTGCCCCTATAAATAGCAAAATGGTAGATTTTAACATATAAAGATGTTGACTTGATTATCTAATATTTGTAGCGAAGACAAACCACCTAAATAGAGAGATTAATTCCACATCAGTGAAACATTAAAAGGGAAAGAGGATGCCAAGAATCCCATTAATTTGGGATATGAGTGCCTGAAATTTCCTCAAAACATTTACATCAAAGAATACCAAGACAATATTAGGCAGTTCTTCCTAAAGCTAGAGAAGTAAGGCAAACATGATTTTAAACTGCACAACATCACACAGCAAAATTAAGTATGGTGCCTTTCACCAGATGCTGAACGCAGGCACCGCTGACGGAGCACCAAGGCACCAGGCCGACTGTTTCGCATATCCATCATCTCTATGACTCCTTTCTCCACCAGGTCTTTCCTGAGTATGCACTCTTGGCTTTACTCTGCCACGCATCCATGCCACTTGCATGTCATAGTCTTTCCGCCGTGTGTTTCAGTTAGGTGACTCTGGTGCCAAGGAAGCTTTTGTACATACTTGCTTCGTCGAATGGCCGATGTGGAGGGGAAGAGGCAACCTCTTTTTTTCCTCTATGATTTGTTTTGGCTATCACTTTTGAAATATATATGTCATATTCCCCAATAAGATGGCGTCACCTCCTTCACACCCTTTGTGGGCATTCCCACACTTCCTAACAAGAATTTGCTTGAATTCCTGTGTGTAGTTCTTCTGCTCCTCGCCCTTTTTCCGTCAAGGCCTTTGAGTCATAAGTGTCCAGTGCAACAGCAAATACTCAGTCCAATAGCCACCACTTGGTTTTCCCATCTAACTTTGGGGGTTGCTTCTGAACCTAGCACAGCTGCTTGGAAGGGTTTTTCACAAATGGTTTGCCGCAGCAGTTGCTACCCTATTGGGCTTTTCATTCTGAACACGCAGGCGGAGAGCATTGATGTCAGTACAACAAATAACGTGTACAATTTCAAAAAACACTAAACTTACTGAATCCCCATATTATGTTTTCATGCTGCTCTTTCAGAAACTATTCTAATACAATGCTCCTATAAACCGATCTTGGTCCTGGCAGGCCCTATTGGAACTAATGGGGCCTGACAGTTCTTCAGTTAAAAATTATACATGAGGGTCACTTTCCCTTAAATTATCTATTGTATGCCAGCTGTTCACAACTGCAGCGCTTCACTTTCTTTGCATTGCTAGGAATGTCTAATTTTCTCATAATATCCATAGCAACTATGCTTGTGGATGGCATTAGAGTTAGTAAGAGTTAAGCGCACCTTCATGGAAATCACATAAAAGTTGCTTTTTCCATTCCCTTTATTTTTATTTTTTTGGTTCTGGAAAATGTTTAGATGGCTCATTTTGCCTTTTCATGCCACAGCACTTGAGTTATATCATAATTTCTCATTTGCTGCACAACTTTATTCTATTTTTATGCTCCTAAATGACACAGCTTTAAGTACCAGTGAGTGGCACTTCCATGCTGTGAGCACTATCAAAGGCAACCTTAGACAGATAAAACTCCTGGTTTTTTTGTTTGTTTGTTTGTTTGTTTTGTTTTTTGCTGGAGAAGGGAGAAGGGGAGTCATCCCCTGGGCTGTCTTCTGTTTTTCAGGCCTATTAAAACTGTGGCCAAAAAAACCATTTACAGGAAAGAAAAAATTCACCCAAGTCTTGTGTCTGAATGAAGGCTCTCAAATGTTCCTCATTACTCCAGAGCAGTTATCTTTGGATTATAATTAAAACGAGGCTTTTTTTTTCCTTTTCTTTTCTTTTCTTTTTCAGAATGCCCCAAGTGAAGTATTTTCCCCAAAGTTATTGAACCTTTTTACCAACAAGTGGCTGGGATTTTAATAAGCCTCCCCCCTCCCCCACCCAACCCCTTACAGAGTAGTGAGTGGATGGCGAAGAGTGGATGTGGTGCAAAGGTTACACATTCAGTGATATTTTCTGCCTTATTGGTAAAAATGGGGAGGTGGGGTGGGAGGATTTCCTTTAATTATGAAATAAGTGTGATGTTAGTGGTTATTTCTGTAACCTGGTGAAAATGCTGCATATTTAAGGCCTAATTTTTAGCATATGTTACCACGCATGCAATAAAACGGTGACCTATGCTTTCTGAATACTTTGCCTATTAAGAAACATGCAGATTATAACTAGTTGCTGTAGAAACCTGGTCATTTGGATGCTTGTTGGGAAGGCCTGATTATTTTTTAAACTTTGGTGGGTGAGACAGAGAAGGCAGCAGTTGGACAAGGTCACATATCGGTGGCAGGGATGTGTCTCTCCCCTTCCCATTGTGTGAACCTTCAGGGTCTGGGGCATTAATATGCAGCGGTTCTGTTTTTCTTTCAGGAGGACTTGTAAACTCTTTAAACAGAGGCACACAGTTTGCAATTGTTGCGGTACTGAGTGGGTGCATAGAAGCTAGGGCTGCAGCCTTGTCCAGTGGCAGATAGAATAAAAGTGACAGTGATGCAATGGGCCTGGCATGTGGACAACTCTGTGGGACAGATGAATGGTGCGGCTCTCGCCGTCCCTCCGGTGGTGGTAGGCCCTGTAATAGCTGGCGTAGGAAGGGTGGTGAAAATTGATATGCACTATTACTACATGTATAAAACTTAACACTGGGGCCATTGCACAGGTGGGGGGTTCCTGTTTATTGATTTTTATGACTTTGTTAGAACATACGCTTAATGCTTTTATACTCCAGGAACTCTGGGAGGGCTCACCTCAGGTAATAAACCTTTCTGTGCTCTGCAATCGCTCACAATTTACATGGGGACTCACATTATCCAGTACAAAGCTCAGCATCCCCTCCCTTTACTTGGTTTTAGGAGTGCTATAAAAAAAGCAAAGAAAATAACTCTAGCACTTAGTTTGAAAATTTTAAAAACCTGTCCACTCCTGCTATGAAAATGGCCCCTAATTCTAATTACTCATATTTCCAAGAAAAATTAGTCACACAAACTTATGTTATGCGTTGTCTCAGAGGTGGAAAGCAAATTAGGTTTCCAATAAGACAGTACATCAAACAAAGTAGTATGTTCTTGATGCCGATGACTTTTTTTTAGAATTATGGTTGGACATTTTTGGCAGACAGATTGTCTTTTGCTCTATCAAAATGACAGTTTCTTTTGTAACTGCAACATTCATAATTAGAAGGAGAGAAGCAATCTGCCCAATTTAATATACTAAAAGAAGTTTAGAGTCTCTGCTAGTAATTTCATTATTTTAAATTTTGAATTAATTGACTTAAAGTAATGCAGTTAAGAAGTATAACTAGCAGGATTATAGAGAAAGGTTTCTTTTTCCTTAAAAAAAAAACACACAGTGCTCTTAGTATTATACTTCAGATGAGATTAAAATTTTCTGTTTATGCCAGGTACCCTGTTCTAAGATTCAGAGCAGGAATGTGAATATTCATCCTTGCAAAAGAGCTGAGAGAAGTTGTAGGGAAAGCCCTGGGAACAAGGTCACTTTAAACAAAAAAGTTCTCCAAGTTTCCCAAGCTTAAGAGGCTGGCTGGGCTTAATTAAAGTCAATGGATGACCAGAAAGAAAGGGGGGGCAGGAAAAGAAAAAAAGGAAGAAAAGAAAATGATTTAAAAAAAATCCACCCCTCTTCAAACTCTGGGCCACCATTCACATTCTATAACTTAGCTGTTGACATTCTAGTTCTTTAAATATATTGAGAATAATATGTCTGAAATCCCTTAACAGCTCATGGTTTAATATCACTCTTCCCTATTCCATATCTCTAACCTACGTCACTTAGGTGGCCCTCACCCGCACCACCACAACAAAAACAAATTCAGCTTTGCATGCAGAATGAAATCAGCATAACATAGCGACCTTGTTCTGGACCTGATGTTTGGTTTCAGCAACCCTCTCTTTTGCAGCTTTGGCCAAGTTTAACATTTCCTGTTGGCTCAGAGTGTAACCTTTCTTCTTGTTTTCTTCAGGATCTCTCTTTAGGGAACCCAGTGTGTTACATGCCCATCATGCACAGGCCAAAAGTTTGGGAGAATTAAGATTCATGAATATTGAAGACCTCTTTTCCTTTAGGAAGAAATGAAGCCTCTGCTCATTTTAAGGAGTACATACAGAGCAAGATGTCATCTTACCCTTCCTTTTTGTAACACCCAACTCTAAAGGAAACCAACTCTTCAGCTCTGTTAACTTAATTTGTACCTTAACTGACTTTCATCTTTATATGAGCTATCAAATCTGGATTTAACAAAGATTTTAAAACAAAAACAAAAAGCCAAAACAAAACAGTGCTTTATGTATGAGTTGTTGGGTATTTTTGTTTCCTACAAGAAATCACAAAATTAAATGCCGTACACATTTTTTGGTATAAGACAGCAGGAAATGTTTTAGCCCTCAACTTTCTGATTATGAACTGTGCTCTAAATCTATGGGGGCTGTGTCCCAAGTCCCACACTCTTTTACAAGTATGTCATTTTCGGACCTGAAAATGGGAGGACAAACTTCCCCATGAAAGTTCTGAAATCTGATGTAAAACTGAGAGGCCAGGACGTCAGAATGCCGATGATACCAGACACATATTTTAAGATCTCCTCTGGTATGTTAGTAGTTCCTGGTATCTCTTCTCTGCAGTTCTATGTCCTAGAGAAACAACATTTTGTTCTGTACCCCTTTATCCCAATCTAAGTTATATATTAAAAGATGCACATTTCTACAAACCAGGAAGCCAGGAATTAAAGCACAATATATGTTAACAAGGCTCTTTCTAAGGTCCTTGTAGTTACCTAATGCTTAAGGCTTGGGCTGATGTGGGTTATTGGATTATATTAGATTTTATAGATATTTCTAAATATATATGCATATATACATATATGTGTGATGCATATTATTTTCTGTGTCTTCATGTACTATAAACAGCAGGCAAGCAGACATTTCATCCCACCCCTCACTCTGGATCACATACTCAAAAACCATGGCAGAATCTCTATTCCAAATTAAATACATCCGAGGTTATGTCTTCTATCAATTCTTTATTCTTGGTATCTCAAAATTCTGAAATCTTCTCCCTTTGTCTCAAAAAGGGAAACTGCTGAAAGCATTTCCACCTGGATGTTTAAATTATTTAAGTTGCAGGAACCAGACCTTTTCCCTCCTGAGTAGTTGTGGGTTTTAAAGGCTAAAATTGCTTCATCATGCCAAAGTGAAAGTATGCATAAATTATTTAGTTAAACCTGAGAAAATACAGACTTTTCCCAGTGATCTTTCAAGGGCTGCCTACTTAAATTTCAGAAGAATGGGCAGGATTTTTCTCTTTCTCTTAGAAAAATGTAAGTATTTGCTGTGTCTTCTATTAGTTGAAATGTGAACAAAATACAAAATGATGATTTTTTTACAAGTCTCAGTCTCATAATATCCAGTGTATCTATTTCATGGCCAAGGTGAATGGTGTGATATGAATCAATACCACTAATCCCCATGCAGCTGGCAAGAACTGGATGTATTTTTACTAAAGTCAGGTAGCTTGCTTGCTACAAGTCTTGCCCTGATGATAACAAATGCTAGTGAGCATTTTCAATTCAGTGTTTATCTCTTCACATTTTCTGTTTCAATTATGAAAATGCATAGTAAGGTAATTCTTAAATGTTATAAAAACTTGGTTGAAATCCTCACTTTGATTTTTGCCTTTTATTTTAACTCTAGTAAATAAAAATGCATAAAAAGTATAAAGTAGTGTGGTGGTGGTGGTGGTAGTGTGTGTAACGTAGACAACATTAAAGAAGCGATAAAAATAGCCCACAAATATGGGCCCTTGGGGGCCAATTTCAAGTTCCTATAGAATAAGAGTCTCAGTTTCCCGTGGATGTTATAGAATCTGTGACATTACATCTCAGCTCTCTAAATTAGTCCTAGCATGGACGACATCCTCATGGCCGAGGGAAGAATAGTATTTTTAATTGAATACCCAGCTTCAAATCCTTAAAGAAGCATTAATTGGGACAGAAAAAATGTCAACCAAAAAAGTACTTATGTGAGTTCTTAGTACACAGCTGTCTGTTTACTTGTAGAATCCATTTGAATTTTGTGTTCAAATAAATTGGGAGGTGAGAGTGAATATGGTAGGAGATCGGCATATAACTTTGATGAGTTATTAAGAAATCAGAAACCCTCCAAACTAAATAAAAAACCGATTCCCTCCCATACTGATGAATGGAACTTATCCCATTAACATGTTTAACATACTCAGACAGGGCGCTGTTCCTCAGATCTAACTTGCTTTTCCTACAACGTTTTATGTGGTTCAGCTCCTCTTGACCTTGCCTCAGTTCTCCCCTCCGCTTCTTTTCCCTCTCCTTCCCAGGCACTGTTGTACCCACCAAATCAGATGAACAAGGATGTTCTGCTCAACACTACCACACTCTGCTAAATAGCCGGAAATCCTATTCTGGCGTTTGTGTGCTGACTTAGTTTGGTACCTCAGAGGTGGTGAAAAGAGCACAGACAGAATCTGGAGTGACTAGAATCCGGGTGCTGGAATCAGAGCCGGATTCTGACATCAGGTGGTTTGGGGGCCAGACAGCTAGAAGTTCTGTGTTTGTTTACTCGTCTACACAGTCATCATCATCACACTTGCTCCTTCTTCCTTCAAAGGACTGTTATGAGGAAAATGCCTGTGTATGGGTTCTGTATCAATTATTGCTTCATCTAATAGTAAAATTTGTGCATACATGCCAGGTATTATTACATATTACATTATTACAACCCGTCCTCCTAAACTTAGGAGAAGGAAAGAGTCTTTAAGACGCACGAGAGACTCTGGAGAACGGACATATTGTGTAAAGCCTACAGAGACTGACAGTGCATTCCCTTCCACGTGCAGTTCTCCTGGGAGAGGTAAATGTGACCCTTCGGGGACACCTCTGCAGCCAGGACAATGGCGGGAAACCCTGGCTGGTGGTGACTGAGAGCTGGGGTAATTGAGAATAGACAGGAGGCACATTTAGCAGTCGGGTGACTTCCTTCTAACTGCAGCAGGTTCTCAGATCCCTAGGCTGGCCCACGATGAGAGAACAGTCAGTAAAAAGAGTCTGGCATAGTAAGCGTAAGTCTCAGTGCCATCTGATTATGAAATTGGCTTGTTTGCATTCTCATACAGGACTGGAGCTGCAGCCCTGACCATGGTACGTGAGTGTATGGGAGCAGAACTTAAGACCGAGGGGGTGTTTTATGACCAAGGAGGAGGATTTATCAGTTATTTCAAAGAAAGCTATTGTAGAATCCCACCAAACATATTAATGACACCAATTATTGTATTTTGTGTAGTGATTTTTTACACCAAACAAACAATATATTGAAGAATTCACAGAAGTTCTTCCGTTTGAGTCAGCATTAACCATGACAGAAGTAATCAGAACTGGCCCAAGAAAAAAATAAGAACTCTCGAACTTGTCTAATTCCCACTGCAGTTGCTAGAGGAAAATTGAAATGAAAGATGCCAAAAAGAGATGAATACTTCTTAAAAGCTTTTTAAAATCCCACAAACTTATCATTGAACCGTCTGCTTATGCTAG
>PVIA01000676.1:102500-107500 GCA_004024845.1 Tonatia bakeri | reverse complement strand
CCAAATTTACCTGAGAGAATCCTATAAGGAATGTAGATAGACTATTACTTCCTAAGTAGATATGAATTTAACACCAGTTTACTCACTCTAGTATTTCTATATTGAAACTAACAGCTTCCATAGGACCTCTGCAAAGTGCCAGAAATATGATCTCATTCATAGTAACAAATTTGAACGTGTTTCTTTTGCATGTCCTTTTCCTCTGTGAATTTTCCCCATCTCTTCCTTTCCATGATTCCTCACTCCCAGTTTCTAAACTCACTCATCCATGCCAGAGACTGGGAACATTGCTTGGGGAAGGAGTTAACTTAGAAAATGCACTAGACTCCAACCTGCTGTAAGTAAAGTGTAATTGTAAACCACACATTTCTCCTTATGATTCTGACTTTAAAGAACTGAAAATAAAATTAGTGTATATTTTCCACTGGGGTCACTACGATAAATACAGCATAGCTCAATACTCAAGTCTGTGATAGGCCATCCCAAAATAATCTGAGCAGAAAGACTGTGTGTCCAAGACACCATAAATCACCTGCCCTTTTCCTACAAAGTTTAATAACTCTTCTGAATCTAAATTAGGTAGATCCTGTACTAAGCTAGACATCTGAAGGGCTGCACGTTTTAGTCTTTACGCTGCCCCTGACTCAGTTTGTAACCTTTATCAAATCATTTTATCCCAGTTTTTGTCCTTTTCCTCAAGAATGATGAATTTGGTTTCACAGTCACTGTTTGTTGAAGGACATGATCACATGAAAGGTCAAAAGCAAGGCCAGCTCCCAACAGCCACCAGCTCTGTGTCAGGGTATCGCCTTTGTTCTTATCCAGAAGGGAGGACACAAAGTTTCAAGACCAAACTTCACCTCGCACTAATCCGCATGGGTCTGACCTGTAGCCACTACCAGCTGCCTGACATCCAACCAAAAAGCACAGATTGGGCTTTTAAAGAGGTACTTAGTATAGGTGTTTGCGGGTTTTGTTAAGTGCCGTTTCCTAAAGAAGAGTGGTGTTGCTGAAATGGAAGGGAGTTGCCACCACTTTTAGTTTGTCCTGTACGGTATTATTTAGTATTGGTTTCAGCTTACATTTTAAAAATTGCAACGGTAATGAGTGAGGAGCCAGGAGGAAATAACAAAGCATGTTTTCCTGAATAGTTTACCCTGTCTTCTGTGTTCAGATTTTACGCAAACTTCCAAACCCTGCTTCCTCCCCAGCACGCTTCCTTCTGAGGGGCAGTGCAGAAGTTCACTCTCGATGCGCTGCAGAGGTGTGTGCAGTGTGGCTTCCTCACCGCAGCACAGGCGGGCTCCACGCTCAGCCAGTTTCTCTTCCTGACGCTGCTTAACTTTCCTGCTCTGGGACTTCCAAGGCAGGGACGCTCATCTGTCTAAAACCCTCCTAAATCGCCTGACTAAAAAATAAATACCTAAGTACGACATAAGCAGCGCGCCCAGGCAGGATAATTAGGATTGATGTGCTCTTTTAGGGGCACCAAATCCGCATCCTCCCCTTTCTACTTGCATTTCTCACCTGCTCATGTGGAGCCCACCTGTGGCTTGCTGGCATTGCCTCTGCCTGCAAATGGGGAGATTTCCAAGTTCAAAATGAAGGCTTGATCTTAGGTGGCGGAACTCTACCAGGACTGCAGGGAGTTCCGTGAAGGAAATAAGGACAGTGTGTTGTCCTAGTTTGTGTCACCGCATTCTTGTTTATGTTCTTTCCCCGACTATTCCCACGCCCCCTCTCCAGATTTTTGCTTGGCTTTTATAGCCTCTAGTAATTATATCAGCAGCATGGAGTCTATTTTTATCTCTTTTGAATGTGTGCAACATAAATGTCAAAAACCATAAAAATCTCTTTTTTAGCACATACCTTGCATGCAGAGGTTTCAAAAAGTGTGATGCAGCATCCAGAGGTGCGTTGCGTGTTGAGTTCAGACAGATGAAATGTGGAAAACTCAATTTCACCACTTAGCTGCATGGACTTTCAAGAAGTCTCATCATCTGGAACCTTTAGCTGCTGCATCTGCAGAAGGCAACTGTGCTGCCTACCTCATAGGGTGGCAGTACTGCAACTAGTTTAGTGTCTGGGGTGGCCCTTTCTGCGGCAAGGATCTCCGTACTTCTGAAGTTTACGTTTGTGCTTCAATGTTATGTCCTTTCAGTGCCCCCCCCCCATTTTCCTTTGCCAAACTTAAATAAAGAGTAGACTCTTACAGGCTCAGTGTGACCACTGTAAGTTATAGAATCCACTCACAAAATTATAATATGAGAAAAGTATGCAGAACCTACTCTTACACGCTTAAAACTGCCCCTGGACTGAGCAAATAATAGCAATAATAAAACGTAGCATCTACTAAGCACTTATTGTATGCCAAGCTCCAGGTGCTTTACCTCATTGAACTGATCTAAATCTTCACAGTAGATACTGTCATCAACCCTATTCGAGAGAGGAGGATACTGAGGCAGGTTAATTATCTTGTAAAAGTGACCAGGGAGTAAGTAAAGGAACTAGCATTCAAATTTAAGCAGTCTGACTCCAGAACCTGCAGAAAAATAAAATGCATAAGAGACAGGAGTTTTCAAATTGCTGAGCTTTCCTGGCTCCTAGGACACGGTTGTTTCTTCTCTTTTCACTTTGTTTTTAGAATTGGCCCATTAGGGAGGGCCCAAATGGCCTGTCAGAAGGGCATGTAAACCTGGAATCCCTTACTCAGCTACTAGCTAGAGGTCACCATGCTTCAAGGGGTAAAATGGCCGTAGCATGTCCATGTGTTCTGGTGCCCTTTCATGGCTCGTTAGTTTATCGTTGCTTTAACATTGATGGAGAGAAGAATCTAGAGTTGTGAGCAAATGTGTTCTTTTCTAGTCAAAAGTATACTGCTATCATGAACAATAAACAAGATGGGTGTGATTTAGAGGTATAGAAGGAATAAAAAAATGGGGGGCATATTTGTTGGCCATAAACAAAATCCAGTGATCAAAGAAATAGTATGGGTATGTTAGATATAAGAAATATCATAGCATAGTTTGTGCGCTAACAGAGAAGATCCACTTAGGTAAATTTTCTCCACTTTTTCATAAGCTGCTTAATGAACCCCATCACAATTCCTCTGTTACCAGTGCACAGAGCAGGGGGAGCCAACACTGTCAGAACCCACTTATCTGTAAGGTTAAGGCCATTACTGACCAGATGTTTAGCAGCCAGAGAAATACTTGTGTGTAAAACAAAACAGGGACCTGAAGAACTTAGGATGTGACATTTAGAGCAGTAGGATAACTCGTAAACGCCAAAACATGCAACTTTTATCAAATTTCGAAATAGATTTTCTGAAATTTACAATTATTAAACTTAGTCTTTCATAGGATGCCCTTATGAGTTCTCAAACAAACTCATATGAGGAAGTATTTGAGAGAAGACAAAAATGAGAGAACTTTGATTAGTGATCATTAAAATTCCCCAGGGTCTAGGAAAACCCATAGTAAAAAACACTGAGCACTGGATTAATACTGATCTGAAGAGCCAGGGCCTCCCTGAAGATAAGATACCACGGAACATGCTCTGTGAAAACAGAGTCCTGAAAACGAAATATGTATCTTTGCCACGTTGACTAAGCTGCTAAATGCGTGCTTACTAGGTCAGGAAAAGGGAGAAGAGGAGCTAAGGAAAGGAAAGAAGGACAGCTCAGTATTTCTTAGCTCCTGGCATACTGTCTGTCTGGGAAAATGAAAGGAGTCGGTGCATGAAGTCTTCTGAGAGCATCATGTGAACATTCGCTGTCCACCCAGTGCAAGCGCGTTCTGGTGTGCTCTGAGACGGGGGGCCGGCCCCCAACTAGGGACTCCCAAGCTCAACGGCCTGTGTAAAAGTTAGAACTTGAGCACTTACTTTCAAGAAAAGAAGGAAGGGGAGGAGAGAGGGAAATGGTGGTATGTATAGAGGATTCCCCACAGGTCATACCTCCCCTGAAAGAAAACCTGAGGCAACAAATTTGACAGAAAGGCAAAAGCATGGGTATGCTTTACATCTGTCTTTAAAGAGTTAACCTGAACAACTCTCTCA
Organism: Tonatia bakeri; assembly: GCA_004024845.1. Classification (NCBI taxonomy): domain Eukaryota; kingdom Metazoa; phylum Chordata; class Mammalia; order Chiroptera; family Phyllostomidae; genus Tonatia; species Tonatia bakeri. The sequence continues at coordinate 103,441 of PVIA01000676.1, read as the reverse complement.
CGCGCTAAGACCATTGGAACAACAAAACTACCAGTAATTATAATTCTGTGATTCCCCAAACTAGAAAGTCCTACGAATGACCATGCATTTGCAGCTCGGGTAAGGTTCTCATATAATTTTCTCTGGTTCTGGTGTCCATTTGTACCTTTATTCCTCAAAGGAGGGGATGCTTTTTTCATTTTGTAGATGGTTGAGTAGCATTGCTCTGTTGGGAGCTGTAAAATGGAAGCTCTGGAGGGATTAAGGACAGTGTCAGTTTGCAACCGAGAGCAAAAGGTACCACCTGAGTGTCTTGCGCGAAGCTAGGATGCTTCCTTTAGATTAATGCATATCTGTAATCAGCTTAACTAAGCAGGTAAGGTGTTCATTAGCTAGGCTGGGTTTTAAAGGGGGGTGTAGAACGAATGTAGAAGAGTGAGAAGAACAAACAAGTCAAAGCATTTGTTCATGCTGCAATCTACACATCAATTATCCTGCTGTGCTAATTACCACCTTTCCATACCCCAGGTACCTAAGCATTCACACTTATTCAGTCTTTCATGCCTCTGATCAAAAAAAAAAAAAAGGGAAGAAAAAGAAAAGGAAGAGAAGATAAAGAAAAAGAAATGATAGAAGCAAGGCAATGATGAACCCGGGGTGAAAAATTATTAGATCAAAATTTCCTTTACATACAGAAGTATAAGTAAGGGTCTTCTCCATTTGCCATTGTTGTTTTAAACAATTAACCATTTGCAAATGTTTTAATTGCAAAGTATTACTGTCAGGCTTCCAGGAGTGCTTCCATCTAGTCAGCTCTTGTTTCGATACTTATGAAGATAGAGAGGTGAGATTCGCTGGTCTGGCCTCAGAGTTTGGGATTGCACCATTAGAATGAGATCGAAATTTTGACGCTATTCAAAATTTGGGCAGTGAGGAGCCAGAGAGCTACCTTTGTAGCAAAC
>PVIA01000676.1:92500-95000 GCA_004024845.1 Tonatia bakeri | reverse complement strand
GGACAGGTCAGCTAAGTATTATGTCCTTGGAGTGCAAGCATATGACAGATGTGGACAGAAAGTGAAGCTGGGAAAATTCCTAAAGGATAGAAATGACAACTATAAAAACTCACCCAATGAAAGCAGAAGCAGGGGTAGGTGTGTTTGAAACATCAATACAATGACCAGTTTCCTTTGGTAGGAGTTAAGGTGATCAAAACCATGATGAATTCCAGAAATACAGGAAAATCCTAATGTGTTTACTTTTATAAAAGAAAATACACAGATGTTAAGTCTTTGGATACACATACGTGTCACTTAGAACATTATGACCTAGGAATATGGTGTCTTCTTGAAAGATAACTGAAGTTACTGTTACAAAATCTCTGACCAGTATCTGTTTTTATGATAGTTTGAGGAAGGGAGGATCCTCGCTCTTATTCTTAGAATTTTTGACCTTATTTTTATATTTCCTTTATTTAAAAAAAGGAGCTCAGAAGTGGAAATTATATAACTAAGATGTCATTACCTGCATGTGGGAGCTTATCTAGAGCCCCAGCAAATCTGTAGAAATTTAAACTTTTTTATCACTACCATACTGAAACGGGGGAGCTCCCAGGTACAGGGTAGCTGCTCAGATTTCCCGGGGGGGTGGGGGCGGGGATGAATGGCTGCCACTTCCCAGGGATGCCGCTCCAACCGGAAGTTGGAGGGACTGAGACCCGACCCCTCCTCATTAGAACCGTGGCTCTGCAGAAACTCCTCTCTCATTTCACTTAATATGCATATTTTTTACATAGCTAATCTGAAATGGAAACATTTTTATCCCTAACTCAAAACTGCTTTTGTTTTATCAGCTGACATTTTACAACTCATTAATTTATAATGCGGGTTTAATGCCTTTGAATGTTCCTGGGATAAAAAATTAAAGTGACCAAGCTAATTTGTATAAAGGCCAACTCTAGCATGTTCATAGTAGTTCTTTTACAGCAGCGTTTTGTACTGGAGAGCACATTCCACGAGAAATTTCAAACTAACATGGTCCCTTCTTAGCATTAATTAATCTCACATCCCCAAGTGATAAAGTTATTCCTTTTTTAAAAAGTTTTCAATTACAGTTTGCATTCAATATTATTTTACATTAGTTTGAATTGTACAGCATAGTGGTTAGACAATCATATACTTTAAAACTGATTCCCATTTATAAATCAGGAAATTAATGTTCATGTTTCAGTGGCACATGTTTAAATTCAAAAGAGAATCCCTATTTGAATTTCTCTTTGCCTTGTTATACCTCTCACAAGTTCCACTCCCCATTATGAAAGGGGAAATTGAACCTTGAATTTAGTCCTAGAATCTTCATCCATCTGGGTACAGAGGTAACAAGTTGACTGTGATGTGGAACGGGTGTCAGTGGTAAATCTTCCCTGGGAAAACGAGTCACTGGATAAAAATTCTCAAAAAAGAGCCGCTTTCTGTCCTTAGTACCACAGTCCATGGGCGTTTAACCTTGGGGGGAAGGAGTAGCAAGAAAGGGCGACAGTTCAGGTGAAGAATCTTAGAATGTTTCCTCAACACTTACCACGCATCAAAAACATCAGGAGAAAGCAAGTAGGCTGTTAATCCACTGGCTCAAATGTAAATAACCTCCAACCAAATTGATAAGCATAAAGAGATTTAGGAAACCAAATGACTCAAAATTTCAAAGGACTTCTTTTAAACTTTAAGCCATATTATCAGAAGAAATATTTTAAAAACGTGGTTACATATCTGTATCACATATTAGTTGAAGGAGCAAGCATACTCTCTCCATCATGAGCCTCCTACTAGAGGACACTTTTGCAAATCAATTTTTAAATGAAGGAACAACACCAAAATTGTGACTTGGCATGCACTCAAATCTCTTTTCACCTGTAGCTCTACCACTTATCACAGCAGCAAACAAAAGAAGATAGTGGCGTGACAGCCCCATTTTTCTTATTATTTCAGTGGTTATCAGTGTTTTATACTTCGCAAAGTGCCATCGCACATACAACTTCCTAGGCTCCTGTGTCAATCCCATAGACACGAAATCCCTTATTATTTATACCCATTTGCATCAAGTTTACGTGAATGGTAAGGCCAAGCCCACACAGCTGGTTGTATGTTGGGGCTGGGACAAGAAGACAGGTCTCCAAACTCATAATTCTAGGAATTGCCTCTTTATTTCTATTGTTTCCAAACTATTGCAGGAAACATGGGTGTATTATTAGATTCTGGTAATTGATCAAATTGGTAGGCTTCTATAACTCAAATTATGGGTATCTTTGAAAGTAACAATCATCAAAACAATTTAAAATTAAGTGTCAATCTCCATTTTGGGACACGAGAATCCCCCAAAGTCCCAGGGATTTCCATTCCCTTATTTGGCCATTTGGACTTTAAATTTAAATTGCATTCTTCACTGGGGATTTGTATTATTATGTATATTTTGTGTAGCGGTTGTACGCTGATAGACATGTCTTCTAGCTGTGGTTTTTGC
>PVIA01000676.1:50000-87500 GCA_004024845.1 Tonatia bakeri | reverse complement strand
TATAGCGTGATCAAGACAGATACTTTCAAGCTAGGAAATGGAAGCAATCTAAGAAGTCACAACTGACATAATTTTGAAAGTTTTGTGTGGAAATTATGTAGCAATATCAACTAAAAACTGTCAGTTTAATGCAGTTGCAGTGTCTGTCTGACACCTTCTATTGTAATTCAACCATCTAATCATTCTCCTTTGTTACTGTGAATGTGGTTTCACACTTTTACCTGGGCAGGTAGCTTTTTTATTACTTAACAGCTAAGTGCTTGATAATGATGCCGCTATTTGGTGGGAATCTCTGGGGAATTAAAAATGGTCCAAAGCCAGCTGTAATAAAAATAAGGTGAATCATGTTCAAACTAAAACTTCAGATGCCACTGTACAAATAGAAATGTCTTCTTGGTCTAAATTTACTTAAGACGGAACATCACAACCCTGTGACGTGATTAACAAAAGAAAATTAGTCTTTCCCCCCCAAACTGCCTCTTCTCATCTTTATTTGGTATGGTGATCTCACCTATAAAAATTTTTTGAATGACCTTCCCAGTTCACCTTTGTGCCTCCTTAATCTCTATTCTCAGGACCCAGAGAAAGCTATTATGATTTACACCACCTTGTTTTTCCTCTTACAATATAAATAACAGTAGTGTTTCTTTTTAATAGGTGCAGTGGGTGGGAAGGGAAATAAGTAAACACGAGTCTACCTATTGCATGCCAACTATGCTTTAATAAAGAATTGAAATAGTCTGTGCATGTGCTATTGTGATGTCGCAGACTGTAAAACACTGAGCATAGGCAGAGCAATTGTTTGGTATTCTGGAAGGAGGAAAATAAAAGCACTTCCACTAACTAAAGAAAATTAATGTGAAAAAAGAAGAAATGACTGATGGCAGTGTGAGTGTGGTGTATTTGTTTTTCGTTTTCCTAATATACCGTGCCAAGTTTTGTACTCTTTCTGTTTCCAATTTTGCTTTCGGTGAAGGTTTCTCGAATCTCAGCAATCCCACACATAAACATTTATCGTTATATCCATTAAGACTTAAGATTTTAGATTTTCAACTATGAGGGAGAACTCAGCCAAAGATGCTTGAAAGATAAATACGTTTAATTAGGGGCAGAGGATGATCATTAAAGGAAGTCTGACTGCTGCAGAAGTCATTAACAATCTTAAATGAAATTTTTATTTTTATGATAGCCATTTACATGTATAATAAGAGCCAATGATTCTTGGGAGCAGTGTGACAGAAACAGAGTGTGGCGAGAACTCATGTAAGACATACTATTTAAATGAGCTGGTGTTAGCTATTCATATTTGTTAATGAACTAGATATGCAGGGCTATAAGAATGAATGTTCTGATGCTTTAAATTTTAATATCTAGAAATCAAGGGCAAGGACCAATTACTAGAATTTCCACCCTTAAAGGAATAATTAATAACGATATAACAAATGTACGGCTCCAAACTTCTAAAAAAAAGTTTAATTTAAAAAAAATTAAGATCGATAAGCGAAAAACAGCCAAAACACCAGTGTCAGGCTGTAGTAGTTTGAGATCACAACTGTGTTTTGTGCTGGTCATGGATCATAATTCTAAATATTGGAATGTACAATACTCCACATGAATGTATCACAGACCCCGCACCTGTAGTGGATGGTTCCGGTGATGCAGACGAGCAGGCTGTTCTTCGCTCTTACCTTTATGGTAAATAAACTCCCATTCCGGAGTCACAGTAATTAAATAAAATGTAAATCCCTAATCGCATTTGGCTACGTGGACCAAGAAAGTTGCCCGGCTATTACCTGTCTAGTTCTAATGATTAGTAGTGATTTATTGTTCTTTTTTTTTTATTGTTCCAAAAGTGGTGCCTTGATGTCTAATGAAAAGAAATTGGTCTTAAAAAGCTACTCATTGTTTATCTCGAGTCTTAGATAACACATTTTTCTTCTGATAAAATATTTTTCTTATTTATTGTCCAAAACACACAATATAGACAATAATTCTAATTCTGGTGCTGTTTTATTTAGTAGTGTTTTATCCCTGGTGCCTGGCTGTCTACCATCATACCTCAGCACATAGCTTCACTCTGAGATAAGCCCCCTCTGCTTTGCTCTTTCTCGCTTGCTTTCAGTAGTTTGTCTGCAGGATGCAGGTTTTGAACTGAAGAGTGCAGTTGAGTTCTTACTGTGCCTTTCCGGTTCCAGCACAATCAAAGTTTTGTGTTTAGAATTGTCCTTGACATTCTTTTGTCCCACAATGGGGTGGACACAGTGTGCTGGAAACCATGACATCATTATCATTGACACAGACTTAAATAAATCACCTGCATCTTGGCCTCTTTCTGCTTATTCAAGGATTCTTCATCTTAAGGAAGAAAGTGCTCTTTATTTTTACAAGCCTTCATCCCAAGGGTGACTGGAAAATGCAAACTTTTACAAGTGTTTTAAAAATAAATATACTATGTGGTTTCAGACACAGTATGCTGAGTCAGAGGTGTCTTGGAAAATGTTTAAGGTTAGGCGTGAGGCAGAAAGACAGCCAGTATTGCCATTAATTCAGAGGAGATACTCCTGACCTCTGCATTATTATGTCCTCTAAATATGGTTCATGTGAAACTTAATTAAATGGGCAGACACATAGTATTTCAAACACATACCTGGAAAGGCGTAGTGTTTCATTTTAATACATTGAACTTGGTATTTTTTTTTAAAGTTCGGTGCTCAGCAAATTGAAGCAAAATACATTGTAGGTGAAGTGACTCCACCTCAGTTGCACAGTCTTCAGTAAAGAGGGCACAGCTAAGGTTGCTACAGAATGCAGCGCACGAAGTGCCGACTACGCAGCCGTGTGCCCGGCCTTTAACAATTTGGGAAGCAACCACCTAGTGTAACTTCTCTTTACTTTTTCATAAGAAAATGACAATGAGGAAGGAAGTACAGCAGAAATCTTGAACATTACCACTATTATGCAAAAAAAAAAAAAAATACTGTTAACTGTTTTCCCCTCAGTGACTTGATCTCTCAGATGGAAAACTTATGATACTTCTGACTCCTAGCTACCAGAAATCACATGAGATGAACGAGGAAGAAAGACACAAAAGCTATATTTATATCTAGTACTGAACTTCTCAGAAATACCTTAATTTAATTCCTTGCAGAGACTGATAAAAATATCAGATGAGAGAGCCTTTCAACGGATCGATTATTACAATTGACAATACAATATTGCTATATATTGAGCTTCTGAATGTTTTATGCAAAATGTCTCTGTGAAAACAGTCCTTAAATAAGAAAGAAGTCCAGGGCCAAGAATAAATTTAAAGTGGTTGTACAGTTTAAACAAATACCATTCAAATTTTCTGAATGTTATATGTTCAGTGGCATTAAATTAGCATTTATTTATTTTACCTGCTGAAGTCCATGATTTTTCGGCTCTGGAACCAGACACAGATAAGCTTTAGGATGCTACTTGTAAAGCATGTATTTTAATGTTGCGGTAACATTTGCCAGAACTTGTTTTTTTTATTAAATAATTATGGCTAAAATGTGATGAGCAAAGAGTGATTAGAATAAATCTGGGGATTCAGAGACCCATTTATAAAGTTTCTCTTGTTTTATAAAATGATTATCACAGAGAGATATTTATACTGGATCATGCTTGGTTCTCATTAGCATTGTTGTCGTAAAAATATAATTCATAAAAGTTCATGTTTCATTTACGTGTGTGGAGGGTTTTGAACTGTCAGTTGTCTTCCGCCTTCTCACATATGCTACAATTTGGTAGGCAGAGAATTCAAGAGTCCTCCTACTTTTCACACTCTTCCTATTTTAAAATATGGCAGTTTTAGAAAATGGCCTTGTATCATTTATGAGTCTTTAACTTTAATATTATATATTTTCATCTTCATCAGAACATTGAGCTGTTGTTATGTCTGTATGGTTTTCCTCAGAAAATGACTCTGATTGTCTACTGATGCATATATAGGGAAGGGAGATATTTGTAGAGTGGTAAGAAAAGGAACAAGGAAGGCATGTTTTCGAAGGTTATATAAAATGGTGAAACAGGTGTCTTCAGTACCTCTGGGATGCTTTTCTTATAAATTGGGTCTTTCAAGTTCTGATATGGGGAGCTAGGTTTTTAAAAATATGCTTGCTTAGGTTAGTGCTATCCAAAGGAGGGAAAAGTGTGAAAATAAAATAAGAAATTCTGACTCGCCACTAATCTTCCAAGGTTACTAGAGGGATAGAAGCTAGCGTGCCTCTTTGTAAGTACAAATACTAGTTGCTTTTGACTCTTATTGAAAAAATAATATCTTTCCCCCTGTTTGTCACTAGAACTGCCACCAGAAGAAAAGCCCTTCATTTGCCCCAAATAAGCACCTCTGTTTTTCACAGCTTGCAGTAATGCTTAAAGTAAATAAGTTCTTGTGCAGCTAGCACTATTGGATTCATTCAATTGCCTGAACAAAGCTATTGTTTAGAGGTTTACAACAAGCCTTTTCTCTGTTTCCTTTCAAAGACTCTTCCTTGTTCCTGTGGTTGGCATGCTTAATAGTAAGCCTTTTTACAATTTTCAAATGCTAAAGATAATTTTCCCCCACAGAAGAAATGAAGGAAGACTATGACACTCTGGGGCCGGACGCCACGATCCAGACCACAATTAACAATGGTACAGGTAAGTGTGAAGTTGACCACACTAAGATCATATTTGTCCTGTGTCTTGTGAAGTTAGTGGGTATCTCCATGACTTCACAGTTAAGCCAAATATTACAAGGCTCTTATTTTGTTTCAAATGAGAACTCTGTATTTCGGTATTTTAGTCAGCAAATAGATCTTAAACCCCTAATTTGCCTGTGAAAGTTGAGAAAAAATGAAGTGGATGAATGAATCCTTTCCAAGCATGAGTTTGGCAAATTTCTGTAATTTTTTTTATTTTAAAAGACTGCACAAATAATTTTAATATCAGAATATAATATGCCTCTTCCAGCCACCACTTGATATTTCTCATTCAAAGTTCAAATGATATGATCTAATTTCAATTGTAAAATGCTTTTTTCGGAAAGATAAACCAAATTTCCACGAATATCCCTCATAAAAATTGATCATCTGAGGCCCTTTTTATTCTTCCTTTACTTTTAATACTCAGTACTCTCTTGCCCTTCTAAATAATATTTCCTAAGCAAAGTGCTATAAAGGAAAACTGACAATTTTACTTCTTTTTAATGAAACTTAAAAAATACAGTAGGAAGGCAGTAAGTGCTGTTTTGTTTTACTCTGCTCCTGCTGCAGAATGGAGTATCAGGACAATTATGAGAGTCCACTTTCTTTCCCCAAGACAGCGTCTTCTCTCACATTCTTGTATCCCCAGTGCAAATTTACATTTGTCTCGCGATGTTCATCTCTCTTTTCTCGAGTAAGGCCAATTCATTTTGGTGTTTCAGACAATCCTACAGACTACCATTACAAATATCAGCACAGTGCTCAATATAAGGTCATCTCCCAAAACAAAACAAGGGAAAAAATCATGTAACTACTTCCACTCAACTCACCAATCAAACAAAGTTACGGTTTTGTGAAGTTTTAGAAATATAAACAATTAAGATGATATTCATGTCTCACGTATGTCGATACACATCATAATAGACTGCTTGTGCTCTGCCTCTATTCAGAATGTTCTTATTAATAACTTACAAGGCACTAATTTGTTTTCTTCAGTGTAAAATAAGGGGAATAATGGAAATCTAGGCACAAAAATAAAATGGCACAATATGGGATTAGGGAAAACGTATGGAATCAGTAATCAACAATACCAATTTCTAGGTACAGTTCTGGCAATAACTGGATTGTGACCATGGGCAAGTCAGTTACCCTCTTTGGAATTCACTTTCTACACCTGAAAAGTGAATAGATTGAAATAGATGCTTTTTAAAAATATTTCTAGTTTTAATAGTCTCTGTTGCAGGAGTACCCTCACCATGTAAAATAGAAGCATGACAAACTAATTTTACATAAAAACATAATAAATGCCACAAAGTAGATACTTTTTACGATGTCCCAACTCATGAGGTCAGAAATGGCTTCATGTTCCTGTTAAAAATAAATATTAAATTACAACTTTGAGCATATATATATGCTCATTTTATTAACTTTATAGGCATTTAAGGTGTCACAAAAGGAAATTTATCACACAAAGTGACAATTTACTAGCTGTTTTACACACTTAATGTCTAAAGTGAAGTTAATAAAAATTGTTCCTACTCAGACGATTTAAAAATCAATTTTGAATGTTCTTTCACCTAACTTTAAGATTTTTTTTCTTATATCACTTATTATTCCTTAGAGTTTGTATGTATTCAGTCACTAAATAAATTAGTAACTACTCATTGAGTATCTTCTACACACTGTTTCCTGTTTGTGTGGAGAAGATGGGTCAGGCAGTTCAAGACATGCTATTATTTAATTTGGAAGATGCGACTAACACTCAAGAAATAATGGATGATAAGTAAAATGTGTGATAGCTATTCAACAAATGATAGGAACCATAATTATTTCAAGTTAGAGAAGTGGGAGAGATCCTGTGTGTTTGTATTTAGAAAAGGTTTCATGATGGAGGTACAGTGTGAACTAAGTACATTTTCCATAGTCCTAGAGATGTGAGGAAGGGCTTTCTAGCAAAGGGAGAGTATGTTAGCCAACGAAGGCAACTATGATATTTATTCAAAAGGTAGTAAAAGGATTTGGCTGAATCAGAGGGTCCTAGAAGACAATTCGGGGGAAAATGAAGTGGTCATTTAAGTTGAAGCCAGCTGAAAAAAACAACAAACGAGTTTGGGTCATGTTGTCCTACTGTGATTTCTTTGGGGAAAAAGTAGTCTTTGAGAGACCAACTAGAAGCCACTGTGGTTATTCAGGTGTGAAGTGATAAAAAGCTTGTCCTGGAGTGATAAAAAACACATTTTTGTGTTTAGAATATGGCAATACTTGCTATTTCTAGATAGACAAAAGAAAGATCCAATTTGGGGGAGGAGACCTTGGGCTGATCTTTAGATAGTAATATTTTCATATAAAAGTTAGACAAATATATATGAGAACATGAGAATGTCCATTAGAAATGAGGAATTGAAACCCAGGAAGTCAGGGCTCTCTATAGAGATTTGAGTCATGCAAATATATTCAGATAGTATTTAACATCTTGGGACTATGAGACTTACAATTGAGAGTGTTTATTGAAACAAGTAGAAAGCTGAGGCCAGGGCTCCTGGTGGTAGGGGGAAAAGTCAAATTCATTGAAAGAAAAAAGATTGTAAGATAGAAAAAAATATTAAACATTCAGAAAGTAAAGAGAGACAGTTTCAAAAAGGAGAGAATGGTCAATTCAATCAAAAGTTTCAAATAGCTACAATTGTGAAGGAACGCTAAGCAAATACATTGGACTTGGAAATTAGGAATTTACTGCTGATCCTCAGTTTATAACTCAGCCCTGTTAGAAGATAAATATGTATCTCTTCCCAACCATAAGTTCACTGTTTCTTCACTCTAGCATTTTCTTAGATGCAAAGCACATATGGAATTGAAATAAGATATTATTTATAGGGGAAATTACTTGTTAATGGACCATATCTTTCTCTTTACCTGAGTCCTTCTGTGAAGACCCAGCTGACCTTTTCTACTCTAGCCATCTCAACTAAAATGAAATCTTCCTCCAATGAACTCTCGTAGAACAAATCAAATAACCTTTCCATAGGTGCTGTAGTGTGTTGTTAATTAGTATTGTCCAGATCGAAAATTTTGCAAGTGTGAATTTTGCCTTAGGCTACCGCAGTCTGTAAGTGTGCCTTAAAATTAATAAACTCTCAATAAGTGTTTTTATTAATGAATGAATATGGAGTTGTTTGACATATTCCATTTTTCTTTTCTAATCAAAGCAGAACCAAAAGACATCAAAATAGATCAATTTTTTAAAGTTAAGCAAATTTTCTGATAATAAAAGTGTTATTAACTAGAATAACTCATAGAGGGAAGACAAGGAAAATGTCTCTAATATTTTTCTGTGGCTACTCAACACACAAATTTCATTCCTAACTAAAAGTAAGGAAAAGACCTCTGAAGTTCTTCCTTAGTTTAACAAATCTATTAAATAGTAAAATTTAACTTCATATAAATAAAGTAGTCTTTTAGATTCTAAAAGCATATCTCCTTCATAATATATTCTGCTGAGTTTAAATCTGTAAGAAGTAGTGGGAAGGCTTAGTGGAATTGAATCACAGAATTCTAAAATTAAAAGTTACACTATAGAACAATTCTTTAACTATAATTTGATAGTTGAGGAAACTGTATTTAAAAAATGCCACATAGCTAACTGGTAGCAGATTTGGGAATAAAACCTAAATCACCTGATGTATTCTTTTGCCTAAGAAAGTTTTCCACCACTGTGAGGAGCTGAACCTATTAGAAAACATGGTATCATCTTTGACACGTACATACTTTATCTAATTAATCATCAAGTACAATCCATTCTACTGCCACAAATATCATATATCATTTGAGTCATTTTAAATACTCATCTTTCATTTGAGCTGTTACAATGCCTTGCTAACTGGGCCCCTGCTTTCAATCCCTAATTTCTCTAATACATTCTTCACCCTAACTAAGTTAGTTAGAAGTTATTTTCCTAACACTCAGGGAAGATGGATGATCGCAAGTCATCCCCACTCCATTTCATACTCAACCTTGTATGGTTTTCCATTGCTTTCAGGTTGCATTGGCTTTTGAGCTCAGTTGGCACTCTCCATGATCTAACTCCATCTTGCCTTCAGTACTACTTCCCAGAATATGCCCTCACTCTGGAAGACTGTTTACCATTAATAATCCTTTGCCTTGGTCCATGGTTTTCCTTCAAACTAGGAAGCCACTCATTCTCTTTCAGCCTAAGATCTTTCTCAGGCCAACAGCATCATACACATTCTTAAAGGTCGTGGCCACCAAGAAGCCGTCATACAGTCTCCAACTCAAGATCAGCCGTTCATTCCTTTTAGGGCCTTCTTGCAGGATTTATTTAACTCTTCCTCATATTACACTGAGTCACCTGTAGGTATATTTCTCCCCACTAAATCATAAACTTCTTGAAAACAGGAATGCTATAGGGTTTTGGTCACTATTACCATAAATCCTAGAATGGTCCAGGTCAGACAGTGTTTCTGAAGAAATGAGGGAGAGGATGAAAGACAGACAACACTTGGCTTCCCTTTCATCTTTACATATTTTTGACGCCTGGCCTAAAGTAACCAACTAGACATTTTCATCTCCCATTATTCTGGTCTCCCAAACAAGAAAAACTCAGTTACATGTGACTGATCTCTAGCCTTCATGTCCTCCTCTATTTTGTCAGTTCACATTTTTCCAGTAATTCTTCCCTGGTTGCCCAAATTCTGTTCATAGTATCCTTCATTACACCTTAGTACCTTTAGGGCAGAATTCACATTCTTCTCTGGCATTAGGTGCCACCATTTCAAACCAACAATGTTCCATTTTTATCAGACCAAATCCTTGGTAATATCAAAAAAGAATCATACTTATGCCAACCTGAATCTCTGGCCATGCTATTCCTTGAGATACTAATCTCTGTCTCCCTTTCCTCCAGTCGTTTAAATTCTCCCCACCCTTCTGTTCTTCGGGGACAGCTCACATCCTATTTCCTCAATGCGGTCATCCTTGAACACCCAGACCACATCGGGCTCTTCCTTCTCTGAAATCCCACAGCCCTCAGGTGCACACGACTAATTTTAGCATGTTGAGTTGTTCCTCTTTATATTGTTTATACCTATTTCACCTGGTTGATTTCATGAGGACAATTTCTTCAGCGGTAACATGGAGGTAGATTATCATAATATCTACCCCATAGGATTGTTGAGGTAATTAAATATATAATCTATGTATTGTCCTTAGTAAGTGCCCCCAAAATATTTGCTTTAAGGAAAGGACTTTTCCTTGTTTCCTTCAAAGTGCCCAGTATAGCAGTAAATACACATGATACACATTATGACTGGTAAAATTAATGAACAAACGAATGAACAAACAAGTAATTGGTGGAGAAAGAATGGGCTCTGAGAAGGCAGCCCAAATAGGGGGAAACATTCCCTGTGGAGGGAATTAAGTCCAGCATCTTCAGAGTTAACTTGTTAAAGGCAAAAATCAACATTCTAGAGTATCACTACTTTTTTGCAACAAAGTTAGATTAGCAGCATAGCAAGATTGATTTATAACAACATAGAGCCTTGCAACCTCTGATTTATATTAATAACTTTCCACATAGCATTTAGTGTTTCTACACTAATTTTAAAATTTAAAAATGAAAGAAAGTTGTATTTTAACCCATAAGACAAAGAATGCATTTTTACAAAAAACCTTACATCTTCCAGATGTTAATCACATTGAAATTCAGAATGAGATTATTATGTAGAATTTTTAAAAGTGTGTGAAAAAACTGTTTTCCAAGAAGATTAGAGAAATGGAAAATCTTCGGAGCATTATAAACATGAGTTTGTCTAAGAGCTCGTAGCAACAGGTCTTAGGTGCACAGTGATCATTAGCGTTAATGCGGTTCCACATGCATATCAAGACCCAAATAGGCCCCTGTCGTTTCCTCTTTGAAAATGTGAAAGTTATATTTACTCAGACAGTCTACTTCTCTAGTTATAAAGGGCTATTAATAACCACCTGCACCTTTGTTTCCTTTGCTGGGGGAAAAAAAAAAAGCACCTTGTATCTAGAAACTGACTAAGGCCAATTTAGGTCTTAGTTCTTAATCTTACATAAAGCCAGCAAACTATGGTCCAAGGAGTAACTATATACCTTGACTCTAACTAGAATTATTAACATGCTTTCAAAATTTTAAGAATAATACATAGCTTCTTTTACATATGAAAAACAAATGTTGTTTGGGGGTGCTCCAGATTCTAGAGTCACATAAACTACATTTGAATTTTGTCTCTAACAGTTGCTAGTTACATGAACTTGAGTGTATAATAAGCTTTCATTTCTACATCACTAAAGTGGAAATAGTGAATCCCTGTGTACAAATTCTCATTGTAGGGATTAAGTGGTATAGCATTTTTTAAGTACCTAGTACAAAGCCTAACATATACAAGATGCTCACCTTTTAGTTTTGTTTTTGCCAGTTTATTTGCATGTACAAGTGAGCTTTAAACCATTTTTATTCATTAAGAAATAAACACATTCTAAACTGTTTTCACCCTTCACCACAGTTCCTCATTAATTCCTTCTCAAGAAAACAAAAATGCAATGTTTCACAAATTGTAATGGAAGGACTAACCAGTCAATTTGAGAGCCTTTGTCAATTAACTTCCTTTGACATCTTGGAAACTGCGCAGACAAGTTGTAGGACAAGTTTCTTTTCACTGCTCTCACAATGAACTTGAGGTTAAAATAATGAAGATTAAAAATGAATAGCTTAGTTTTCTATCTAACTTCTTTCACTAGCATCCCTTGCTAAGTGTAGGAGAGGATTTGTAGTCATTTCAATGTTTGTGTATAATGATGATGAAAGCTGCCAAAGATTTTTCCTTTACTTGATCACTCACTAGCATCAGGAATCATATCTTTTCTCCTTCCTGTTCAGGATCACAATCAAGTAAATAAATAATAAAGCATTTGTCACTTGTTGGTAACCACTAAGATACTTTCCTTCTTTTCAGTCAGAGTATTTGTTTTGTGAAGAATGTGAACTGAAACTTGAGAAAGAAACTTTAACGAAATGGAAATCTAATTCTAGTCTTTAAGGAATGAAAAATCTTATGGTGTCAAAAGGAAAAACAAAAATAGTAATGACAGGAAGGCAAAATTTACAAATAAATAATTATAACCTCATTAGCAATTTGGATCAGTAGTCACTTAGGGACACCCTACTAAGTGCAAGGTATTTTGTTCGGCATCATGAAAGATACAATGAATAATCACTGTCATTAAGGACTTACATTCAGTTTGGTGAATGAAACAATGGTGGATGAATTAAGAAACGTGTGTAAAATGTTTAACACAATTTTAGATGTAATGTTCAATCATTGCTAGCCATTATTATTAGCAATTATTATAATAATGCATGGATTAAGATGTTTTATTGGAAACACAAGAAGCTGTGTAGGTTCAAGTGCAAAGTGTTCCGTATTGCAGAGGGCTTCTGACAGAGCATAGGATCAGCTATTGGAGACATGAAAACAGAAGATAGCAAATTTTAGGAAAGGTTCTCCTCAGGACAAAGGCTCGCTGAACATGCCTCTGTGCAAAAGAGAATGAGAGAAAGGCCGAAAATGTAAGACAGGGTGAAAGATTGAACAGATTATCAAAGGAGTTGTGAGGGGATAGGTTTTGGATGGTAGCCTTGGCTATGGGTAGAGGTACATGTTTTTAGCACTAAGATAAAAAAAAGAAGGATGAATGATGGTAGATTTTGTTTGAATTTAAGGCAGTTTAGGGGATTCACATTATAAGGGTTGCATTCTTTGAAGTAAATAGGAAATCAGCTCATCGGTTGACAGGGAATGAGAGAAGGGTTGGAATCTTGAGGAGTCAAAGTGTAGAGTAGTTGCTGTGGCCAATGTATGGAGATTTAGTTATCATCGTAAAAGAATATCTTGTCTTGATAGCACAAACTGAAATAAGTCAATACAATTATTAAAATTTCTTTAGATGTTTTAGATACTCTAGAAGCAGGGAAATTGGACTAGATTTTAATTCGGCAAGGTAAGAATGCAACGAGAATAAAAGTTAGGGATGGAAGTGATTTCAGGCTTCCAGGTGACCTGAGGCAAGTATAAAATCAGAATGGGTGAAATGGGCTGGGGTACTTGTCAGGGCCTAATTATCACAACGAAGTACCTGTTTCAGGGGAATGAGAAACTCAATGATGGGGAAGAGCACAAAGCTGAAATCAGAGAATGGAAGTTCCAAGTTCTGGTTCATAGGGATGAAACTGTCCCCGAGTTAGCCCAGTACCAAGGTGTGGCCACCCATGTTTCTGGGGTAGAGAAAGTCAGACACTGTGAAGCCAGGATACCCACGGACTATCTTTTGAGTAATGATGTTTTGAGTAATAATAATGGCAATCTGGGTTAAATACAATAGTAGGAAGTGTGTCATTTTACTTGAGCTATATAAGCAGTGTTATAACACATACTAGAGAAAAATGAATGACTTAAAGTTCAAAAAATACGATTACAAATTGGAGGCTTTTTGATGGTAGAGGTTAAGTTTACTCTTCTCCATACTTCCTCTCAGTAGGCATAATGTTTGTAAAACCTTGATGGTTGATGAACAGTTTTTTTTTTCTTGAATTAATTAATAAAGGAATAACCAAGTAGGTGAGGAACAAATTAATAAAATAAGAACACTGATTTGAAACAGTGATGTGAACGAAGGAGTGTGTCGACCCATCCTCCTTGGTCTATGCGTTAAGACAGGTGAAAGCAGGGGCGGCTCTGCGGGAAAGGTTGTGAGGGACAGGAGCTTACCAAGGGACAGCACAGTTCCATTGAATCTGCAGAAGAAGAATGCACAAAGGAGGATTGCATGAAGCATGTGGGGAGTAAACGAGTAATACATGAAATTGGGAAGCACAATGAACCGTGAATACAGTCTCTATTCCTGAGTTAAACTTGAGACATTTTTTATTTACTATAACCATAATAATTAATAAAAATTCACCTTTGCAAGGTGGTTCATAAAGTTACTCTATATTGAGTGCCTTTAGAAACATGATTAAAAATATAAAATACCCAAATTAGGAAAATGCAATTCTCAAATATTAAACAGAGATTTTAAATAAACATCTCAAGTGGAGAATTTAAAGAACACTTATGATATTTTTGCCTTGTCACAAAAGACATAGATGAGAATTACCCTGTAAAAACAAAATAAGCACAGGATTCAGAAGAATGGGGACATGAAAAGTGGACAAAGCAATTTTAAGTTAATATTTTATTTATTATGAAGTTAGCATTTATGGTGGCTCCCCCCATCCTAATTTCATGGCATTCTACTGTTGTTTAGAACTATTTATAATGTCATAGTGAACTTTTCAGAACCTAGAACCTATTCAGATCATAACCAATCAGTTAGGCATGAGGAAAAAGTAAAAAATGGGATTCTCTCATAATGAGTTATCACCAGAGAGTTGAGAAGTAATGGGTTAAGAGCCAGGATATATGAATTCTCCACCCTGCTCTTTCAGAAATTTTGTATGTAACTTTGCATAAATCATGAACCTCACTGTACCTTAGTTGTATCATCTATTAAATGAGGAAATTAGAGTAGCAATTTCGGACCTCACCTCACCCAACCCTTCCCTCTAATGACATTTTACCGGGAAGCATGAACAAAGGAAACGAAAAGCAAGGGGCTGCGATAGTTGTCATGGGAGGGGAAGTTGTCGTGGGAGTTCTCAGGGGCCCTGCCTCATGGTATTATATCCAGGGCCTGCACAGTCACACGAGGCCCTGTGCTTGAGGTCCCCACCCATGGTTTAATACTTTGCTGTTGACATTTTGCACTGGACCCCACAAATTAGGTCATCAGTCCTGCTTATACCTCGAAAAATGCATTTGGAAAACAGCAGAGTATAAATAACCAGGATGGGAAGGTGTGGGATAAGGGATTTGAGTCCCAAAGTGCCCCACAGGAACTCCAATTCTGTCCAGGTTTACAAGTCCTTCCTGGTGTCTTCAGGATTACTGAATCCCAGGTAAACATCTAGAAGACCTAGATTGAAAATCTTGCTTGACCAAGAAACATCATGGAGCAAGGCACAGCTCTCCTAAAATGGTAGTATTTGTGATGAGGTTAGCAGCTAGCAAGTTGTTAAGCTTCCTTAAGCACAAATTCTGAGTCATATCACTAACATAGAGAAAGTGGAGAAAAGAGTAAGAAAGTTTCTCTACCTTTATTATCTCCTTGGTAAAACTTCCAATTTCTCTTACTACTCTTACATTAAGATTAGATTAACTCTTTTAAATTAGATATCTTTTTTATATGGTGAAAAGAGGCCATACAATTTTGATCATGGGGTATTTCTCAGCAAGGGCTGAGTGCGTGTATAGTGTTAATCTATTGTGCAAGATCAGTTTATTAGATAATTCAAGTAGCACCTAAATACTTAACCAGGAGCTATATTATCATAAAGCATGTCATTTTCTTCCTTTGTAAAATATCTACCACACTTTTGTATGATGGGTTTTACCATCCAGTCAGATATGTCATGCAAATTATCATTTTAATTTTTCAGTTTACTTCATATAATGAATTCTCAAAAATAAAGTAGAGAAAAGATAGGTTCTGAGGGGAGAAAAACAGAAGCAACACTTGGCAGGTTAGACAGGGGGATCATTTTCAAACTATAATCAGTGTCCACCAAGGAGAGCCTGTCACTTCCTGGCTAATGAATGCTGTTGTTTCATTAGCTGTGTTTGCGATTAGGAGCAGCTCTCTTCGCAGCAAGAGTTCCCACAAGAAATAACTGATATCCCAACCTTTTTGAGTGCCTCCTTCATTCAATCAACAAACATTTAATAAGCACTGTTTTCCTTGTGACGTTTCTGTAGTTTCCAGGCAGCTCCAACATATTTTTTCTTTATCTGTGTATGTGGTTCCTCCATCAGAAAGCTGTGTTGATCTGAGTTTTTAATTGAAAAGAATATGGTGAATAAAAAAGCAAATGGGTTAGGGTGATTAATTAACTGAAATTACGGAATTCTGAAACTTCAAGGATACCCCAGAAAGCACATACTGGCTCACTTTAAAGATGAGGATATTGAGATTAAAAAATACAAATAGCTGAGCCAGTGTGAGGACCCTAGTGACCCAGGACCTGGTCTAATTATTTAATTATCGCATGCTGGGCACTGTAGAAGGACCTGGTAATACAAAGCTGAATAAGACAGGACCCATGCCTCTCTATCAGTTCACAGACCTGTAAACCACAGATTACAATGTGACATGATAGGCTCAAAAACGGAGGTATGCGGATGATACTCAGTAAATGCAGACTGAGGGTATGAACTCAGTTTAAGATAGTCAGGAAGGCTACCTGTCATGGGAGTAATTCTGTGCTGTTCCCCAGAACCATACTGAATGCCTTATTTAGCCAGGTGAGGCAGAAATTGAATTCCTAGAGTAGTGATTCTTAAACTGGGCAAGTGTCAGAATCCCCTGAAGGACTTGTTAAAACACAGATTACTGATTTCATAGGTCTGGGTTGGATCCCAAGAAATCACATTTCTAACAGGTTCCCAGGTAATAAACACTGATGCTTTGAGCCTGGAGGCCACATTTTGAAAACCACAGCTCTAGAGCATCCTTACATGTTTTATATATGAAAAACTCAGTGAATCGCTGCGCAAAAACACCCTACTTTATAAACCCTCTAAAATATAAGATAGTCTAACGATCTTTTCTGTAATATACTAATTCAAATTTTTAGATTCCACAGTAATGTAAAAGATGATACATATTATATAATTTCAGAATTTTTTTAAGGAATGGATTCTGTATGAATATGTAACAATCAAAACTGCCTATTCACAATCCCTTAATAACCTCACTTTAAAACTAGACTCTGTCCCTAACTGGGCCACTTCCTGCTGTTTTGGGAGAGATTTGACCCTGCAGAGTAGTATAGATTCCCATCTCCCTGTTCCTTCTGCAAGTCTCTCTCCTAAAGCTCTTACACTTGGGGGAATCTCACTGGCATCCGAACATGGGTTCCCCAGAGAAAACCATGTCAGAGCAGGAGTGGAGAGAATAGCTCAGACGCTGTGCGAATTCCCAAGAAGAGAAGAAAACTTTGTCGCTCTTGATGAGCCTTCCTGGCTTTACACACACCTCTGTAACAGTCGGAGGCTCTGGTGATTTGCCCATGAAGCTGTGTAATGAGAAAACTATCATCCTTTTCCCTCACGGTTGTTTTTTAGATTTCTGGTGCCAATATGTATTTTGGAAGCCTTCTGCAGAAAGGCACACATGCATTTTTAATGAAGAAATGCTTATATTCCATTAATTAGTCAACTTTAAATAAAGTAGCTGTGAGAATTTATATACCTCAACAAATGCTGAGGGTGGACTTCTTTAATCTAAAAAATTCAATATAGATCACTAAATTAAAAAACAATTCCCTGTTTTTTATCCTCTGAAGTGTTAATAAAGGGACTATTTTTTCAAAAAGGTGGTGAATCCAGTCACCTAGATTTTTTATTGTTTCTGCTGGTCCCTTTGCTTGAATGTATGAAGTGAGTGAAAGCCAGATTATATGATAAATGCATAATTTCTGTGTTATACTGAGGAAGTACTCAAATGTATCTTCAAAATATACATATAAGTATATTTTTGCATATTTATGCATGTATAAATATGCATATTTATACTTGTATATTTCAGAATCATAAGCATTTCATGTATGTGTCTTTAAATATGAGAGTCATAGAATGATGAAAAAATTATTAGTCAACAGGATTGTGTCCTCACCCCCAGCCACACTCTCTGGCACTATGTAGGCACTCAATAAACAGTTATTAAGTGAAGGTATGGATGAATGATTCCACTTAGGTTTTTACATGCACTTGCTTTAACTCTTCTAGAGCCTCCAAGATATTTTCCTTTCCAAAACAATTATTTATTCATGTTGATGTTTATTAAAATAGTTTAGCATAATATTCAAATATGTTTCTTCATTTTTTAATGAAAATTAAAAACATGCTGGGTATTAGACAAGTGATAATAGAGTACCTGTCTTCCTACATGAACACATGCTTGTTACATAGAAAGAAAATAAATGGTGAGGTGATAAAAGTGAAAAGAGGGAAACAAAAAGAGAAAGATTAAGTGTCAAGGTTTCCTTACAATTTAATTACTTGTAAATACTAAATTAAACTCACCTTTAAGAATCTTTGAGAAAGGATCATAAAACAACTCAATTATGGGAGGTGGTGACAGATCTGAGTACCAATATATCTCTTACGTATAAAGTTCTGTTAACATTTCATGTTTTTTAAGCAATTATTTTTAAAGTCAGTCTGTAGTGATAACTTACCATTATCTATCTAAAATATCAATCTCTAAGCTATACAAGAAGGTATTTATGAAAGTATTAATAAGCAACATTAGTAAGAGTGACTGTCATATTTATGAGAAATTTGAGGCCTTTTTAACTTGTAGGGACCTAGAAATTCACCCTAACAATAATAAAATACACGTGACTATGAGGAAACTTGTTTAATTAATGAAATTCCTTTTTTTAGATAGAGAAAAGTTTAGTTGACCTTAGGGAAGGTTGAGATATTTGCAAGACATCAGGGTAAATTTTAGGACTAAATGCAAAATCTCTGGAGAAGGTATAGGAAGAAATTACTTGAGGTTTCCTGTGAATTTTTATTATGGTTTGATCATAAATACCATGCAAATATCCTTTGTTAGTGTGTTTTGGCAGTTCTTCCAGGAGACCAAGGAGTGAAGAGGATTACTGAAAAAAAAAAAAAAGTAAAATGAGGTTGATTTTAGACTAGAAAAATGCAGTGGGGAATTCTTTAACTTTCTAGCCAATTTTCTACCTCATTCCTGTGTCCACCATACAGTATTATAAAATCCCCGCAAAAAACAAAAATGGAAACTTCCAAATAGAATCAAAATTTCATTTTTCCCAACAATTTTTTGAATAACTAAAATTGAATCCCATAATTTGTCCTGCTGCCATAACAATTAGGTGATTTGGGGTCTAAGAGACTGAAACACACACAGCCTAAACTTAGAAAAGGGGATGTTCCAGATCACAGAATCTAAGGAGGGCTGACAACAGAGTCCCTGGAAGGACAGAGGTGCAGCTTGGCCTCAGAAGCAAATACAGATAAGAATGTACTGTCCAGACCTTTTATCCGTCTCTGCTTTTCTCTGTATGTCTGCTTCATTCTCTCTCTTCATAAATCTTACTCTACATGGGCTATATCAACTCCTTTGTTCTACATGGTATAGCTGAAGTCACTTGGGGAGGAAGACTTCCTTGAAGCTGTCTTCAGAACAAAGTCCTAAAAGCATAGGAAAAGGATTTACTGAACTCAGTTGGATTTGTTGGCTACCTCTGGACCAGTCGATTGTTTGGCCTGGAGAATGAAAGACTAAGATTGGTTCACTTCCAGTACAACTTCACTCACTGTGATTAGGGGAGCAGGATCATGCAATGATGTGGCAGCTGCCTGGGGTATCATAGCACTTGGCAATAGGGAAAATGGGGAGCTATTCCTAGGAAAAGGAGAATGTTGTAATACAGAGTAGGAAAACCATGTGTTACTGGTACCCAGAGCAACATCAGGCAAAACCCACATTATATCCATGATGGTTATACAATGCCTAGTAAATTAAGGCTAGGTTCTAGCCCACTTAAATGACTCTAAATATGAAGATACATAACTAATAGCATATCTGTACCACATGATGAAAAGTCCTGAAGGGGCAAATAGATGTAAATGATTGAGCATTATCTTCTTCTTGAAATCCTTTTTTGAATATTCACTTGGGCCCTACCAGACTTGCAAGTACAAAGTCTGTCCAGAAAGTATCCAGCCATGCAATATGAAAAATTGAGACATTTATTTAAAAAGGTACAAGATACAAGAAACATTGTACATGGGACAATGATGCCTCAGTCCACTTCAAAATAGGAACCTCAGGGCCTCACACAGTTCTTCTAGTTGCCATCAGCTGCCCCATCATATTTTCCTGAATCTTATTGATGGTCTGAAATCTCTTTCCTTTCAAAGGTGATTTTAATTTTGAGAAAAGTCAGAATTCGCAGGGCATCAAATCTGGCCTGTAGAGGGGCTGAGTCACCTGAGTGATTTGATGCTTTGCCAAAAAACTGCACAAGACGTGATGCATGAGCAGGCACATTGTTGTGATGAAGCTGCCAATCGCCAGCTGCCCATAGCTGTGTTCTTCTGAATCATCTGAGTAGTTTCCATGGAAGAATGTTCAAGCTTAATGCAAACTTTCACATAGATTCGTTGCTGTACTCACTCTGTCATTTTGAATGTGACAGCCACACAGTACACATGCTTACTCAATGGTGTCTACTGCCCCCACTGCCTAGTACAATAAAGTCATCATTGTTCACACATGTGCATTCCAGTCCACTCTCTTTGGCTGCCAGGTTAGGTTCGTGTTGTGCAAACCCTTCTCGTTATATGAGCAATGGCTGGAATTTTTCCAGACAGACCTCATATTTATGATCCACACTACAGTTTACTGCATAACTGTTCTACAGTTGCTTGAGTAGTAGAACCAAGTTTCTAGCTCAACTGCAGGTGTCTTATCTTATGTTTCCTTTTACTAGAAGACTTCTACACCAAGATTACTGTTAGGGAAATAATTTATCCCACATATATTTCATAAATGATTCTTGAGAATCTACTAATCTCTAGGCAACATACTCGACGCTCAGGATACAAAGATAATCAAAGATGATCCTTAAATTAAGAGAGCACATAATTTGATGTTTTCTGTCCCCATCACACTTCACATAGAAGTCTAACATGTCCAAATTTGATCTAGGAAGTAAATTGTCTCTCAAAATACCAGTGGTATATCTACATGCAGTTTAGTTTGCCTATCCAGAAAAATCAGAATTCTTTTCCCTTTTAAGCTAAAAAGGCTATTAATGCAAATCAAATTGAATTTGCATTTGATTACATTTCTGATGGAAACATTCACATGCAAATCAAAATTCATGCAAAGATAGCCAGATAATTCAAATAGTTGCTGAAATATCAAGATAAAATTAGGATGTTAAATGTACATCCATCATGTGTTTACTAGGACTAAGGATCCTCAAGTGAGACAATGTTCTTGAAAAATGTAAATAAATTGTGTCGTGAACATTTGACATTTGAGTAGGTCTGAGTTTAGAGGGAGCTCTACATTACTTTCTACGGCCACAGTGCTGAAAAAGAAGTCAGTCATTGGTCAAATGAGTTAAGTTGTTCAAAAGAGGTTCATCTTGGATCTACCATTTTGTCTCCTCTTTTTCTTGCCCTTAAAAACAAAAGGTGATTTTTGATAGATATGAAGTTATTTTGATTATCCAAAACAATCTACAAATAGTTTGTGCAAGTAGGCAGTTGCTTCATGCTTTTTAGCGACTTAATGGCACAAGATAAATGGCATCATCAACAATAATCACCAATAAGTGTGGTTTGGAAACCAGCCGTCGCATCATGAGCATACCAGCGGGAATGTGACCTGATTTACTCTTCTAAGAAAATATTTAAGATTTAATATTCTAAGAAAAGACTTAAGCAAAATTTCAATTTATAAAATCTCGACCCACTATTGCACATTTCAAAACCATATTTGAAGGAAATATGGGTCTTGGAATCACACTCTTGCTCTTGTTACAATGAACAGAAGTTGGAGTGGCAAAAGAGAAAGGTTTGAGATCACCATATTCAGGATTTAGCACTTAGTTTCATAGTCTACAGAATGTAATGCTGCCCATTTCTCTTCCATTTGATCCAGTGTATTAGCTTATACATTGCCTCAATACATTATACACTAGCTTATACATTAGCTTAAAGTCTTTTTAGCATTCCAGTGGTCCCTGCTCTGGTGAAAGTCACCTACCATATATCAAATTTGAAAAACCTGAACTTAAGGGAGGATCTTAGCCTTCTTACCATCTTTGGCATCCCTAATTCTTCCCCAAGACTAGAGATTTTACTTCTGAAGTATCTCTCAATTCTAGCCACTTCTCTTGTCATCTCTATCACTAACACCTTAACCTTTATCTTTTTTCATGGCCTATGGCAAGAGACTAGTTCCTAACTAGTTTCCCAAAATTGACTTTTCTTTTCCTGCAGTCCTTATCACATATAGCCAAATTTTTCATTAAAAAATGCAGATAATCCATAATTTCATCCAACCATCATCCTTGCTTAATACCCTTCATCGACTTCCTGTTCCCTCTTAAAATAAAACCCAAATCCTTAACAGGGCTGTCACTTGCTGTATGGTATGGTCCCTGCCTGCCTCTTCACCCTGACATCCCACTGCTCCGCTTTCCCTCTCAGCATGCCAGCGCTGTCGTTTTAGCTCCTGAAGTGCACCATGCTCCTTCCAGGCACCGCTGCTCTTCCCCAGCTTCCGAAGTTCACCTTCAGGCATTTTCAGTGAATGCCTCTCTCATCTTCCAGACTCAGCCATGTCCCCAACAGGCCCCCCCTGTACTTCTCTCATACCACCACACAACTTCCTGTCCTAATACTTACTTGGGTTTGTAATGTTATATTCCTCTTTGAGATAATGTCACTTGTATTGCCCACTCCTATGGCTTCCTGAAGGATGAGACCGGGTCTGTTTTTTGCCTATCAAAACAAGACACGATGACTGTCACATACCAGGCATTCAGTAAATACTTGTTGAATTCATGGAAGGTTCCACTTTCTATTCTCATCTGTAATCCACAAGTTCACAATAGTGAAAGCCAAAAATAAAAATAAAATAGAAATTGACTGACTTGCTTGAAGATCACCCTGCCACAAATTACCAAGGAGAATTAGTGTAGCAAGTACTATGATCTTTTTTATGGCAGAGAAGGTGAGATGAAGAATACAGTGTTATCAAAGTTAACTGCTTCAGAAACTATGAAATTAGAATTCCACCATTAATTGTACAAAGCATTGTACATTTTCTTACCTACTTATAGTAGAGAATAATGTAACAGCCACTCTCCCAACTCTGTCTTGTCCATAAAATTTTTTATTTAGGACATTTAAGGCACAGCTTATTTTAGAAACATATCTAGTAGGTTCAGATAAACACAGTCCTGTCACACATTGCTGAAGTTGATTTACAACTATTATTCATTTAATGGGAATAGAGTCATAATTACAAAATTTAAAAAATAATACCAAATTCATACAGCTACATAGCCATTTCCTTAACTCACTTTGTAACTTTGTATTTTATTCCTATCAGTAATGGGCTTAATTTTATAATCAGCAGCTTTAAAATACCAAGCAACATACTGAAATTTTAGGAAAAGATAAACTGCCACATTCCATGATTTTTTAAGAAAGTCACATTATTATCTCTCTAGGAAGATCTGCCTTTTCACATCTGGCTCAGAGTGTGCGCTCCTGGTCCTCTGTGATATTCAAAGTGGATGGTTCAAAGCTTTTGTTTAGCAACAGGATGTATCTGTGGTTAGGGACGTTAAGTTTAGTGGACAAAAAAATTTAAATATACCTTTATTAAAAGACGAGAATGTTTTTTATAGACTATTAAAGTAGCTTTGAGCTTAACACTTAGGAATCTTAGAATGTAGTTCTGTTTTTTAAAACAAAATCCCTAAAAATGATTTGTGAGTCATGTGGACTAGTATTCCTGGAAGAAAATAAAATGTGCCTATTTAACTTAAAGCAAAGTCCCCTTTTTTGGATATGTGATAAGAATAAACAATTAACCAATAGCCAGTCATCTGCAACATTTCTTACAAATAAATTAGGTATTTGTAGTCTTTTTGTCAGCTTTAATATTTCTTAGTAGCAATGATGTAAGCAGACTTGGGTGCCTCAGAAGAAGTTCCTGCAACCACATTTCTTCTCCTTTTATGATTTCAGTTAAGAATGCAAATTGCACATCAGACTTTGAGGAATACTTTGCCAAAAGAAAACTGGAGGAGCGCGACGTCCATGCAGTCAGCATCGAGGAGTACCTTCAACGCAGTGACACAGCCATTATTTACCCAGAAGCCCCCGAGGAGCTGTCTCGCCTTGGCACGCCAGAGGCCAATGGGCAAGAAGAAAATGGTGAGGCTGTAATTCATTTTTAGCCACTACACTGACCTCTGCAGCTGTTACAATTACAAATGCACTACATGCCTGGGTGTTTACCTTAAAATTTGAAGAACAGCTGCAGAGGCATGGAATTTCATGAGCAAAGATTAGAACTGTAATTTTAGGGTATTGTGAAATTTTTTTTGTCAGCAAATTTGTGTCATTTGTACATCCAATAAAGAACAAGAACAATTAGAGCCTATTTCTCTCAGATAAAAATATCTACATTAATTCCTATCTTTCTGAAATATTTCACTTTTGAAAGAAAAAAAAAGTTTAGAGATACTGACCCTAACCTTCTGTTCTTTATGGACACCTGACAAGCTCCCTCACACTGTGAATTCCTGAGTCATTTGTGACTAAAGGCGTACTGCGAACTGTCAGTCACCTAAAAAGAAGTTCCTCATTTATCAGCTGTTTAAATTTCCCCCAAAAAGCTCAAGTAATTAATTAATTTTCTGGCGCAGCGTGAGCTGATTCCGACAAGTCTGCCCTGGGTGTGCGAGGGGACTGGTGTGCGCGGAGGCCGAGTGCAATGATGGCACTCTCGTGGAGCAGATTGCAGTGATTCCTGTCATACCATCCCGGGCAGTCAGCCCATTAGCTGCCATTGATTTACTGACCTTTTGGCCTGCTTCTCTCCCTCTCGTCTCTCGGCTACAGACCTGCCACCTGGAACTCCAGATGCTTTTGCCCAACTGCTGACCTGCCCCTACTGCGACCGGGGCTACAAGCGCTTGACATCACTGAAGGAGCACATCAAGTACCGCCACGAGAAGAATGAAGAGAACTTTTCCTGCCCTCTTTGTAGCTACACGTTTGCCTACCGCACCCAGCTCGAGCGGCATATGGTGACGCACAAGCCAGGGACAGATCAGGTGGGGGGTTGGTTTTAAGTGATTTCTTTCTATAATAACCCCTTAGAGAAACGATATTGCTTTGATTGGCAATCATTATTAATTTTTCATGGCATTTTGAAGATGCAGATCTTTTAATGGTAATAGCTTTAATTGAGGTCTAAATGATTTTTTGATGGTCTCTTCTAATATGATTTAATAGTCTTATGTTCACGATCGAATGAGTGTGTTAATTTCTAATTTAGAAATTTTATTTGCACTTTAACTTGACTTTAGTTTCATTTTTATGTTCCACAAAAAGTGAATGAAATTGTAGCATTTTAATTATACATTATTAAACATCTCAGCAATTTTAATTCCATTTTTCACCCAGTTTTACTTAGAAATTTTTTTTCACAGAGGCTCTAAGTCATAGTAAAAGAAATGTGTGTTTCTTTCATTTGTCATATAACACCTTCAATTACTTAGAGAATTTTTACAAACTGTTACTAGTTTATGAAATCTAATTAAGTGTTTTAAGGAAAAATTTAAAAAGCACATAATATATATGTATATATTAAAAGTAAACTGGATTACTATAAAAATGTTGGATGTACATTAAAATGATCCCTTCATATGCATATTTGTTGCTGAATGTTAAAATTAATCTGCCTCCTTTGGCTTGCTTGTGTTAAAAATAAAAATTCTGTCTCCAACAGGTAAGCACAGCTTCTTAAATCCTTAAAATAATTGAATAGGATTGATTCACAGTGTCTCTTAAGTGTTTTAGCAAAACTGCTCTTTCTGCCCTCCTGGGAGGACTGACTGCACGCTGGTGTTAGGGGGTGTTCAGATGGTAACAGCCACGGTGTGCCCTACGGCCCAATGACTGGCCCTCCAGAGCTCGAATCGCCCTGGATAAGCTTTGCCACCATACCTGCTTTAAAAATTATTAAACAGGATATTCTACAAAATTCTTAAGTGTTTTTTTTTCTTACGGGCTTTCTTTTCTTTGACAGAGGAAAATGAGAATAAGCAAACAATCAAGCAATGAGGATGACACTGTATTATGGAATTTTACTATTTTAAGAGATCAGCCCATGTAAATCTTTCCATTTATGTCTAATTGGGCTTGTCACCTGAATGTTTTTGAAAGTTCAGTTATAAAAACTATGCTTGCCTAGTTACACTTATGTAACAGTTTATCTCCCCTTGCTTATATGCACAAGAACTCTAGGAAAAAAAAGTGCCTAGATATTTATCTAGCATAACTGCTTTAAATTTCACATGCAGAAGTGCGATTGTGTTGGCGCATTATGAATGGTAGCTTTGGTGTTGAAAAGTCCCCTCATTTGCTCATGGCATTTACAATTAGTAAATTAAAATGATTGTATCATATTAACAGTGGCACAACTAAAGTTTATAGTAGTCCTCTGAGGGCTGTGGGGGGAGACAAAGCAGCTGTTGCTGTTTGTTTATGCAACTCAGCAACATATGAGCGCTGGTCCCTCAATGGCGCTCCGCGGGCTGGGCTCTGCTTGATCTTTGAAGGTTGCTGCTGTTTGAACAAACCTCCCTGTGTCCCATGTAACACCATCTGTCTCACTAGGAATGTGGGAAGATTCAGCACACCCTAGCAGTTGTCATACCGTTTCTGTGCTGTCTTTTTGCAAAAGGCTTTTGTGTCATTGCTGCTTGAAAAAGGCTGACCTCCTACCTTGAGCATCCAGAGTGGATGACTGTATTTCTTTTTCTTCAGAATTCGAAGTCACAGTGCTTTTTTCCCCCTTGTTCAAAAAGGTCAGCTGTGTTTGATTATATCTTCACTGCTTTTAACTTGTCTTTTCAGCAAACTTTTTTTTCTTTTTTGGTCCCTACTCCCTAGCACACTACTAAAAAGGAAAATGGAAAAGTCGTTAAGGTCTTTCCTACTGGCCTGTGATAAAACTGCTCAAGCAGCTAGAACCCAAGATGTTGTCTCTTACATTTGACAATGAATCACATCTGATATCCAGCACCTCAGGAAAAAGAGGGTTTACATTTGCTACTAGCACAGTGAAGGAGATATTTAAACATGCTTATCATGTAATGAAATATTTATAGTTTAGTGTTTATTTTTGTTTGTGTGAAGTTTTTTCTTTCTTCTTCAAATTTGGTATTGCTTCAGTATAAGACACGTTTTTACCCTGATATGGAAAATTTGATAAAATTAAGTATTAGTGTGAGGAGTTATTGGGGGGACAATTTAGAATTTTCAAGATAATATTTTTTTTCTTGACAAAATAGTTGCATTCCAACAGAGAATCTTCAGATTTTACAATTTTCAGTAAACACAGAGAACCGCAAACATCTTCACAATTATGTTTTCTCATCTCAGAAGGCTCAAAGAAACATTTTGGAAGACACACTACAGAGATAATTCTGAAGCAAGTGTTGGATGCACATGTGAAAGCGCTTTTTTTTTAATTTGTTCCAATTTTATTGCCAACATTATCACTTTTATTGCAACTCTGAAAGACTGGGCAAATAAATAAACATGCACTCAAACCTTTTGGCCTGCCTGAAAAAGAGGCCTTTTAAAAATATTTGTAACAAATTTCCTTTGTTCCTCCTGCGCAAAACTGATGTCAGTCTCTCTCCTTTCCTAGCACCAAATGCTGACCCAAGGAGCAGGTAATCGCAAGTTCAAATGCACAGAGTGCGGAAAGGCCTTCAAATACAAACACCATCTGAAAGAACACCTGCGAATTCACAGTGGTGAGTAGCAGAGGTGCTGGTGTTCACATTTGCATTTTGTTTCATTAGGGGAGTCTTAAAAGACTGCTTAAAATTTACACAATCTTGTTTGTAGCTTTTTGGAACTACTCATTTATGTCATAAACTATGTGTGTCTGCTTTGTCTTCATGAGACTTATTGTTACCACCAATAGCATGATGTTGTAGTAAGAAAGGAGAGGAGTGCTTGTAGTTCCCAGAAATTGCAAATGTGTTGATTTATCACAAAATATAGAAGCTTCTTTTTGTCCTTTTAAAAACCCTTCACCAGACTAAATATTTTTTGACCTGGTCACATTCTGAAGGATATTCATTTTTGATACCTAATCATGAAAGAAAAAAATTGAAGAATTTTGGAAAAGAGCTTGTGTATGATACATAGTCCTTCATTCCTGAGAGCTGTATATTATTACAGAACAAAACCCTGTGGCCGAGATCTCTCCTTTATAACTATTTTGATAACTCTGCCAAGCATTTTATTACCAAATTGGATGCTATTCAAAGGACTGGTTGGATTGGTAGAATCAATGGAATCTCCACAGAGTTGATTAAAGCCATGGCTACACTTCCCTTTAAATACTGTGACATCTTTATTGTGCTATTGACCACACATTAATCTGACACTGTGTTTAAATAGGAGGCTGCCGATGGCAAGACAAGATTTGGAATCTTGGCTGAAAAAGGCGTAGATAGCCCTCACCTTCCACTGTTAACATCTTGAATTATATCTTCTCAGGGTAGATAAAGCCCAGAAACAGTTATGGCCACATAATTCTAATCTAAGCACCTAGAATGTAGAGGTACCTCACTGTGTTCCCTTCCTTTAGTTGAACAGATTCTTGTTTTGGTAGACAATTGCAGTCATTAACCAAAGAAATGTAATGTTAATTTTAATTGTCATTCTAGGTGAAAAACCCTACGAGTGCCCAAACTGCAAGAAACGTTTCTCCCATTCTGGTTCCTACAGTTCACACATCAGCAGCAAGAAATGTATTGGTTTAATCTCTGTAAATGGCCGAATGAGAAATAATATCAAGACGGGTTCTTCCCCTAATTCTGTTTCTTCTTCTCCTACTAATTCAGCCATTACCCAATTAAGAAACAAATTGGAGAATGGAAAACCACTCAGTATGTCTGAACAAACAGGCTTACTTAAAATTAAAACAGAACCACTAGACTTCAATGACTATAAAGTTCTTATGGCCACACACGGGTTTAGTGGCACTAGTCCCTTTATGAATGGTGCACTTGGAGCCACCAGCCCTTTAGGAGTTCATCCATCTGCTCAGAGTCCAATGCAGCACTTAGGTGTAGGGATGGATGCCCCTTTACTTGGATTTCCCACCATGAATAGTAATTTAAGTGAGGTACAAAAGGTTCTACAGATTGTGGACAATACGGTTTCCAGGCAGAAAATGGACTGCAAGGCTGAAGAAATTTCAAAGTTGAAAGGTTATCACATGAAGGATCCATGTTCTCAACCTGAGGAACAAGGAGTTACCTCTCCTAATATTCCACCCGTAGGTCTTCCAGTAGTAAGTCATAATGGTGCCACTAAAAGTATTATTGACTACACATTAGAAAAAGTCAATGAAGCCAAAGCTTGCCTCCAGAGCTTGACTACTGACTCAAGGAGACAGATCAGTAATATAAAGAAAGAGAAGCTGCGTACTTTAATAGATTTGGTCACCGATGATAAAATGATTGAGA
Source organism: Tonatia bakeri (assembly GCA_004024845.1). Classification (NCBI taxonomy): domain Eukaryota; kingdom Metazoa; phylum Chordata; class Mammalia; order Chiroptera; family Phyllostomidae; genus Tonatia; species Tonatia bakeri. The sequence goes on along the minus strand of PVIA01000676.1, from coordinate 58,304 downwards.
ACCACAACATATCCACTCCATTTTCATGCCAGTTCTGTAAAGAAAGTTTTCCTGGCCCCATTCCCTTGCATCAGCATGAACGTTATCTTTGTAAAATGAATGAAGAGATCAAGGCAGTCCTGCAACCTCATGAAAACATAGCCCCCAACAAAGGCGGAGTTTTTGTTGATAATAAAGCCCTCCTCTTGTCATCTGTACTTTCTGAGAAAGGAATGACAAGCCCCATCAACCCATACAAGGACCACATGTCTGTACTTAAAGCATATTATGCTATGAACATGGAGCCCAACTCTGATGAACTGCTGAAAATTTCCATTGCTGTGGGCCTTCCTCAGGAATTTGTGAAGGAATGGTTTGAGCAACGAAAAGTCTACCAGTATTCGAATTCCAGGTCTCCATCACTGGAAAGGAACTCCAAGCCGTTAGCTCCCAGCAGTAACCCTCCCACTAAAGACTCTTTGTTACCCAGGTCTCCCGTAAAGCCCATGGACTCCATAACATCACCATCTATAGCAGAACTCCACAACAGTGTTACGAATTGTGATCCTCCTCTCAGGCTAACAAAACCTTCCCATTTTACCAATATTAAGCCAGTTGAAAAATTGGACCACTCAAGGAGTAACACTCCTTCTCCTCTAAATCTTTCCTCCACATCTTCTAAAAACTCCCACAGTAGTTCTTACACTCCAAACAGCTTCTCTTCTGAGGAGCTCCAGGCTGAGCCATTGGACTTGTCATTACCAAAACAAATGAAAGAACCCAAAAGTATTATAGCCACAAAGAACAAAACAAAAGCTAGCAGCATAAATTTAGACCACAACAGTATTTCTTCATCATCTGAAAACTCAGATGAGCCTTTAAACTTGACTTTTATCAAGAAGGAGTTTTCAAATTCAAATAATCTGGACAACAAAAGTACTAACGCAGTGTTCGGCATGAACCCATTCAGTGCCAAACCTTTATACACAGCCCTTCCTCCACAAAGCGCATTTCCCCCAGCCACTTTCATGCCACCGGTCCAGACCAGTATCCCTGGGCTACGACCATACCCGGGACTGGATCAGATGAGCTTCCTACCACATATGGCCTATACCTACCCAACTGGAGCAGCTACTTTTGCTGATATGCAGCAAAGGAGAAAGTACCAACGGAAACAAGGATTTCAGGTAATGAGACATGTTTTTTGCCGTGAAAAGAGGAGATGAAAATACAATAATATTGTTTATGTACATTAGGAGGAAAATGTCGGTAAAAAAATTGAGCGCTATGGTTTCAGCAGAAGAGTTTGTTTTAACTTGAACCTAAACTAGAAAATTAACTGGAGAAAGAACAGAACATTAAACTATTTAAGCACATTTGCCTTTGCCTTAAAAATGACAAAAAACTTAACATTTATTTTTGAGGTTTAAAACTATCCATCTGCTTTTAGAATTTTACTTTAATAACAATATTTGCTATGAGTTACATAGATGCTAAACCCACAGATATACATTTATAGATGTTCATAATTTGAATATAGAACTTTGATAATTACTTGGTTTTATTGAGAATAGTTTATTTTGAAGAGTATTTTAAAAAATATTTTGCACATTCCACATGACTTTTTATGTAATTTTCAAACTAGTGAATGATTTACGGTTTTGAAATGTACAAGCACGTATGTTTCAAAATCATGGAAAATAATCCCTGTGTGCAAAGTAAGAGCATAAGTAGCAGGGTGCCTCTGTAACAGCTGCCCCACCATTCCAATTTACAGTACCTCTGCCCTCTCTGTAAATGTATTTCAGCCTATTTAATCTTCTTTAATATTAATTAGCGCAAACGTAGTCTAAGAAAACTGAACTGTGGACTAGCAAATGGAAATGTATGTTATCATGCAAGTTTGCACTCCTTTGGATCAAGACAAAATAAATATCAAGAAATTTAATAATTTACTGATCCACATTCATTATTGCTCAATGCTGAAGGCTGTTTTAACATAGATAGAACATTGATAAAAAGTGTTATTAATATTCCCTATTTCAAATTAGAAAATTAAATATAAAAATATAGCTTGAGGCCTTTAGTGGGTAGACATACATTTAAACAGATTGCATAATAATAACATTTTCTACCTAAATATAAAATTCAATTAAAATGGGGTTTCTGCAGCTACAGATCATTTCTAGAATTAAGCACCCTGGAAAATACACAAATTCAGATGTTGAATTTTCACTCATGGATATTTCCTGATGTAAAGAAAATTAAGGATTTTTGAAAATTTCATTTTTTCTCACCTTCAAAATTAACTATTTTCTATCCCTTGAAAAACAATGAGCTCTACCATCTAGGGCAGACAAAGTTTATATTTTTGTTGAAATGTGATGCATCATGTATTGTTTATGGAAAGTAAAAAGTTTAATAAAATAGAACTACATCAATTAATAGCAAGTACTTTGATGTTCTCCAAATGTTAGCCTCTGTGAAACTGTTTGGTATAGATACAAAGAGAAGAGACTGTGTTGAACTATTTGATTATATCACAGGGAGAATTGCTTGATGGAGCACAAGACTACATGTCAGGCCTAGATGACATGACAGACTCCGACTCGTGTCTGTCTCGAAAGAAGATCAAGAAGACAGAGAGTGGCATGTATGCGTGTGATTTATGTGACAAGACATTCCAGAAAAGCAGTTCCCTTCTGCGACACAAATACGAACACACAGGTATGAGTGACTTTGACTAGCTAGTTAGAGCTTCCTGGCCTGCTGTACATTTCATAATATTTAATGAGTACGCTTCTGCAACATAAGATGCAGCATATGCTGATACCTTCAACAAGGAAGAAATAATGCTTTTGCCTAGCTCAGTAAGACGTTTTTGTTGCCTGTTTATTGGATCACTTATGTGTTTGTGAGTGTGCTTATCTTTCTGTCTTCTGAGTTAACCTGTATGCCAAATTCACAAATCATGTCAAAGGTATATTTAAATGTCCAGGGCAATGAAATGGCATAACCCAAGTCAAGTATTTAAAATATCTTCTAATGAATGAATCTACATATGAAAAACTTTAATACCAAAAAGTTTAGTTAATGTTGTATTAATTTCATCATACAAAAATTAAGTAAGCCATGATTTGGGGGTGATTCTGTTTAGGATTTATAAATTACCCATATTTTGAACAAAATAAAAATGCTAGTTCTATGAAAGAAAAGGTGTAAGTAATGTAATTGGTCAAATGAGCTACGGAAATAACACATTTAGAAGACTAAAATAAAACTTTCTAAATTGCATTAGTTTATTTCTAACACAGAAAAATTATAGAGTTGGAAAGATGGCAACACAATTCTTCTTTTTAGTAGAGAGAAAGTGGATTAATTTTTAAGGAGAAAGGTGAAGTACCATAATGTGAAGCAAAATTAGTTGCCACAATCCAAGATCTGATCTACAACTCTGTGTGGGAGCGATGCTGTGTTCCCTCTCTCCTCCTTGTCCCTCCACCCTTCACAGCAGAGGAAGTGGGCCTCATCCCTGTCCTTAACCCATCTCCAACCTTTGTCCACTAGAAATTTGACATGCTGCACTGATCCTCAATGGGGAAAGAGTGTCGGATTTCAATCAAAATATTTGCAGGGGAAAATTATAGAAAAACTCTCATTTTAAAACAGGAAGTCTAATGTCAAACATTTTAGTATAGAGGGAAAAATTAACCTAGCATTAGTGCTTTTGGGGGAAAAAGTGATGAAGAGACAAAAGAAGAAAAAGAAAAAACAAGGAATGGGTACGCTTTCTGTCATCTCCTGACTAAATACATGATGCCCTTGGGAAGCACTTGTGCTCATCATCTTCCCTTTTTCCTCACTGGGCATGTGCAGAAGGCAGCACCAAGGGACCAGAATCGGCCTGAGAGTGGGCAGTGGGAGCGGGGAGGGCGGGGCATGGGGGAATGTTGCGTGAGTTCTATAACATGAAGTGTTGAGGGTAATGTGAAGAGAATAAGGTTGATAAATAACAGTGCTCTTACTGCAATCCAGTTTTTCTTTTCCTTCAACTGTCTGATATTAATTGCTATTATTTTAGTAGTTCACCTAAGATACTTTAATGACAACCTAATTTGAATAGCAGATCCCAATAGTTTTTATGCTTGTGTGATATAATTCAGTTTGCTATGTCAAAATTTTCCTACATTTGTCTTTTTTAATAAATATCATAGATATTTTTTCTAGTACCAAGTCCTATTTAAGTATTTTTAGAGTAAAGATATTTTCATACTTAAATTTACTTTAATATTTTAATCAACCTCAAATATATTTTTATTTCATTATTCAGCTACAATAGGCACATCACTGAAGGCATCTTTCCCTCTCTGATTGGTTTTATTATATGACCATATGCAAACTCTATCATTTACTACATGGTGAGTGTGAAACTTTTATTTTAGTGAGGGCTATCATACATATTGACATCCAGTCAATATCTTTTTTTTATAAATTACATAGTCCATAAATTTCATAGGCATACAGATAGTTGAGAGACCCAAAAGTTGACGAACACAAATATGCATAATCAATTTGAAAAGTAAACTGTATTTTTAAAAATAAAAATATTCTGGTCCTTTAAGATGTCAGAAGATGTGCTGCCTAGAAACAGTGCCTAGCAACAAGATGCTAACCGACCAATGATTTCTCTAGCAGTGTGATTAATTATCCTCCTGTTGGCTTCCCAGCTTGTCAGTTTCCAGTGTGTTAACTTTTTGGTCTCTTGACCAAACATCTCATGTCGTTACTACTGTCAGTGTATTAGCTTTCATCAAAGTGAAGTTCTTCATAAATTTTTCTATCTTCATGATATTTGTGGAAATGTAGTCCATTTTCCTTCCCTAATTGGGCCCTACAAGCCTTTTATTTCTTTGTATTAACCACTAGTAATACTTTGAGAATGTAATACTAAGAAAATTATAAGTGAAAACAGTGTTTGGTTGATTGCTCCTAAGGTTGGGAAATGAAGTCGAGCCATCATTTGATAATATGTTGATTATGAATGTATCATTGACAAAGTGTTTATTACATGTCCACAATTTAACATACAGAAGAGTTTGATTTAAGAAGGAATTTATGAGCTACTTATTTTTTTATCTTGTACCCTTTTCCTTGACCTGTTTAATTTATTCTTAGGCAGATATGATAAATTTTCCTTACCAATGGTGTATTGCTTGATTGCTTTTTCTGGGACCTGGGCTTGGGGCAGAAGCAATATATATATATATACTACGTAAATGTTGACTTTGATAGGATGAATTGTCACAAACAAGTACTGAGAATTAAAAAGTCTGAAACCCTTATTAGACCCCGTTAAGAACTCATTTGTATTCCAATAAGTTTAAATCAGACATTTATTACTTTCTCTATTGAGGCATTGAGGCAGGTGCTTTTAAACCCACCTTATTTAGAAAAGTAATAACAATGCTTCTGCTTTTAAACAGATAAAGTGGAAGTTTAAAATAAATTACTAGTCAATTTTATTCTCAGTTATATGATAATATTTTTCATACCACAGGGCTTCCATTTATAACTTCAGTAACCATTCTAGCTGCCAGGTGAATCATGAACCTCAACATTAGAAAAAAGTTTACCCTAAAAAAGTTTTGACCATTCAATGTCAGTTTGGATGTTTTTTTCTGAATTTTATTCATGTGGAAATTTAATCCCAGGATGTCTTGATTAGAATAGGACACACCAACCAAACAAGGTAAGAAGGGGTGAATGTCCAAGCCCGTTCCTGTTTAAACTGAATTTACTGAATGCTTAGAGGTGAAACTTCAGGAGATTTAGTGCAAGGTGTAGGTCAAAACTTCCCACTCTTCACACCCAGATTCTGTTTTTTACACAGTATGATAGCTGAACATTTATTTTATTCTTTCCTATTGTCAGGTAATAATGCAGAATTAATATACAGGGTCCGGCAAAATAAGGCCTACTTGAATGTGGTTGGTAGGGTAATATTATGGGTATAATAATTTATAGTTTTAATTTGAACATTTCACCTAAAATGTCATATGATGTGCTTGAGTGTGATATTGTTATGTTACAGAGTTACATGCTCATGAGTTTGGGATAAAAAGGGGGCTTTATTTGTGCTAGACCCTGTATTTTGATTGTAACCATATTGTTTATTATCAAATGAACTCCCTGAAAATTGGCTGCCTGTAACTATAGAATATCTATGTAATACACTGCAGCCTAGTGGGTATCCCCCAAGCATTTCTAACAGTGCTCATTCTCGCTAAGGACACTGCTTTGTGTTTTGTTCCTTTGGAAAAGAGAGAGCCGTATCAACTGTGATGTTCATTCAAAATAATTCACACAGCCAATCCTGAAATGACCTCGCTAGTTGACCTTTTTGTGCTCCTGACCTGAAGAGACATTAGTATCTAAAGGAGGTTGTAGGAAAGTTCTACCAATAAGCACTGTAGCAACTAAAGCACCAAGAAATTTTTCATGTGCGATTTCTCTTCTCTCCATTCAGATTTCTTTCTTCCATTTACTCTGCTCCTGATATGTGCATCTTGCTTACAACTTGGGAAATTATTGAAAATGTATTAATGAATGCAAATAAAAGGATCTAACATTAAATAGGTGCTTACAACATACTACCCTTATACGAAACACTCTGTTTACCTATGTTGTCTCATTTACTCTTATGCCCAGTCCACAAGTTAGGTTCCCAAATGATTTTCCTCTTACCAGCAAGGTCCTTGGTCCTTCGAGAGGTTAATGTACCTAAGAACGCACAGCTGGTCATAAAAGGTAGATTTAAACTCAAGCAGTAAGACTCCAGAACCCATCTCCCCTATTTGACACTACACTGCCCTGTCCCTGTGAATAAAATTGCCACTGCCAGAAATGTCTTATCTTTGCTTCTGGTAGCACCCTTTTCTTTAAGGCTCTGCACCTTCCAAGAGAGACCAAATTTGTATACAGCGACTCCAAGTTTTCTGTAAGGCCAAAACTTCTGTCTTTTTCCCAAATACACTTCTGCTTCCTGTTAAATGACCTTCCCACCATGGTCATCTTGTTAAACGGAAAAGCATACTGTCTTTCCAGACTCTTGGCATTCCATCAGAATTCTCTTTCCTGTTATCCAATTTACCCCATTTGAAACATCTTTCCAAAAGCTGAGGACTGGTTCTTGTATGGTTTGAATTATACCTTTTCTTTTTTGGACTCTTAGCTATAGATGAGAAGTAGATTACAAGAATCTTCTTTTCAATACAAGGAGTAGTCATCAACAATTATATTTCTAATTTCATCTCTTACAAGAAAATAACTTCTTTTTACTCTAATGATTTGCCTTACCACATCTATCATCACTGTATTTATATTGTGTATTCTTGTAGGCTAAAGACCATTAATGAAATAACTTATAGCAGCCTACAAAACTTTCTAAATAATAACATTCCCCGGAGGCATTCAATAACATTATTAAAGGTATCTGATTACTAATTGAGATTCTATCTCACCAGAAAACTGAACACCTGAAGTATGTAGAATGGGTTTCTAATCTCATAACGTGACACTTAGCAAATGAAAATGGGGTTGAATTTACTAATGCTAATTTTCAATTTAATTTGCTGAAATGCAAGTTTGCATTAGGAAATACATGCACACAGCTTCATGTATGTTATGATGATACAGAGTGCTCTCTACATGACACGTATCTGACTTTAACTCCAGAGCATCAGTCTGATACATTTTTTTGTCAGTTCTATTTTGGAAATAAACTTTTAAGTATGGCAGCTATGGAAGGTGTTGAAGACATTCCAGTGCTATTTGTGGCCTGGAATCAACCAGATGTGTTTAGGCTTGGCACTAGTTTCAAGCTCCAAACACTGGTTAGAAACTGCCTAGAATGCCAAAGGAAATACAGCATTCTCTAGCTGAAGAGTATTTTAACACTCAACAAGTGGCTGACACCCCATGGAAAACTTTAGAGGGAAAACACTATTTGGGATTACTTCAGCTTCCATGACATCCATCTTTCTACTTTGTATTTTAAAATGATTTGTTCTCTAATTTTTTATTCTAAGAATCACATGACTGATAAGACATCCTTAACATCATCTGTCCTCTGTTTCTGTTCCAGCCTGACTTGGCAATTTGCTCCTGTTTGGGACATAAAGCCCATTTTCAAAGCAACCATATAGGACTTAACAGGCACAGGGTATAAATGACAATGGCAGTGACTATGCCATCTTTATCAGTTTCCTACAAATTCTTGTTTTAAAATGGTAAGGAAGAGAATTACCTGATAAAATATGTGCAAAA
>PVIA01000676.1:0-45000 GCA_004024845.1 Tonatia bakeri | reverse complement strand
AACTATTCTGTATTCAGTGACATTTTTTTGTAGTGATTAATTGGTTCAGTCACTTGATCATTATATCAGAATGACCACAACATTCAGATTCATTTAACAACAAACTATACAAACCTGAATTGGGTGGAGATGTGAAATCTCTGTATTTCAATGCAGAATAGTTCTTTCTGGACATCTTACATCAAAGGGACTCTGGTCACATTATTATCGCTTTAAATAGCACTCCCATCAATTTAAAATTTTTATATATACAAAAAAACATTCCTACATTTAAAGACATGAAAAAAATCACAAGTGACTCATCTGATCATTTTATATATTAATAAATATTATGACATATATGTGAACACATCACAAATCATATAAGTGTACCAAGAGGCAATTTATGGCCTCCCCTAAGTATGTACTGACATAACCTAATATGATAAAATGGGAAGGGGCGTTTAGTCACTGAAATATGCATCGTGTAACAAAGACGAAGAAATTACATGGCTTGTGCCCATCATAAAAAAGACTCAGACTGAAGGCTTAGCTTTGGTTTTTATTCAATTAAATTGTTAAACTGTGCACAGTGATTTTTTTTTAGAACTTGAGACATTTGTGATGTTGGCTGTTTAAATCTTTGTTATCTTCGCTGTGAATTGAAATTGTACATATTTAGTAAATCATGCAGACAAAACAAACTTTTTAGACAATATTTTTATTGGAGAGTTTTCTTTTCCTGTATCCATGTTAAAAAAAAAAAAAAGACCTCCTTTCCCAAAATAAAAATGTCAATACTAAATTTAAAGAAGTATAAAGGAATGATTGCTTCCTTTAGAGCTAAATATTTAAATAAACATGGAGATAATTGGCAACATGTTCTTTTGGGCTAATAGGCCGTGTCCAATTTTTTGGGTCTGATGTTTCAGAGGGCCTCTGTTTCAGGTTTGAAGGTGATATATTAATCTCTGAATTAAACAAATGCTATTAAATAACAGAAATAAATCCCCCGGTCTTCATTTGTATATGAAACATGGAATTAGTCAAAGAAATGACACTGAGATCATATGATGCTGCATGTGCCACAATCTAAAACTCTTCTCTGTTAAAACAATTGTCTACCACCTATAATCTGGTATGACATGTGACAATGCTCCGATATAGTGAAAATATAAAATGAACACTACTGCTCCCGTTTGGCCTTGAGATGAATATGACAAAGATTCTAATAATTTCAGTCAAAGAAAATGATGAGTAAAAAATACATGAAGATTAAAGTGATGACAAATGATCTTTTAAGTATTCTAATTGGTCTATCTCATTCAAATCGTTTAGTCTGCAGAAATTGCAAATCCTGATGATCCTGATTGGTAAGTGCACCCAGTCAGCTTTCTTTCACTCCACCAAATGTGCCTGTTAGATTTGGAATGAAGACTAAGCCCCCAACATGTTAAAAATAGACTACTGCCCTGGCAGGAAATTTAGCATTGGCAAGCACAGAACTCAGAAGGAACTGATCTAACATAAGGAAACATTCAGAGAAGGATTACGATCCTGTTCTGACCATTTCCAGAGCAAAGAGGACAGAGAGAGGAAGGTTGGCGGAGGCACCGTGTGCAGGTTTGCTAACGGTGCGTGTGTAAACTTGAATAGCCCGGGCTGAAAAACAACAACACCCAAGAGATGGAAGGAGCCTGAATGGAGTGCTTTTGAAATATCTTGTATTTGCTATATTTCATAGATAGAAAATACTGAAAATGTTGATACTAGAAAAATAAAAAGCTCCGAAGATGGCACCACAAGAAATTCTATATAACTTATAAGATATGCCAATAATGTAAAAGGTAAAATAATAATTTATCTGTACTCTTTTTATAGGAGATTTGGATTTTAGTTTATGAACTTTCCTTAAAAGCTATTCTCTTTTATCCACTCCTAAAAGAGTCTTATTAGAAAGAAAAGAATTACAGTTACATTCCATTCTAGTTTGGGTTAAGAAAAGAGGAATACAGTCCACACATTACTTGAGAAGCATAGATGAGTAAAAGTTTATAAATTTAGAAAGGAAAGTCAAGAACATCCCTACACTCACAGAAAACATTTTGGTGTATTTAGTGACCACAAACAACCTAGACCTTGGTTTTTACATCTCTTCTGAAAGATACCACTTCCAACACAAACAATATTTCCCAACCCAGCAGTGCAGCCTGGGATTGGTGCAGACATAAAGGGAGTATACCAACTGTTGAATAACTCACAACCACTTCCTGTAGTCCTGAAACATTCAGTGGAGGTCTACCATTTCATTATTGAACATGCTTAGAAAGTGTAAGCTCATAGGTTTCCGGCTGAAGATACATCTAAATAAGAAGGGGGAAAGAGAAGTACAAACCACCCTGCCCAACTTGATTTAACTCTTCAATGACTTTGCTGGGGAGAATGGACTTGAGACTAATCAGCCTGACATCTAAGTAGACGCTTTTCTCTGCAATATAAAGTGCTTTGATTTTCTCAATGATAAGTCCATGAAAAGGAACAGTTCTCTCACTTTGAAATAAACAGCAATGGAACATTTTAAAAATCTTATTAGAACAAAAAAAGTTTTAACCACAATAGCTACTTAATGTGCACTACCTTGACTTTTAAAATGAAAATTAGAATAATGATTTGTACAAGTACTTTTCCAAAATTGTCATGATCCTTTGAGTCAAATGTCTTTGCCTACAAATCAGCCTATAGCTATGTTACATACTCCTTTATGACCTGACCAAATTATAACCTATGTTATGTCTACATTAAAATTGTAAAAAACTCTGTTCTTACTCTTCAACAGAGTTCTCCTGTGAATTGGGTAGGAAGGAAATCTTAATGTTTGCAACAGTTAGAAAAATAAAAGCAGTTGATCTACCACTTGCATCTTAATAAAAGAGAAAACTGAAGTCTACATGGCCTTGAGACCACACCAGTGGTTTGCTTTTACCCCACAGTGATCTAGAAAGCAGTTAAGTGTAGACTGTCAGAATGCCAGGCTCCTGACAGTGTTCCCTTCCACATATCACTGTGAAATGGAAACATCAAAAGGAATGAGTTCGTTTCCCTTCTTCCTGTAAGAATTTTGTTATGGTCCACAAAAGTTCTTTCATGCAAGAGTGAAATGAAATAATCTGCACTGGGAACCCCATATTACTCTAAGATGCCACATCATCATCTGAGGGCTGTTAACCATTTCTGGACCAGAGCCTACTTTAATTGAGAGCCAAAGACATTGTGAAAATGACAAAAGCTCTTTAAAAATTATTAACTGGCCTATACACCAAAAGGTTGCACATCCCCTGTTGGGGCACCTAAGAGAGGCAATCGATCAGTGTTTCTCACATCTCTCCTCCTCCTCCTCTTTCTCTAAAATTAATGTATCCTCAAGTGAGGATTAAAAAAAACCTTACTAACTGGTCCCTTGGCCAGGTAGCTCATTTGGTTAGAGCGTCATCCCAATATGCGAAGATTGGTTGTGATTTTGCTCCCTGGTCAGGCACATACAAGAATTAATCAGTGAATGCATAAATAAGTGGAACAACAAATTCTCTCTCTCCCCTTCCCTCCCTCCTCTCTCTCTAAAATCAATAAATAAAAATTTAAGAAAATTACTAGCTGTTGTCCATACATTTTACCCACTAGTCTTGTCCAAGACTTTTAACAGTGCTTATGTGCATCAAGGAATGTGGCTCATTGAGCCTCTCCATTTAGTTGTCAGCCTGATCCCACTTTGTGAGTCCCCATGCCATTCTTTCTCCAGCCGCAGCTTTTCTGAGTCCCATGTACACTGAAGACCGGAGATGGTCAGAGGGAGAAACAAGGCAACAGAGTGGCAGGAGCACTAGGAGAATCAGAAATCTGCAAGGGGGAAATTGAAGTAGACTGAAAGAAATGCAAGGAAGAGCATGGAGGAATCTTAGATATATTTTCATCTAAAGCCTTGGCTTTCAAACTTCTGGGGCTCAGAGAGAATAAAAGCCCACATTATCTCACAGTTACTGGCAGAGCTGACCCCAGAAGCCAGGTCTCCAGTTACAGCATAGGTGCTTTCATTGCTTCTATCGGTGTGTCTATCACTTCTGTGATGCTTCTGTTCTATTACAGTGGTTCTAAAAATAACACTAATAAATAACAACAGTTATGATATTGACAGTGGTTCAGATTACCGAGTTCCCTTCATGTGTAAGGTATAATACTATAGAATGTACAGAGATAAACAAGATAGAACTACTGACCTCAGCTTTCTTATAATCTGTCAAGGCAGACATTCACAGATTTCCGGTGCCTTGGGGAACGTACCAATATAAAAGTCCCAAGCAAACTCTGTTCTGTACCATAGCTGTTTCCTCTATTCAAACACAAAATAACTCCGTTCCCTCAACAACACGCATTCTGTTGAGTGATGCTATGTACGAGGCACTGCTCTAGGTCCTTGCAATATAGTAGTAGACAAGCAGACCATATCCCAGCCTGAAAGGACCTGCGTTCCTATGTCGAAAATAGAAAACAAAACAATTACAAAGATCACTTCACATAATGCTAAGTGTTTTGTTGAAAATAAAAGAAGGTGATGTAACAGTGAATGAGATGAAATTGGGGAACAGGCAACCTCAGCCGGAGGACAGGGAGGAATGTGTGAGAAATAGTCTCTCTGAGGCACTCCTGTTTGAGTTGAGTCTGAAGGATGAGAGGCGAGCCATGGGAAGACCTGGAGTGAGACTGTTCCAGAAAGAAGGACCTACAGTAGGAATGAATTTGGCTGTGTGAGAATAAAAAGGCCAGTCTAGAAAAGCATAGTAGAAAAGAGAGAAGGGTGGAAAATAAAGTCAGACAGGTAAGAGAACATTTTCCAGGTCATATAAATGACTTATAGTGTGGTCTCCCATTCATAAGCACTGAAGAACAACTTTACAGATAAAATTCAGAGAATTTTAAGAAGTGAGACCTCTTCGGTCCTGTGGTTCAATGTCATGGTTTCATAGGTAAGAAAACTCAGTTTATTAATATGTGCAGTTTACCCCGAGAGTCAGAAGAAACACAGTTTATTATTCCCAGTGAATAGAAATGCACTTAGCAACTGTCCATGGTCCATTTGTAATTTCCTCCCCCTCTGACTTTAGAATAGGAGAAATCTCATTTCTCAGATTCTCACAAGACCACCTGCCTTGTGTCTGGTCACAGGCAAATCTGTCAGCCTGGAAAACAGAAATCGTTTGGGCCAAAGAAAGTTTGCGTTTTGGAAACTAAAGCACTAGACTGAGCAAACAGGCCACCACAGTGGCGAGTTACCCTGGAAGCACCTTCCCAGTCGGCATGTCCCAGCACAGTGCCCACACTTGCCAGCTCGCTGTGCTAGAATCAGGCATGAGCAAGGGCCCCAGCCATCTCCCCTTCCCCTGAACTTCTAAAAAACACAAAAACTCGCAGAGCTGAGAGAGAAGCCAATAAGAAGTAAGGAACATGCAGCAGGTGGTACCATCTGTGCCCAGCAAATTCCAGCCAAAACAGTCTGCTCCCTAGAGTTCCCAGTTGTGGAGGAGAGAAGAAGAGAATCTGAGAGTGGCAGAGCCGGGGAGGGGGTGCAGGAGGGCAAGCACCGAGGCTATTATTCAAACATTTGGCTGGTTGGGGAAGTAGATTATTGATGCCAGTGAACTATTATCTCTCTCCCTTTCTCTTTACAACCACTGTGAGAGAATCCTCCGAAGGCACGCTAAGCTGGCAAGTATCAGATCCCACACCTGTGAGACAGACACGTAGGCATCACTGGGAGTCTGTCACCACTGAGATGGGAGGGACAAACATTCCACAGCAAGAATAGGAAACACAGCCCACCCCAAAGTGGAAAAACAGGGGACAGGGAGCCTATGTTTATTTTATTCTATTTTTCCTAGCAACCAAATTCTCTCTCTTCAGTTCATTCTTTGAAAATTATCCACAGTTTTGAATGGGTTTATGGTCCTCGTGCTTGATCCCCAGGTTGGCACTTTCTAAAATAAAATTCTCTCACTCAATGGATTTCCTTGTGAGGAACAAATCTTCTCTTCTGGCACACTTACAATCATGGGATGAATAAATGCACACAAGTCAAAGATAGATCAAATTGTCTGTGGTAATAATTTTCCTTTAAGAGAGTAACGGATAGACAGGGCCCATTCTTTTCGCAGATGGAGGAGACAGCGATGATTTGAGGGTCATGGAAAGGCCTGTCTACTAAAAAAGAAAATCTTACCCACCGCAAAATTTCCACCAGCACATTCAGGTTAAGGAACTACCTCCAGAAATGCATCTGTTAAAGGCAAATGCCCAATAGGGATGATATCTGCCTTATATTTTCCCTCAGGTTAATTTATCAGTTTATAGCTGAGAGTTGGGCCCTAACTGGGAGAAAGGGAGTGAAGCCCTGGATTTCAGGTGCTGATCCAGAAAACCAAGACCCCATGGGCTCCTGAAAAAAGTGTGGGCTCCTGATCCTAACTCCCTGTTTGGGCTGAATTATGTCCCCCAAAAATTACACTGAAGTCTTACCACTGATAACTATGAATGTTACCTTATTTGGAAATAGGATATTTGCAGATATGATGAGGTCATTACAGTGGGCCTTAATCCAATATGGAAGACATCCTTTTAAGAAGAGGAAATTTGGACACAGAAACACACAGGGAGAAGGCCGTGTAAAGACAAAGACAAAGGTTGAAGCGATGGAGTTACAACTCAAAGAATGTCCAGGATGCTGGACATCACCAAAAGGTAGGAGCAAGAAATGGACCAGATGCCTCAGAAAGAAGCAAGCATGACACATCTTCATTCTGGACTGCTGGCATCCAGACCTGTGTGACAATAAGTTTCTGTTGTCTTATGACACAGACTGCGTGGTCTTTTGTGTCATCCCTCAATGTAAGCACCCCCCAAACAAACCACAGTCGGGGGGGCACTTCAGTATTCAGTCTTTGGGTTGGTCTGAAAATCAAGACTAATGTTTGATTTAACTGTCCTCCTGGGGCCTGGGCTTTAACGCATAACAACAAATAGCAGCAGGAACATCCCTATTGGTTTTGAGATGCATTTCATCAGAAAAAAAAAAAAAACCAAACACAAACTGCCTACTCTTTGTCCCAAATGTCTTCTATAAGGTAATCTTTTTAATTAGGATAATTAAATTCTTGTTTCAAAGGGCACCAAAGTGCAAGCATTATCATCTGATTTCCTGTAAAGAGTCTTTTCCTGCCTCCTGTTCCACGTGGTGTCCATTAACAGGAGAAGCACCCAGTGAGTCAGACGTTACGGTTACAGGTTTGCAGCTCTGTCAGTGCTGAGAGGGGGAAATGAGAAAGGAAAACATGAACTGGGAAACCATGTCCAAGGGCAGGCCACGGTAATGGGAGGACCAGAGAGCAGAGGAAAGGGTATTGTGTGGGAACCAAAACCTTGCTTCAGGTAGGAAATATCAGAGTAAAATACAATAATATTTTTGATTTAAGGAGGATAGGGGGCACAAATCCAAGAGCTCTTTACTAGTTTTTTGCAGCCTGAGTTCAGTAATAGGAATTAGTGAGATGCATCCTCTCCCCTGATTCATTGCTGCTCTGGGGATTCATTACTGCTCTGGGATCTTAACCTTTTCCAGCTCCAAGTCTCTTCTTGCAAAATCAGCTAATAATTCCTGCAATGTACTTACGTCCCTGAGATTTGAGAAGGATATTGGGAGTTCTTTGGGGAACACAACTTAAAAACCCAGAACTGGTATGAGTCAACTGGTGTGTTTTGGTATATTGATATATTGCTCTGTTAGCCAGTGGCCTAAAACTGGGAATCAGTGAGACCAGGTTCTGGGATGAGTTCTCAGATGTGTGCATGAGCTCTGTTCTGCCCCATTACTCCTTGCCTACTGCTGCGGGCTCACCCATGAGTAGGCCACAAAAGACTCAGGTAAAAAAGTCAGGGAAGAGTTCACCGAAAATACCTCATCTCTTTACTAAGAAAAACAAATCCAACTTTACTAAGAAAAACAAATCCAATTCCATGTCTTCTTTACAAAAGAACAGCATGTTTTCCTTTACATTTTACTTTTAGAAGATGGTATATCATCTTAAAAGCCTGGTTTAATTTGCTTTTCTCTAAGCTTTGCGGTATTTTTATGTGCTATTAGTCAGTATTGCATGTTACTAGCAATAACAGTCCCACCTAATGTATTTAATTTGTTTTGAAAATCATAGCACATCTTTATACACAGAAGAGGCAGCTTTTAACTCTACTGATGACTTCCTCTTTAAAATTCCTGCTTTAAATCCCTAACCACATTCTTCTTGGTTTACTTCCTACCCACTGACCAAGATCTGCTTTCTGCAGTCTATACTTAGATAGTAGCATTTCCCAGGGCCCCCTGGGTCTCTCTACTTTCTGCATTCTAATCTCTGTGCTTCAGTGACTTTTTCAACACCCACAGCTTCAGTTCCCAGCTACATACCAAACACTCAAAAGTGCTTCTTACCAGTAAGACCTCCCTCCCGTGTATTAGATCTGCACATCCAGGTAAATCCCAGATATTACCACCTGATGGTCTCAAAGGCAGCTCAAACTCAACAGGTCCAAAACAGACATGGCCATATCTCCCTCTTTCTCTCCCTGCTACCTCCAAAACCTGATGATCATCACTTCCTAGGTCACTCAGGTGGAAATCTTGAGAGTCATCTGTTATATTTCTAAATGAGTTATCAGGTCTTATGAGTCATACTCTCCATTATCTCTTTTGCCCGTTCCTCTTCTTTAGTCATCACTGTCACTCCATTATTTCATGCATATGTCAAATCCCAAGAATTGTCCTAATAGTCTCTTATATGGTCATGCTTGTCCCAGTCCCACCTAAGATGCTGCCCTATTATAACACAGTAGGGGATGGAGCTGGCAGAAAGAAGGATGTCACCTTTTATGTTCTTTAAAGGTATTTATTGAGATTCTTCATATGCACCTTATTTAAACATTATTTTATCACAGTCTTAACAACTACTAGGTTGATATATTTCTTTAAACACAATTGAAAAGAATATGTTCAAGAGAAACAACTAGTCCCTTCCTCTCCACATCCCACCATAATTCCACATTCCACATTCTTATATTGGCCAAATGCTTTTTTGGTACTTTTTCATTTTCAAGTCTATCTTCCCCTAATGAAACATGTAAGCTTCTTAAGCATAGGGATCATGTTAACTTTCCAGCCCCACTTCTCAATGAGTTACTGCCACCCAGTATACATTCAGCAAATGTTCACTGATTTCATTCACTTATGCAAATCTGATAATGCCAAAGTCCTACTCAAAAGTCCTCCAGTGGTTTCCCAAAGCATCCAAAGTACAGTCCATATTTCTTAGCTTGGTTCACAGAGCTGTCATGAGCTGGCTTCTCCTTCCCTCCCTTTCCACTTTCTCTCATAATCCCTCCAGGTGTGTCTGCGAGGACACCCTTTCCTCCATTTTCTTCTCGTCTTTCAGGACATGTCTCGAGGGTCACCTTATTAGGACAATCTTTCCTGAAGCCCAAATCTTAGACATGCCTCTCCCCAGGGATTCTATAGGCATCCTGTCTACGCTTCGTTAATGCACTAGCAAAAGGTTAGGTTACCAAAGACAATGTGTTTCCGAAAGTTCAACATTATGAGCATTCTGACTGCAGCACCTGGTACAGAGCCCAAAACTCAGCAAGAACTAAGAAAGGTGTGAGTCCTCTGGAAAGAGGCTGTCAGCCACTTCTAGACCTATTGACCCCATCATTAACCACTGATCCTGATTCAGTGACAAGACAGAAAAATAAATAATAGAAAGTGAGTGATGTAAAAATAAGAAACTGTGGAAGGGCCACAATGCAAACCAGAAATTTGTAATTTAATACAACTGAAGATTTTTTTTAAAGATTTCATTTATCTGTTTTCAGAGAGAGGGTAAGGGAGGGAGAAGGAGGAAGAGAAACATTGATGCAAGAGAGAAACATCAGTTGGCTGCCTCTTGCATGCCCCCAAGCAGGGACCTGGCCCACAACCCAGGCATGTGCTCTGACTGGGAGTCAAACCAGTGACCTTTGAGTTCACAGGCTGGTGCTCAATCCACTGAACTGCACCAGCCAGGGTACACCTGAAGATTTTTGAAAACCATTCCCAAGATTACATAAGGGAACAAATTTTACCACATGGATTAACAACTTCATTTCTCAAATTACTACTAATTACAATACATATAGCAGCATCCACCTCCACCACCAACAGCCAGATATTGATATAATTATAAAATTAGTGAGGCAAAACTCATTAAAGGGAAACATGAATAAGCCTTCTTCCTAACATTGAATGTGAGCATAACCTTTAAACTATTTTAGCAATGACTCAGATGAGAAACATAACTACATAAAAGAGGAAGAAGCCTGAAGTAATCTGGGATGCATTTTCTTTAACTTCTCTGGAATTTTCAGTTACCTCAGTTTCCTGACAAAGTTTTGTTCATGTCAGTAACTCACAGCATCAATCAGCAAGATAACAGAAGGTTTGTGTGGGCCAGAGGTAAATTTGGGTGTGAGGTGAGTAATATGTCCCACAGTTAAAGGACAGTGGGAGGCATGAGAAAAGGTACAATCTCAATTAGCAATTTTTAAATAAAACAAAGGCCATGTGCATATATCACAGAGCAGGTAAAAATGCTGTGTCCTCACTGTCCTTTCCCATGAAATGTAACTACTTCGTTCTTGAATCCCAAGTGGCTTTTTATAAGGACTCCACCGTAGATGCTACATAAATTCAATGTAGAAAATAAACTAGAAAATTGCCTGCATTTGTATTTTAAAACTTTATATACCAGAAACCACTGTGTTTAGACAAATGTGAGAAATTACAAAAGACATGGCAGGTACTATTCCTGCTTATCTAATATTTATTCAAGTGAAAACAAACAAATTGCAGGCCATACATAGAACAAAATAAGCTTTGGCCAGTAAGAATCTTCTGTAAACTAATATACACATGTAAACTGAATTTATTAAGTCAGAGCAACAATTATAAAACTTTTTGTTTCCAGCCATTGTGACAATGCCCGGCAAATTTTATCAGCTACCTTTGTCCCAGAGTGCGAAGCTCACAGATCACAAAGGCATTTATCTGAGTTGGCAGACAATACTGCAGTTCCTTCGGATCAGCATTGAAAGCACCACGTCTCACTGTACAGACTGAATGTGCCCTGACCACAAGCTTTCCCTGAAAGTTGCTTCGTTTTCTAATGAAATTGCTGATATGAATTGGCTCTCTCATAATTTTGTTTTTTCCTCCTAAAGCTAAGTACAGGGAAACCAGAACATTTAAACTCAGGATTCTGATGCCATTTGCTCGTTAATAAAATGAGGGGTTGTAAAGGATTCTTAGGCTCCTTCCTAAAATGTGTGTGATGTGGGGGTGTTTCTGATTAAAGGGGCCTCCCCTGCTTAATGCAAGAAGCCTTGTGGTAGTGAGGTGTGAGTCTACACCTTGTCATCAAAACACCTGGATTCCAGCCCCTTTGTAGCTATGTGACCCTGCCCAAGTTACACCACTAAACCTCAGTTTACTTACCTATAAAAGAGGAATGATATCGATAGCAATTTCACAGGATGGTAGTGAGAATTAAATGAGACAAAATATGTGCAGTTTGCAGATGGTCAATAAGGCAGGAATTGGTAGAGGGGCAAAAGTATACAGAGTTTATGTATTTCATCAACTCTCCTTTTAACTTTCACAGTTGTCCTTTCTCCCCTCTTGGGTTTGACTAAAGCTTTGCTTTGATAACCTATTCCTATAGCTAGGTCCACTGAGAGTTCTTTAAAGGGAACACAATAATTTCAGTACTTAGAAATTTTCCAGCATGTAATTTTTAGGGGGCCAAGATGGTCTCATTCATCCTCAAAGAGACCCTTTGTTTCCTGGTGGACATTAGCCTTGGATTGTAGTAAAAGGAAGGAATGCTTGACAATTATCAGTCCAAAGAGAGGCCTCAGAGCCTGAGAAACGAGGAGGCTGTTCTGCGTTGATTCTAGATATGTGATGCCTCCACTGCTCTAAATAGATAATCCAGGGTGATAGTGAAGTAGTCATAATGGTGAACCTTTGTAACAAGGCGACCAAGGCCCTGCGCACTATTTGAACCTTCCTGTTAGCCTTTTTTTTGCTTATTTTTAAAAGAGACTTTTAAATCATGAGATAGCCTTGCCTGTCAGATTAGTCGGCCCATACGGGGAACCTCTTTCATAACTTGAGGGAGACTCAGGAGGGGAAGCTGCTGCAGATGGAAGCCGGTGATCCAAAGAGCAGGAAGAGAGTTTTGGTTTAGGATTATTCTTTTCCTTCAGCTAATTTTAATTCTGATGAATACTAAGTTTTCTTTGGTACATTTTGTTCCTCGAGTCTTTTTTTCCCCAGTTATATTGTTCAGCCAAGTATTTCTTAAGCCTCTATAAAAACAAAACTACATATTTCTTAAGCCCATGTAAACAACCATTTCCATGAAGATTGGCTTGAAAACATACATAGATGGCAACCTGCAAGAACATTCCTGTAGTAAAAGTGAAAACATGTAATGGATCAGTTAACTGATAGGTAGATGGAGAGCATTCTAAGACTTAATATTAATCAAAATGGATCAGCATTATGTTAATGCATTTTGTTCAGTGACTTTCTGTTTCTCTAGTAATCTAAATAGGTGGAATGCCTCGATACATTCTGAGTTTTGGACGGCAGGATACATCTTCAATTAACCCGTTTTAAAACAGGCCATTTATAGTCAGTATTTACTGATTGCTAGTAAACACCAGCCATTGTGCTAGACAACAGGAGCAGGTGTGGAATAATATATGGAAGTTGATGTGCAAACATGTTGTTCCAGGGGCAACAGAGGGGATGAATTCTGTGTCATCTTGTAAGACCTCTGCCCAGAGGAGCTAGGGAAGCTTTCAGAGAAGAGGGGCTATTTGAGTTTGATGCTGAAGAACCAACAGCAGTCTTTCAATTGAAAAGAGAGGGTAATGTTCAAAGGCATGGAAGCTTGAGGTTCACAGCATGGCAACAAAAATGATAAGCTTATGGTCTTCCTCTAGCTTTCACTGAGTGGAGACAAAGCAGACTTCATATTTACATCAAAAGTTTAAAAGATATATATTATAATAGATTAAATTACATCTATCTTCCTCAGTATTACTCACCTCTTTCTCAAAATTGCTAATGAAGAGCTAAATGAAATAGCAAAATTTGGGCACAATATATGTTGCTAATGGAAAACCTCCTTGCATTTTAGGGGCAAGAGGATAAAAAGCCACTTCAAGTCTTCCCCTGCCCAATATACAGATAAATATGGCTGGAATGTAACCATAGAAATAAACAAGTACCTGATTGATAGGTCTTTTCCACTTCGATTTTCACGTTTCACCTAAAAAAACACCTTCTAGCAACTTCTAGATGTGGATGCTTGACCATTAGTAAGTAGTGAAGACTGAAACCTTATTTCCCTTAAGCTTTGAATAAATGGATAACTTATAAGAATATCATCTATTATTATAAGCAATAAGAGAAAAAAATGAAGAAATAATTTTAGCATTTTAATGATGTTCTTGTTCTATCTCTCTTGAAAACAGCATTTCAAAGTTAGACTGTCTAACAGGAAATAGAATAGCTTGACGAAAGGAACCACAAGTATATATCTAAACTGGCAGCATATTTGTATGGTATGGAGTGATACATATGCTCACCGCCCTTTACTGGTTAAACTGTATTTCATTATCTTCTCCTTATTTCCGCTTCTAATTCTAGCAGAACTATTTCCTATAAACAGGTCAGCTCTCTAGCAGTTTTGAGCATGAGAATCCTTTTTAAATGTCTGATCTCAACTTTACTAAGCAGTGTTTTCCCTCATTCTTAATTGTAAACTCTCAGGCACATACTTAGCAGACCTATTGCCATAAATGGGGAGAAAAATTAATTTACCATCAAATCCAACTGCATCATGTATATATATATGCCATCTGTGGTTTTAAAAATTACTGCTTGGATTAGGAATATCTATTTTATATTATTATAGTATAATGAACCTATAGAGTTGATTATTTTAATACTGTAACATGTAATGCTACTGAATGCAAGAATCCTCCCAAATCAACATTAAGTTAACTTTTTAAATCTAATTCATTCTATTTAAAAATTGCTGTACTTTCTTTAATTTAAAAATCAGATAATTTCCATATTTTGGATTTTGGGGTATTGTTTTTGTTTTTCATGTCATTTTGGCTTAACCTTTATGAGAGTGAAACATTCTCTGTCACTGGTTCAGACCCACTGAGTCTCTGTAGGCGTGGTAATTTTCCAGAGTGCTGAATCATAGGATGTGGATACTGAATAATTTTAGATAATAACCACCAGTGAAAATGGCATTAATCAGGAAACCATATCCAGATGCCTCACACAATGGCCAAAGTCAAAGATAAAGCATCACATTTCATTGCCTTCTTTTTCTTCTCCTACTCTTCTCCGTCAGGGTACTATTCATTTGCATCTGAAAACTTCAGCCTGAAAAAAGTATAATCAGGATTCCTGTACATGGTAAGGAAGTCTCCAGAAAGTAAGCTTTCAAGAAAACCAGACTTCATATGCTTTGTTTATGAGAAAACAATAGCCTCATAGGACACTATGAGTAAGATCTGCCACCAAACTAAAAGCTTCATGTTCTCATATTTAAGAATGAATCTGATATAGAATATTCTGGGTGGTTAAGAATTTATACTTTAAAGAATTCTCTTACCTTCTAAGACTAGATTAACTAGTAGCATCCAAGTTACCTCATTTTCTTTTGTATAAAACACTGAAATCTTTATTTTTAAAATACCATTTTCTGTTCTGTTTCCTAACAAAGTTATAAATATTATATCAGATTTTCTTTTAGACAGATTTTGAGGCAGTAAATACAGACTAATGTTACTACAGGCTTCAGTGTATCAATGTTTTGAGGAGTGAGTCTAAGGCCTAGAACTGTTTAAGAAGAGGTCTTTTCAGACTCCTCTTAGATCCAGACATTTAGACCAAAGTCTAAAGTTGAGAGAGAGAGAGAGAGAGAGAGAGAGAGAGAGAGAGAGACTGGTATTGAGAATTGGGCAGATAGAGAACAGCGGACCAGAGGATACAGTAGAGATTGCAGGTGATCTACCTACTCTTCACCCAGTGTGCCCACGGTGCCCCAGTGGAGAACTTCAGCAAGTGAAGAACCCAACTAGTGAATAGGTCAAAAGTCTGGAATCAGTGGTCTAAACTGGAGTTTTCTGATACAAAACAAGCCTTGGCCTCTTCTATTATGTTAAAATTTGAACAAAATATGCCAAAACATTGTTTCTATAAGTTCTAATATTTTAAGATTATTTACATTTAATAAATTAATGGTTTTTATACTCACACTTAAATATGACTGCATTATAGTCTCATTTGCTTAAACTTTGTCTATGGTATAAATAAAAGCAAAAGAATAATCTGCCTTAATTGGTTTTGGCCAATCATAAATCACCTCCTGGATTCAAAGTGGGTTTTGTGTCATTTAAACTGTGGGCTGAGAATAGCAGTGGAATATTTTCCAATGGAAACTTGGGCTACTGTGAGGAGAAGAAGGACTCAATACTGGAGAGGCAATCACAGATTTATTTTGTACTTAATGCAGAGCCATTTCTCAGATTAACTCATTCCAAGAGAAAAGTACTAGAAGGTATAATATCCTAGCCTCCAGAAATGGCAGCTGAAATCTGAGAAAAGGTTCTTTACAAAGGTACGATGCCATGAATACAATTAGAGCCCCTAACAGTTCTTAATATTTTCCTGTCAGGATACCCAGGTTGCATAGGGCTCCTCTGTAGGAAGCACTACCCTGGGCACACTCTGATAAGTTAGGTGCAGGTTATATGAAATTTCTGGAATGCTATTTGGATATCCACTCACATGTTTCTCACCAAAGGTTTTGCTTTATATTAAAACACAAGTGAGTGAAAGTGAGGATTTGTTCCTCTAATTTATTAATAAAAACGCATTGTCAGAGTTTATTAACTCTTACAGATAACAAATACCTTATATAATGGTTCATAATTTATTGAAACCCATCAAGATGCCTAGTTATAGTGGTTAAAAACTGCTGCTCTGGAGTCAAAACTCTTTGGGTCTGTGCAGAATGTGGTATTCTAGAATGTTAGTGCTACTGATAGCTTATGAGGTATATTGTCCTTCCATCCCTCAACCAAGATTTGAAAAGCCTTTTAATCAAGCTTTCTTCATGCCTGCCTCAGGCTGAGATATTTTCTTTCATAAGTGTCAGAACTTCAAGACCTGGTTAGGACTTCCTTTAAGAGTAAAAATGTCCCAAATTGAAAAGAGAGCCTCACCATGTATCAGTTAGGGTTCTCCAGAGGAATAGAACCCATAGGATGTGTGCATGCATGTATGTATATATACATATATATACACTAACATTTGCCTATATTTATATTCTATATATATATATACACATATGTGTGTGTGTGTATATATAGTTCATTATAAGAAATTGGTTCATACAATTTATGGAGAATAATAAGTCACAAGATCTACAGAGTAATCCAACAACCTGGGGCTCAGGAGAGCCAATGGTACAGTTCCAGTCTGAAGACTGGCAGGCTCAGAACCCAGGAATAGCCAATGATTCAGTTCCAGTTCAGAGGCAGGGGAAAAAAAAAAAAAAAAAGGCTTTTAATTTGAAGGCTGATAGGCATAAGGAATTCTCTCTTACTCAAGGGAGTGTCATCCTTATTGTTTTATTTAGGCCTTCAACTGAATGCATGAGGGCCACCTACATTATGGAAGGCAACATGCTTTACTCAGTCTGACAATTTAAGTGTTAATCTCATCTAAAAATACTCTGACAGAAACACCCAAAATGATGTTTGATTAAATATCTGGGCACCCTGTAGCACAGTTAGGTCAGCACTTCAATGAACCATCATACCATAAAACATGGAGAAAAGTGCATGGATTTTAGAGTGAGATGTATACAGCATTGAATCTTAAAGTGGTCTCTATCTTACGTCCAAATCTGAGCAAGTTTTTAACCTTCTTGAGCCTCAGTAGCCTTGTTTGTACATGGATTACTATACCCACTTCCTATGTTGATGTGTGAGGATTATGTTAAATAGCGTATATGTTATTAGATACACATATTGTGTATAATAGATACACAATAAAGAAAAATGAGGCCTCTGCCCCTGTTTTGAGGTCTATATATTACACAAATCAGTTAATATCTCTGGCAGAAACTTCTCGTGACAAATTATTTCATACAGGAGGTAACTGATACTGCTGTTTTCCTTGCCAATACCTATTCCTCATTTCTCCCTTCTATCTAGAGTACTGTTGTTATTCAAGTAGGAGATAGCAGACATCTACCTTAGAGATACCCTAGAAAAAGTACAACCCTCCCCAATTCCAAGTGGACAAACCGTAACTACTCTAATCCAATCATTATGAATGGCAATTCTGTTCACTGGATGCCAGTGGCCTAGGGGTGAGAATGTGACCTTTGTTAACCAATGAGAGGAAAGGTGAAGTATATTGAAGGACCTCTTGAAAATAATAATCTTTTAAAAGGAGAAAATAACATTCTTTTAAATGAAATGCTGATAAAAGCAGATAAATGTGTGAAGAAACCTTCCTCTGCCTCTTCTTTCTGACCTTTGAAATAAGTTCTGACAAGACAAGATGTGTAGATATGAACTATCCATCTGGTGACCATGAGACACTCAGGAAACAAAAGCAAAAGATGCAAAAGCCTGGGTCCTTGATGATATTGTTTGCATACTACATGTCCCTCCAGACCCGTTGTCATCTCATCTCATCTAATGTTAGTCTTTAAACCACTTTTGGTTGGTTACTCAGTTACTTGCAGCCAAAAGCATCCTAAATGACACAGAGGCCTTTACCAATTTTGAACAAAAGATTTCAAACCTCTTTAGACTGCAACAAAATTTTTAAATCATTGACTAGGCTACATTTTTTAGCATTGGACAAAAATAGAATTCTATGCTTCTATCATCTACATTTATTCATGCTTATATTTCAACAAGCATTGGTTGAAAGCCTCTAATGTGCAAGACACTGGGATAAGCCATGTAGGAGGAGAGAGAGGAGACTACAAAGATGAATAAGACCTGGATCCTGTCCTAAAGGAAACTTACAGCCCAGTTGGATAGATAAGAAACAATAAAACAAAAACAAAATCCATAGTTCTGGCCTTAAAAGGAAACTGGAATTTAACTCTGTAAATCACTAAAGCATGCACCTATCACATTTTACATTTTATTTTTATATGCCCAGAATCTTGAGCTAAAAGTGGAACAAAAAGAAAAAATAAAGAATAAGTAGTAAAATAAAAGAGAAGACTTTAAACAAGAGGGGCTGAATCACACTCACACTCTGCTACTCAAGTTGGAATATAGGGGCTAATGTGATTGATGCCTTAGCTTGGGGCTCCTGGAAAAAAGACAATGAGAAAGGCAGCTTACTCTACCTGGCTCCTTTTCAGCTCAGGAGTTGGAAAGCCAATACCAAACTGGATTTCTAGGTTTTCTGGCTTTAGTACAATATAATAAATAAGACTTTGGCAATTCATGTTAGATTCTTATACTGGGTCAGCACTTACTATGTGTGGGAGTGCTTCAAAATGACAATCCTCTGTACTACACTCCAAATGGCTTTTCATATGTAAAAATATGATGTGCTTTGTTCATTGGTGTTTAAAGCTTAACTAGATAGAAATGACTCTTCATCATCCACAAAATAGCTAGAGTAAGCCCAAGACAACTCCCCAAATAAGGGTAAAATCCAGCATCAAAAGGCAGCATGTTACAGTGGATAAATATTACAGGCTTGGGAGCCTAGCAGATTTGATTGCAAACCCTGATTTTACTGTTTTGTTCATGCGACCTTGGGCAAGTTACTTTACCACTCTGATCTTCAGTTTCTTTCTTTGGAAAATGATTATAATGACTTATTCTTTATAGAGTTACCACGAAGATAAATGAAGTTATATGTGCAGATTGTAGCTGGACTTAGCACATTTACTCAATAAATGTTATTCTTCTTCTCTTTATCTTAATTTTGATCTTGAATATATTTTATATTTTTATTAGTACAGTCAACTCATAACTGGACAGTAGCAGTAATATAAATAATATGAAGTGGCAGATCATCCCAGACTTACTTATTTTTCAATTTTTAAGTGCTTATCTATAATTACATTTGATTAGGAATAACTTTTAAGAGAATTCACAAGACTTTAAAAAATTTACATAAAACCAGTTTGAGATTAGCTGGGAAACTCATTCATTTTCATTGTTGTTGTTGTTGCAGAATGATATTCAACAATCATGAAGTGGGTACCTACTATGTATCTGATGTTTTATAGGGAAAAGAGAATTAGAGATGGGGATTCTTTATAAATACGAAAGGACATCTTTACTCTCCTGAAAGAGCCAATGAAACTTGAACTCTCTCCTGTCTTTCTTCTTGCAGCTTATGATTCATGTTTCTCCACATAGCAAGGAGGAGTTAGGGTGGCTGAGTCTGGAGAGGAAGATGGTTATTTTCGCCCCTCAGATTCCTGTGGCATTGTACTCTATGGGTGAGTCATCAGGTCAACCAGTTGGATGTAAGTAGTGGGAAGGTTATTCAGCAGAATTTTAGTGGGAGTGAGAGATGTAAATTCCCACAGGGAAAAGTCAGAGCAAAGACCAGATATCTCTTTCCAGGAGTCAGGCAGGACAGGCCTGCTTAGGGAGTGTGATACATGAGGTTGCAGTGTGGAAGAGGGTAAAACTTAGCCAGTAAAATAGCAAGCAACTACAGCGAAGGAAGGGGACACAGTTAGCAAGGAAATTTGGGGGAGAAGGAGAGAGCCTAATGATGTTTCAGAAATTTTCTGTGTGATACATGATGTGAAACCCCTGTTTCACCTCTTGACTTGTAGTAAATATGTTCATTACTCTTCTGGATCCCGTAGTCAGACTGGAATTTCCCTGGCTACAACACTACACAGCTTCCAGACTGGGGGAGGAGGGGTTACACATCACCAAGGTAGTTAAATAAATAGAAACAATATATAAGGAAAGATAATATTAGTAGACAAGGCCCAATCTCCAACAACATCACTTCCGGCCTGCTCCCTGTTTGAACTCTCACTATTGCTTCCAAGAGTGTTATTGTGAAAAAAAAAATATAGACAGCTTGTAGTGAAACACAGGGCTCAAGAGTAGAGAAAAGAAGGAATTTTGAAAAGTAAAGTAAAAGCAAATAAAATCAAGCAAACATAGCAGAAGGAATATCACTGGTAGCTAACAGTGACAAAGCCCTGGTATATCTTTTGGTGTTCCTTTCCCTAGAAGTTTTGAGAGAGAGAGAGAGAGAGAGAGAGAGAGAGAGAGAGAGAGAGAGAGAGGGAGAGAAGAAGAGAAGAGAAGAGGAGAGGAGAGGAGAGGAGAAATGAAGAAATAAATAAAGGGTCTATGATTACTTCACTTGTACATATGTGAATTGGTTGAATCAGATGTCCACCTGCTGACCATGACCAGATAACATTCTCTGACAATGGGGTGCGGGGTGATTAGAAGAAACTAGGAGCTGTTTTGTTGGAGCATGGGGCAGATGGGTAGAAGTGGATAAAATGCTTAAGGCAAAAAAGGCACTAGGCACTGGGAAGAGAGGTAGAAGACCAGGGAAATCACCCTGGCTGGTGTGGCTCAATGGATTGAGCACTAGCTTGTGAACCAAAAGGTTGCTGGGTTTGCTTCCCAGTCAGGGCACATGCCTGGGTTATAAGCCATGAAAGAGTCAACTAATCAGTGTTTCGCTCCCTCTCTTTCCTCCTCCTTTCCCCTCTATCTAAAATTAAATCAATTAATTAAAACAAAGAAGAGAAGGAAATCATGAAAAGACTAGTTACAGCCTCCTTACTTCCATATCAAGAGGCCAGGCCTTGGCCTTCTATATGCCCATTTAATAGCTGTGGTTCCTAAGTGTTAGAGTGCATTAAAAATACATGAGAAACATACTAGAAGCATATCTTTCTGGGCATGACACCCCAAATTTTCATTTAGTAGGACCAAGGTGAAGTCCAAGGATGTGCACTTTTCATGGATCCCAGGTGATTGTGATGCCAGTGTTTCTTGGTAGACTTTGAAAGACAGCAGAGCACATGGCCTAGAGGCAGCTGATTCATGAGTCTTGACAATATAAATGTGCCATATGAAGTAGTACAGGGTTTGTTAGGCCTTTAGGGCCAAACATGAACAAGCCCTCTTCAGGTATCATTCTATAAAGATCTACTTATTTTGGTTTACATACTTTGGACATGACCCTAACTTAAAATGTTGGTTTGGGTTCAGGTCTAGGTAGCTCATCATTTGAAAGGACTGACAAGGTACGAAATACAGTTGCATACAGTGCTCTGCATACATATACAGCAATTACTAATAAACCTCAGAGTTTCAGAATTAGTTCTCAACAAGCATATTACGGCATCCTTTGATAGTTTACTACCAAATTTAGATCAGTGGGTAATTTTTGTTTTTGCTACAACAGATAATGTTGATTTTATCATACTTTTCAGTGCAGAGTTCTGAGTAAGCAATAGAGTTAAAAAGTGTAGCATGAGAGCAGCCTAGACTCTGTGAAAACTGCATGCTGTCTGGAACATGCAAAAACCTTGCCTTGGAAACATTTAAGAGTCATGAAAGGGCAAATAACATGAGGGTCATAACTATGGCAAAGAAAGTATGGCAAAGAAACCTGTCTGAGTGAGCTAACAAATATTCTAGAATCCGAAGTGTCTGCAAACAGAAAAACTCTCAGAACCACTGTACTACAGTGGGATTTGTTGTTCAGGGACACTTGTGTCTCACTAGAGTATTGAATACAACCTGCCTGGACTCAATCTAGGCAGCAAAATCTAAGGAGTGGGCTAGGAGGAAAGGGAAAAAAGGAGAGAAGGAACAGAACCAAGGCCAAGAGGACTAGGTTTCTGAGATGAAGAGCTGACTCCACAGATTCTCTATCAACCGAGAATAACTTTGATGCTTAGGATTCTGATGGGTGAGGCAGAACATTAAAATCTACAAGAAGTGATGATATTCGCAATTAAGCAATCATTGCTAGCTTAAATAAGATTCCCTGGAAATAGACTGTGAGTTGGAGAGTGTCAGGCAGAAGGGCCACTGGAAAGTGATCTCAGGGGAAATGCCTCTTTGGAAATGAGGAAGGCATGATTAGGCAGAGGGAAGATTTGGCCTACAAATTGGTTGTAATTAAACCTTTGACTGATCCTACAGGGAAGGGTGGGATGGCCATTTAGAGTTGTCCCAAAATAAGTCAAAGGAGTTGAATTTTTATAACTCCCAATCAGCCATTCTGGTCTTGGCCTGTGCCTTGGAAAGGGTTATGACCTTGGGCAAGACATTGCTCAGTGAGGAACACAGCTGTGAACCTCAGCAGCTGATTTCCTCAGAAGCTGAAGATAGATACTGTATTAGTCAGTTCTGGCTGCCATAACAAAATACCATAGATTGGGTGGCTGAAACAACAGGAATTTATTTCTCACAGTTCTGGAAGCTGGAAAGTTCAAGCTTAAGGTGCTGGTCAATTCCATTGTTAGGTGAGGACCCACTTCCTGGCTTGCATGTAGCCTCCTTCTCTCCATGTCCTCAATTATAAAGAGAGAGAGCAAGCTTTTTGGTGTCTCTTCTTCTTCTTATAAGAACACTAATTCCATCGTGGTGTCCCACCTTCATGACCTCATCCAAACCTGATTACCTCCCGAAGGCCCCACTTCCAAATCCTATCATACTGGAGGTAAGAGCTTCAACATATTAATTTGGGGGGCACAATTCAGTGTCAATTTAGCAGGAATATCAATCCAGAAAAGAGGGTCTGGGCAAAGCACAACCGTAACCACTACAATAATATAATTTGAGAAATCATTGAGCAGGGGCTTTGTGGCAAGACTAATGGAAAGTGGTAAACAAAGACATGTCTTGGCAAAGGCAATAAATGGCTGGCATAGGCTAAAGAAGTTACCATTGCCCTAGGAAAACAGGCTGGATTTGGATGGGCTTCCATTCCCAACAGGAAACTGGAGACTGTCTCAGGAATTGAGATAAAGTCTCTTCCTAAAAAAATAGGAAATATCATTGATGTAATCATCAATGGGAGAAGGCAGCAGTTCAATATCTTTGTGCATAAGCATGCACAAAGGAAAGATCCTACATTATCCAAATACAAGGTATAAAGTATAATGAAAGTAATTCCAGATCATGGAGGGTCTGGGTCTTGGCTCATTGGGTTATTTGTAGCCACAAACCTGAAACTGAACTGTTATGTTAATTGCAGAATTCTCATTCAATGTCTATATAGTGGCTAAAAGTTCAAACTTCTTCAATGGTCTTTTGTTGATATGATCTGCAATTTATCTATGATAATGGATACTTACATGCCATGCTCCAAGGGTGAAGATGTGAAGTGTGACATCAGTGATGTCTACAGAATGGTGTTTTGTAGTACAGAAGGAAGGTTTTGCAGACTTCGTTTTAAGGCAGAGTATAACCTCCAAGGCTGAGAGACACCATCAACCTCCCTTTCATGAATCAGAATATTTGCCCACCTCCTGGCTCATTTTTCTAGATTCTGAGGTTTCATAGTTTTATATGTCACCTTTTCTTTCCCAATGAGTCCACCTCCATCTCCCATCTAGGTTTATTCAGAAACTTTCAGTGAATTTAGTAACATTTGACTTTTGTAGTCAGAGTACAAGGATATATATCTTGGATATACAATTCATTCTTATAGTCCTTGCCTGTCTATCTTGAAAAAGTC
Organism: Tonatia bakeri; assembly: GCA_004024845.1. NCBI lineage: Eukaryota > Metazoa > Chordata > Mammalia > Chiroptera > Phyllostomidae > Tonatia > Tonatia bakeri. The sequence continues at coordinate 21,065 of PVIA01000676.1, read as the reverse complement.
ATGCTCATCAATGCCAGTCCTGAGTTATCACACCAAGAATTTGTAATGCCAATTAACTCAAAATTTCCATCATGTATAAAGATTTATGATTACTACAGTGGTGTCCTGACTTACTAAAAAGCAAGCCCTGAGATTGCTAACACAAGGTGTGTCTTCAAGGATGAAAGAGTAACTTCAGGAAAATGACATTAGCTCATCCTTTTCTGTGCTGATTGTTTGAAAAACAAAATACCCTTTTTAAACAGAATTTAATTCATGCATTCATTTTCCCTTATGGCATTTATATGATACATCTTATACTCTTATTTTTATAATTATAAACAAATACTTCAAGTAATTCTGATGTATGTGGGAAATGCTATTTTTATGTCAGTGTTTCTGTTGGCCAGAAAAAAATTACATTGCTTAAGTTATAATAACAGTATCTCTTACAATGCAAAAAAAATAATAAGCCTGTTATATATAATATATAACTAGAGCAATAATAATATGTATGGAAAATCACCTAAACATTTATTTAAATTATGTAATTTATAAATTGCTAGAATATTGAATGACACATGTGACTCCAATTTTATTTTCTGATCAGACATTGCATGTGAAAAATGAGGCCAATAGTCGAATTCAGAAGAATGTTTTGAGTTATATGTTTACCTTGAACAAATTCTCCAAACAATTAGGCATTTGTGTAAGGGAATGAATAATTACCAAAAAATTCAATTGTATCTCCCTGGCTAAACTGTAGAATTCAGTGAAGAAAAATGATAGTTCACCCAAGGAAAAGATTGTGTGATGATTAGATTTGTTTTTCCCCACAAATTTTCTCCATTTTGCTTTTTTTAAAGCAAATAATAATTCCTAGATTTGGCAATATTTACTACCTTATTCTCATCGAGGTCAAAATTCAAGTCCTAGTGTGCAGAGCGGGAATTAACAATGATGTCTCAGGCTGAACTTTGCAGGTAATCCCACTGCTACTTTACCTGTAGAAAAGTAATATTTATTGAGCATACATTTATTGAACTAGGCTTGTACTTGATAAAGCTTCAATAAGTCATTTATTCTTTCATTCATTTAGTAAACACTTATTAAATGTTTACTCTTTGCCAAGCACTGGGAATACCAAAAAGAATATTGGCGAGTCCATAGAGAATATGGCAGATTCAAGAGATGTAGTCTGGTTCTCTAACCCAGATCATTTAATATCACAAAAACTGAAAGAGAAAAGTATTTTTATTCATTTTTATTTTAAAGATAAGGAAACTGAGATGTAGGTTCAATGACTTGCCCAAGTCCAGAGGCAGTGTTTATGCTCAAGTCCATCAGACTCCAAACTGCATCTTGCTCCATTGTGTCTTCCTTTTTGCTGAGTAAAATATCTTGTATGCCCTGTTTGGGGTGTGATGGTGGGAAATGAAATGTCAGTAAACTACTCAATGTCAAAATGCCATGGTATATATTCGGAACGCTTTTCTTTTCTTTTTCACTTTCTGTATATCTATTGCTCACATAAAGGGTGCCTAGAGATGATTCTTTGCCTTTTCTGTAAGTTAGGAAAAGAGATAAAACTATATTATATGATTGGTAATTTAGGGGTCATTTGTTGGTGCTGGTTTTCACAGGAGCTAAACCTGAGCAAGCTATTACCTTTAGACTGAAATTCAGTCGGAGCTGATAATCTTCAACAGTAGGTTGGTTGAGGTTTACGATTATGTCTCAAGCTCACTCCTTCATAGTTTGTTTCTCCCTCCTGAGGATTGTCAGGACTAACTCTTATCTTCTATGTATAAATGCTGGTGCTAAACCAAGGCAAGGTTTTAGTTATACTGTGGGGTGTACTTTGAATGATTGACCTGGGGCTTGGCCATTGGCCAAGCCCATTGGAAACTCCCCTCTAAGTTGTGCATTTTTAGGCTGTGGTCATCTTTGGGATTTCCCCCCCAAAATTTCTCTGTCATTATAGAAATTTAACAGCCCCTTTTCAGAATATTATACAAAACTGGGATGTCAAAGTAAGCACGAGATAATTTGTTTTACATCTTGACTTGTTTATTCCTTAAGTTCTTCCTTGTTATTAAATCTTTGCTAGTTGCATATTCTTAAATCTTTCTCTATTTGCATATTGAAGTTTTCTTGTAAAAGTCTCTGCTTTCCCCCCAAAATGGTGCATTCAACATTTCCTGACAGCCTGTGAGCCATAGAATTCTAGGTACTTTTGGTTTATTATAGCCAAGGCTAAAGAGAAAGTTTCTAAATAGCATTTGACAGGCTTCCAAAGTAATAAGAGTCAAAAACTAAATGTTTTGTCAAATACAGTGATACAATTCATATTTCTAGCAAGCTATTTCTTGGTATACACACACACACACACACACACACACAAGACATTCAGAAACAACAGATCATGAATATTTAAGTTGTTGGTAAAGGAACTCAATCACTACATTTTATTTATCATTCAGCATAATAAAATATTTGGCGTTGGAAAGTGTTCCTATAATGGCAGGCTGTTATGAAAAAGAAAAAGATCATCATTAATAGAAAGGTATCAAACTACCTAAATTATTCAAATTGTTTTATTTTCCAAATAGGCCCATTACCTCTGCATGTACTAGGAGACTAAAAAGATATTCAGAAATTACTGGTCAAAAACTATCTGTGACCCAGATACTGTTTGGATTTGCATGAGATGTTTCCAAAGCAGTCCGGGAAAGCCCACAAATTCAAAGCAGCTCTTTATCCTCACCCCATTTCTGCTGAGTCCAGGAACCTTATTTCATTTCCTGCATGGTAGGCATTTTTTAGGGACTAGGTAAGCCATGACATCTGCACAGCTTTCTGAGTCATTGTCGTGAAATGATACATGCTTGGGTGTAGTACAGCTACTTGGTTCCCAGAGAAAACAAACAAACAGAAATCAGCAAGGAACTTCAGTTTTGCTAAAAAACAAAGACAACACAGAATCAATTTTTTAAATTTATTTTTAAAATACAAGGCCTTCTGCTTTTAAGTTACCAAATGATATTTTCAAACCCTGAAAAAATATTTTAGATGAGAGCATTTGCTCTGTATGCCTCATTTCAGGAATTTGTCCTCTACCAAGAGTTCTGTCTCTGGAAGATTGGGACAGAAAGCTCCTGTTTTGATAGACCAGTGGGGCACATATTTATAGAAAAAAACCTATATTCACATAGCCTTAAAAGCAGTTTCATCATTTTTATTTACATAAAAGGCAAATATTTTTGATTCTGTTAACAGTCATGCACGACAATGTCCTAAGTTCTGGGCAGCTCTAGAGTCAAATATAGATCTTGCTCTCACAGAATTTAGAGTATAGCATATGGGAATGAGGATGAGGCATGCATACAAAGGCCCCTAACTTTAGTAGATTATGAAATTATAAATAAAGCATAGAGGACTTCAGAGGTGGAGAAGAAAAATAACATAAGTTAAGTCTCCTACTAGTCAGGCTATATTTAGGAGAGTACTCACATTTCTTAAATCTTTGAAATAAGAAATAGAAGCTAGAAGTGTTACTGCAAAATCCTTAGAACAACCACAAAAACAAAAAATTAAGCAAATGATTAATCCTATCTTCCTCTCCAGTGAGGAATAAAGTTGGGCACAAAACTGTTATCAAGTGCCTATCTTATGCTACACATGGTTGAGATATTAAATTTTCTAATCATAATAATATCTTAGTATTATTCGCTTCATTTTTAGGATTAACTGATGAGAGTAGACGTCAAGTAACTTGCCCAAGGTTTCACAGATTAAAAATGATAAAGTCAGGATTAAAGGCAAAGTCCAGCCTGCTTCAACTAAGCGGCCTTGAATAAGCAAAGACTGAAGAGGAGAGGAAACACAAGCTTGTGAAGCAATTTAAGGATTTAACCAGCAGTTTAAGGCTAGCAAGCTTAGGCAAGGTTGTGCTGTGGTAATAATACCCATCTCTTGGTGGCTTATAGCAACAAAGTCTATTCCTTGCTCACATTATAGGCCAGCTGCAGGTCTGCGGGGGCTCTGCTGTCAGTATTCTTCACTCTGGGGTGCAGGCTGAAGGAACTACCAGTATTTTGAACAGTACAAATCTCATTTACAGGTCTCCTGGCAGAAGGAAAAGCCCCTTAAAGCTTCTGTTTGGAAGTGGCACATACCACTTTTGCCCTCATTTTTTTGACCAAAGTCAGTCACATGGGCAAGCCGGATGTCAATGGGGCAGGAATGTGTAGTTCCCCTTAGGGGGGAGCAACAAATACTATAAAGAAGAATATGATCTATCATCATCTGCCCTCTTTTTCTCCTAAAACCATTTCCTCCCTTCTGGACCATATATTCACCCTCTCCTCAAAAGAGACAATCCAAAATTCATGTTTATTCATGGAATCTTGTGATACTGACTGTATTAGGTCTGAAGTGTGTTCGTTTTTATCCAGAGGCCTATAAATTAAGTAACAAGTTATTTGCCCCTACTTACTTAGTATATAATGTGATGGAACAAGAGCAGGACAAGGAAGAAGAGGAAACACACAACAATCTCTGGGTCACTGAAATTTTAAGATTCCACTGGGCAGCCACAGTGAGGGGCTCTGACCTGGGGGTGGGCCTCCCAGTTCAGGTCAATGTAGACCTGGGGCAACCTTGTTCTGTGGGATAGTGTGACATGTTTTGGATTGGAAAGAAAAGTAAATGTTTAATTTTTTTTTCATTAACCTGGACCAGACTGTTAAATAACTGAAAACAAGTCTTATTCTGGGCTACAGAAAAAAACTAAAATCTCTGTGATGGGCTGAAGATGTTTTAGGGACAGAGAAGGAAAACGAAGCAGAACATTGTTGAAAACAGTGACTAGAGGAACCGCAAAATCACTGTAAATTCCTACCTCACTGACTTCAGACTTCCGATAAAATCAGAATTGGCAGATAGAAGGTGGGGGCTGGGGGGATGACTCCAAGATGACTACATTTTCTATCTTAGATGGTTGGGAAAATGATGATTCTTTACATAGACATTGGGAAATACAGAATACAGATTTCAGAAAGGAGACAATGGCTTTAACTTTGGGTATTTTAGGTCTGCTGAGTGCTCAACATTGAGCTAAATATTATGATCAAGAGAAAAGGAAAAAGTAGAATTACAAGAAGCATGTTCAGACTCAGGTAGATCACAGTGCATTGGGTTAGAGAAGTCTAACCACAAGAAACAAAGGTGAAAATACCATGCTTGGATTTGGTTGTTGAGCTGCTCCTAATTAAAGTGGGAGTTTAGGAAGTTAATTCCCTGTCCTCCTCCTGCATTGTTGCAGAGGCTGTGCCCTATCTGTCTCTATGCTACTTTTATCACTCCTAAAAATGTCTGTCCGACGTCTGACTGGAAAGCCCAAACGTCAGAGTTTCCGAGCAGTCCTCTCTCGTTGCACAACGTACAACCTTCACTGCTGAGGAACATCCTTGGACAGGCCGTTCTCAAGGACAAAGCCAAAAAGGGCAGAGCAAGATTGGGAGAAAATGGATGATCTTAAAACCTAAGCCACAAAAAAGCCTGGATGGGTATAGGTCTGACCAAACCACATGTCGTGATAGGCATCCTTAGACTAGTACCATAAGACTCCATTCATCCTATTGGAATAGCTTACATTTTTAAATTTCTCCTCCAAAGGTAGGCCAAAACTCAATGATATTATCTATTTTATATGATGACCATAATTATTTTTCCAAAAACATGTTATTTATGTTAATATGTAATTGATTTATTCTTGTTTAATAAAAGTATTTAAATATTTTATTAATTAATATATTATTTTATATAATATTTATACCTAAATAATATTATTTTAGAATATGAGTACTTTATATGTCTCTGCTTTGATTTCTAAAACAGTTAACAATAGCCATAACACATATTTTATTTCACTTTATTTTTTCAGTTTTACTAAGGTATAATTGATAAAATTGTAAGATATTTCAAGTGTGCATCATGATGATTTGATATACATACATATTGTGAAAGGATTACGTCCATCTAAATAATTAGCACATCCATCACTTCACATATCTCTCTATATCTCTTTTTTATGGTGAGAACATTCAAGTTCTACCTTCTCAGTGTATTTCAACTATACTGCTACCCACTATAGTCACTGTACTATACATTAGATCCTCAGACATTACCCACCTTATGGCTGGAAGTTTGCTCCCTCTTACCAATTTCTCTCTGTTTCCTCTGCCCTTTAGCCCCTGAGCACCTTGTTTCCACATTCTGTTTCTACATGGAATGTAACTTTTTAGTTAGATTCTAAATATAACTTATTTTATGCGGTATTTGTCTTTCTCTGGCTTAAGAGTATTTTACTTAACATAATAATATCGTCAAGGTCCATCCTTGTTGTTTCAAATAGCGGGATGTCCTTCTTTCTCATGGTTGATAATATTGTCATATATATGTGTGTGTGTATCATATATATTCATATATATCACAAATTCTTTATCCATGTATTCATTAATGGACACAGGTAGTTTCCATATCTTGCCTATGGTGAATGCAGCAGGAGTGTGATAGTTCTTCAATATCCTGTGTTTGTTTTTTGATTTATACCCAGAAGTGGGACTGCTGAATCATATAGTAGTTCTATTTTTTATTTTGATTTTTTGAAGAAATGCCATACTGTTTTCCACAGTGGCTAAACCAATTTATATTCCCAACAGCAGTGCACACCCCTCTTTTCTCCACATCCTTGCCAGCTCTGGTTATTTCTTGTCTTTTTGATGACAACCATTCCAAAAGGCATGACATGATGTTGAACACCTTTCTTATACCTGTTGGCCATTTGTATGTCTTCCTGCAAAAATGCCTATTCAGTTCCTCTGTACATTTTAATTCAGATTGTTTGGGGTTTTTTGCTATTAAGTTATATGAGTTCTCTATATATTTTGGATATTAACCCTTATCAGATATGTGATTTGCAAATATTTTCTCCTATTCCACAGGTTTTTGTTGTAGTTGTCCTTTACTGTGCAGAAGCTTTCTGTTTTGATATAGTCCCACTTGTTTACTTTGGCTGCTGTTATCTTTTCTTTTAGTGTCAAATTAAAAACTCATTGCCAATACACATGACAAAGAGTCTACCTCCTATGTTTTCTTCTAGGAGTTTTACAGTTTCAGGTCTTAAAGTTAAGCCTTTAATCCATTTTGAGTTGATTTTTGTGTATGGCATAAGATAAGAGCCCAGTTCCATTCTTTTACATGTGACTGCCAGTTTTCCCAACTATAACCCATATTTTTAAATCTTGCTAGGATCCTCAAAATTTTTCAGAATATATATGAATCCTAAAACCAAAAAGCTGGAGAACATACGAGTTATATCATTCATTCCACCTATAAACGTGCAAATCAAGTATTGCTGCCACCGCCTATACTTTATTCCACATCTACAATGATTATCATTAGTTTTGCTTCAGCCAGGAGCTAACGCTTGTGTTTGAGAATGACAGGAGAGCCCACTGGACTCAAAGCATCCTGAGTGCAGGAACTGTCATCATTCCTGTAGATGTGGTACCTATCTTGGAGCCTTGAACATGGAAGTTGCTTTTTTTAAAAATAGTATACAAATCTACATATTTGACAGCTTGATTTGTTGACATAAAATGGATTTATTGGTTTGCTTGATGTTCAAAGAAGAAATTTGAAATGATATTAAGGGCGCTAAAATGATAAAGTGCTGAAGTGACCTGAACAGACACCAAATAACATTGTATTTTAAAATATAACAACCACAGAACAGTAGCAACTAACCTCATTAGCATGCTTCATGTATCAAACACTGAGCTAAGCACTTTACATTCATTATCTCATTGATTCTTGAAAGTAACTCCAGGAATTAGGTGTTATTATTCTAATTTAACAGACAAAGATACTGATAGTGCAGAGGGTTAACCATACAGCTTGCCTAAAGTCACACAGTAGTGAAGGACAAAGCTTGGCTTCTTTCTCCACCAAAATACACTCTAGCCCTGGCTGGTGTGGTTTAGTGGATTGAGTTCTAGCCTGCAAACTAAAAGGTTGCTGGTTTGATTCTCTGTCAGGGCACATGCCCGAGCTGCAAGCCTACTACCCAGTTCGGGATGTGTACAAGAGACAACAGATCCAAGTTTCTCTTGCACATCATTGATCTCTCTCTCTCTCTCTCTCTCTCTCTCTCTCTTCGCCCCCCTCCCCCTCTCCCTCCCTCTCTCTTTCCCTCCCTCTCTTCTCTCTCTAAAAATAAATAAATAAAATCTTTAAAAAATACCCTCCCCCCACCCCAAAAATAATAAGAATTGTTTAGAACCTTTATGTCCATTAGGTCGTTAACAGCAAGATGAGAGTCTTAGGTAATATCCCTATTTACAAACATGGAAACTGAGGTACAGGAGAGTCCTGAAAATTACCTCAGTGCACATTAAGTGCAGAGGGATCTCCTGCTCTGACATGAAGCCATTGTCCCCCAGGAAATTTGTAAATTCAACAGGCATTTCAATTGAACCAATACTCATTAAGTGTGTGTTTCAATGGCAGCCCCACTGTCTGAGATGGGGATAGACTGTCCTGCAAGGACTGAACTCTTCTCAGTATAATTAATAGATATTTTGAATACTACTCCTTGATGAATGGACTATACATACTAGGTAAAGAGAAAAGCTAGTGGTGTACAAAATAGGAAGTGAACAAGAAGTGATTTATGGTAGAGAAAGGGGAGAAATGTGAGAAATAGAAGCAAGAAAGACTGACTGCTTCTGTAAATGATTCCTGTCTATAGCAATTCCCTGAGGTATGAAGAAAAGCAAACAAAAGATCAAGATGTTGGGTTTGTGTTTTAGGTTTTTGACTTATTTTACCTGTGTGGCCCAGGGTAAGCCACAGTATTGTTACTGAGCACAAGGGGGGGAGGCAAGGCAATGTACTATTACCCGAAAGGAACCCCTCAGGTTCGTCATGTCCGCCGCCAGAGGAAAGAGGTTTCTCAATGCCAGAGATTCTTGAAAAGGAAAGGAAATGTTTATTTAATGCTATACAAACTTAAAGTAGTGACCTAATGTCTTCATCAAAATCCCAAAGTCCCTTAAAACACCCACAAACACACATAGTCCTTCCTTCCCTACCTTTGCCCAGTCTGGGGTACCATATCTCAGGAAAAGAAATAGAAGTCCGTGACTCAGGCAGCCCCCAGTTCTTTCCAGTAATCTGTGCTTGGCTGATAGGCCTCCCTCAGTTCCTGGCACCATCAGCTGTGTCGCTGGGATCTCTGCTAAAGCCGGGTGGTGGTTCCCCCTTCTAAAGCAGCGGAGGTCCTCACTCTGGCAAAGCTGTGAGGTTCTCCCTCCACTGCCCCAGCCGCGCGGTCCTCTCCTTGCATAATGGCCGTGGGAGTCCCCACTCTGCCAAAGCCGCATGGTTCTCCCTTATGAGTCCACAGCCACCTCTGAGTTTAAATCCCCAGGTCAATCCTCCTCTGCAGCCCCATTTCTGACTCCTCCCACAATCGGCTACACTTGCCAGCACTCTCATATCTTTCCAGCTTTACTGGGCTGCCATTGTGAGTCTGGGCAGGCGTGACCCCATGTCATGGAGCCAATCTTCTCCAAGCTCCCACACAGGCGCTGTAACTCGGGGGACCTGCCCCCAATTACATCTTGGTGGGGAAGTAACTTCCATTCCCCTGGCTCAGAGCATGGCTACAGCTATTTAACATATCTACGCAACCAGTTAAAGGTTATAGATGTGTTAAATGACCATACCAGAGGTTAGCTGCAAAGCTGTTGCTATGCAAAACAGCTCTCAATGGCCCTGCTCCAATTGTCCTTTCCCCCAACCCCACACCTGGCGGAGGGGCGGGGAGGGGGGACAGGGGGAGGGGGGCTGAGGACATCCTAATATTTTCTGAACACCTTGAGTTCTGGACCCCATTTCAAATCCCTATTTGGGGCTCCCCTCTTGCTTGCACCCTGTTACAGTATTGCTGAATCTGTCTTCTATCAATAAAATGAGGAAGTTGGGCTAGATCGATAATTTTTCATTTTTCCCCATATCACTCCCAGTCTCACTACCAAGAAGTAAAATTCTCAATACATCCTCTTTCCAGAAATAACATGTAATATATATATATAAGCTATACACTTAATAGATATTGAAGATCTTTCTCTAACAATACATGCAGATTTATTTTTCCTTTAAAAATAGCTAGTTAGTATTCCATTATATGAAGGAAATATAATTTATTTAGACAGACCCTTATTGAAAGACATTCAGGTTGTTTCTAATTTTTTGTTATTACAAACATTGCCATGGCTAACTTCCTATAGCAACTCAAATCTTCAATGTTTGGCAGAGAATACATCATTCTCTCTGGAACTCCCAAAGCATGTCCCTGAAGCCCCAGTGTTCCAGGAAGCATTGTTTGAAAACCACCAAATAAGACCATCCTAAATTTTCTTTTCTCTCTATTAAATGAAACTCTTTTCACCTTTAGTGTTTGTTTCTCTCACTCATTATTTTGTAGCGCCACCTAAGAGTCTCTAGTGAACTGATGCAACTTGTCTCTCAAACCAGAATATAATCAGTTTGAGGCTACTGACTGTTCAGCGTTCATTTGCTGTCCTCAACAGCCCAGTGTAACACTGAGCGAGACATAAGAAGTGCTCAGCAAATGTATAGGTTAAGTGGTATTAGAAGAGAATTGAGTTGGTAAAAAAAATACTTAGCCCAGTTGATTGTAGTTGTTTAAATAAAGTGTGAGTACATAATAATTAGCTCTGATTTTAGTATGGATTGCTTCAGTGGGTTAGATACAGTTTAACTGTCACTCAGACTGGGATGTATAGGTGAAATGGATAATCCTTCCATTCATGCTTTGCATTTTTAGGCTCACCAGCCATGCTCAACTCTGGAGGTACCTTTCATGTTGTATTCTATGCAAATGGAGCCTCCTAGAGCTGTGCTTCAGTTAGCTAAATTCACACAGAATACAACCTGATTTGTGTTGTACAGGGTTGAACAGGGCATCGATGAAATACATATGTACTACCCTCTCCTCTATTCTCAGGAACTTTGTTCCATCCATCATTCTGTTACCTAAATCTGTAGTCATTCCCATTGTACTTACACCTTCCATATAAGCACTCCTAGTCTCTTTTATCATCATAATAGGACTCCTATCTCTTTCATAGGTGAAGCTTTTCAAAAGAATAGTCTACATTCCTATATTTAACTTTGCAGCCAATCCACTTGGTGATTTTCAGTCATTATCTCTACTCTCTGGCAGAGCCACTATTCACCATCTCATCCTTTTAAAAACTCTCTCCTTCTTTCCCTTTTGTGATGGCATCTTTCTCTGTTTGTTCCCCCCACCCCCAGCTATCTGTTTATCTTCTTCAGGAGCTCTTCTCTCTCTACTCAGCCCTTATGTCTTCTCTCCTAAGACTCAGTCATCTGGCTCTGTTATTCTTAGTCTAGTCTCTTTCTGATTCATTGGCCTTGACTTTCCATTCTTTCTCACCCATATCATTCAGTCTAAGTCATCCTTGACTTTCCATTCTTCCTCATCCATTAACATTCCATCAGTCACCAAGTTTAGTCAGTTTCTTACATGTATTCAAATCTGTTTATGTCTTCTTATCCCCACAGTCATTCTCTAGGCAAACCACCATCTTCCTAAATTATTGCACCAGTCTCCTAAGTGGACTCCTTGACTCTGGTTTAGTTCCGTATAATGCATTGTGCTTTTGGTCAACTTTCTAAAACATATACCTGCTCAGATAATCAGATGTCTAATATTTTCAATAGTCTCCTATACCATTCAGGATCAAGCACAAATACCTTTTCTCAGCACTATTGAAAAACAAAATTCAACTGAGTAAATCTGAAGATCTAATTGGCTTTATTAGTTGATTCATGAATCAGGCAGCATCCCATCTAGCAACTAGAAGGGCACTCCAGGGATTGTACAAAATAAAAGGTTTTTATAGGAACAAGGGTGGGACAAGTGAGCTTAACAAAAGAAAAGAGAGGATCATTTTAAGAACAAGATATCTTCTTTTGAGGCAGAAGGCAAGGTATTTTTATTTTTGTTGAATTTATTGGGGTGACATTGGTTAATAAAATTATACAGGTTTCAGGTGTACAATTCTCTATGATACATCATGTATGTATTATATTGTGTGATTTCCACCAAAATAGCCTAGAAGACAATATAGGCAGTGAAATCTGGGACACTTTCATATACATATTCATGCAGGTTGCCTCTTCTTTGTATGGAGGCAGTAGAAACGTGGAGGGATCATGTGAGAGATTACCTCCTGATGCTTGACCAGAAAATTCAGGACTAATTGACTGAGATTACATTTCTAAGGAAGGTTGGAACAGTAGTTAGGTCACGTATTAAATCTAGATTTGGTACTATGGGCATCAGCACAAGTTATGCCACTTTGGGTCTGTGGTTTTCTCACTAACAGTACAATAGCCTTTCTTAATGTTGTCCTGTTTATCCCCCAGCTTTATCTTTCAGCTTTCTTCCATTTCATCCTCCCTATGCTTACACAGTCAATTCCTTCTTGGAATACCTGCTCTCATCTTCTACTTTTACCTATTTTATTTCCTTTTTTGTAACACCAACTTTCATCAGTCTTACATATCTACCTCAAGCATCATCTCCTCCAGGAAGGCATTCAAAGCATCAATTCTTATTTGACTTTCTCCCTCAGTTTGTGCTCAAACAGTTCTCAAATACAACCTTCTCTTCGCATTGCTAAAATGTGGTGCAATCATTGACTGATCTCTGTCCTCACACTGAGTGGTAAACTTCTTAATGGCTTTTTCTACTGTGTATTTCCAATACTTACAACAAAGAACTCATATTATTAGATGAATGATAAATAAACTGTATTTGATAGTGTTATTTTGAAGAAGAGTGGCTATTTTTGTTAAATTCAAATTTCCAAAGTTTGAAAATTTAACACATAAACTGTAATATTTTTTCTTACTTATAAAACAATGTTAGAGAGTATGCAAAGAAAAGGGGCCCTGATACCCTGTTGGTGGGAATGTAAATTAATATAGCTACTATGGGAAACAATGTAGTGATTCCTAAAAAAAAATAAGCGTAGAACTACCATATAATCCAGCTATTCTACTTCTGTATCTTTATTTGAAGAATACAAAAACATAATTTGAAAGTACATATGGACACCTATGTTCATTGGAGCATTATTTATAATAGCCAAGATATGGAAACAATCCAACTGTCCATCAATGGATGAATAAAAGAAGATGTGGAAATATATACAGTGGAATACTACTAAGCCATATCAAGGTAATACTGCCATTCGTAACAGCATGGATGGACCTTAAAGGTATTATGTGAAGTGAAATAAATCAGACTGAAAAACACAAATACCATATGATTTCACTATGTGGAATATAAAAACAAAACAAAATAAAACAAATGAACAAACACACATAAAAACCAACTCATAGAGACAGACAACAGATTAGTTGTTACCAGAGGGAAGATAATACATGTAGAGAGGGCAAAAAGGGTAAAGGGGATCAACTGTATGATGATGGATGGAAACTAGGCTTGGTGGTAAGCACTATGTAGTGTACACAGATGACAAATTATGATGTTGCACACCTAAAATTATATAATGCTATAAACCAACATTATCTCAATATTTTTTTAAAACTGGGTAGTTATAATTAATTAAAATATTAGTACTTTAATGCAATTGAAGATTAATTTTTAATGCATCTTTCCTTTAGTTAACCTATCTCCATCACATTATTAGAACATGTAAAGTATCAATAAACTATTTTACTCTATAGAAAAAAATGAAGGTGAGGACTATATTTGTTGATACTTTGTAACATTGCTAAATAAAAGTCAATAAAAAGTGGTCAAGAGAAACATAGGGGCAAAATATATAACACCTTATTCTTTCTTTTTTTTTCCACAAATAAGATTTTTTATTTGCCAACATTTAATGTCCATATTTTAAACAGATTCTTGGACTGGGTCTCATATCCATCAGCTTATTCACCTTTAGCACCTGTCTCAGCCCCAGTACCTTCCCCAAACTTCTACCTTCGCCATGAAGATCCATGAGTTTCCCCAATTCATACCTGGGTGTCTTCAGCATTTTGACGTTTCTAGAAAAGGCATCATGGAGCAGATAAATAGATCAGCAAGTCCTTTCTATGTCTTTTCCAATGTTATCTGGAATCAATTTATTGACCACTCCTTTCAAGTCATTTGTCTGCACCTCTCAGGTCATGATCTCCATAATCTTCTCCCGAATTTGATGGGCCTGTTGATGCTGAGCATAAGAAGTTCTACAAATCTGATTGTTGCATTTTTTTAGTAAAACCAATGCAATACACAAAGTAAATAACCATCGGTAGTCTTCACATTAACATGAGCTTCAATCTCGTCTGTCATTTTTGACCACCAAGCAAATTTTGTCATGGGTAGGGTCCATGCCATGGAAATTAGTCAGGCAGTTTTTGCTCTGAATATCCTCAGTAATTAGCTTCAGTTTTCTAAATGCCACTTCATCATTCTGCAGATCGGCTAGGCTCACTTCAAAAACACGGCCCTTGAGACCATCAGATACAATTTTAGTTCCTTGGGTTCTTGTGACTAGTGTTTTCCACTATGTCTAATATTGAATATAGCTCTTGCTTTTACATCATACCAATCTTCTTAGAAAATGTATCAATTACTTTCTCCTTGGCTGCCCTTTTGACACCTTTTGTAAGTTACTTGTTCTTGCCCACATCCATGGTGTTGCTCAGAGAGCCAAACAAAGGGCAGAAAAGCAAATCATGCAATAATTCAGGTGTCTATAACAACTTACTCTAAAATAAAGTGAGAGAATTTTCTTTCTTAGCATTTACTCTGGTCACCATGTAGATCCTTTCATTCTTGTTTTTCTGTTTTCATCTTTCTCCCTTGAACTCTTCATCTCTATCATCTTCTCATGAATGCTCTTATTTTATCTCCCACATCACCGTTTTCCTCTAGATTTTCTAAGTCTAGCTCCTCCTCCAGCCAGGTTTCCCAAGCTTTACGTGGCCCCCTTGACCCCTCCTTCCTCTCCCAGGACTGTATTTCCCCTGCTTCTCGTTTGCCTCCCAGCAACCTAAGCAGAACAATACTGGAAGTGGAACTGGCACTCTGACAAGGGAGAGAGCCATTGGAAAGAAAACTTTACTCATCAAGAAGGAGGCAAATATCTTAAAAATATCTGTGGGAAGGTGTTTGCTAAATCATCTGCTTCTTCAGATGTGGAACTTTCAACAATGGTTTCCACTTCGGTGACGGTGGGCAAGAAGAGCATTCTTGGGCTGGATGAATGAGCAGGTATGAAGAATTATAGACCTCGATAACTTAACCTTGAATAAAATTCAAGATTTTCCCCTTTATTCATGTTCTTTCTTTCCTTCTGAAAGCCCCGTTGCAGGAATTCAAAGGGCTGAGTTCTGCGATCAGCTGTGAGTCATGACTCCCACTAAAGCCAAGGAGCTCATATGTATGTATTCAGAGGAAGTATTGGGCCTTGGGGACTCAGATTAAATAATAACAGCCCAGTCGTTTGTTTGCTTATTTGCTTAAACCTTTATAAAAGAAGCAAGAGGCCTGCTGTACCTGAATGTCTTTTTATAATCACTTTAAAAAATACACAGTAGAATTTAAATTCCCACAGTAGATCTCCTGCATTATGGCACAAATAATAACATTCTATCTTACCCCATGCCCCAGGTCCGGGAGGGAGTCAGAGGAAAAGAGGCAGGAATGAATTTCTAACGTGCCAGCCTTTCACTGAGAAAGTTCTGTTTGTATCCCCAGGGAACTCAGCACTAGGGATTGAAATCAGTGTTCCCTGTAAACGGCATGAAATACCTAAACAGCTTTTATTTTTCAGAGCTAGATAGCTGAAGGTAACAAGGGCCACTTCACTGGCTTTGGGAAAGACAAAAGTACACAAGCTAGAATTCCACCCTGGACTTCTCTCTCTCGTAGCCTCCCCTCCTAGTTCATAAACCCCTTTCCCCTCCTCTCATGGGTTCTCCTCCCACAAACAAATCAAAAACATATCCAGTGTAAGTTCTCTTTGCCCTCCCTCTCCCAGAGGGTTTATTTTCTAAGTACAGACACGGCGTACTTTATTTAGTCAAGACAGCAACTATATCACGTATTTTTAAAAAACAGGATTATTTTTCTAACTTCTAAAATGTTAAAAAACTTTATACTCTGACATTCCTGTTATAATGCATTTTTTTATTTTTAAAAAGCCTTTCATTCACATTTTTTTTTTGGTTTAAAGATGTTATACATCAACCACTATAAAACAGTAAAAAACAGAGATAAATAAATAAAGCAAAAAGTGAAAGATCCTCCATTTAAAATTTCCAGAGGCAACCACTGTTAACAGTTCCCATCAAATTTATATTTAAATTCTTAAATGTGAAATGGAATATTGAAGGAACTGGCCAGATAGTATGTACTGTTGTCTCTCTTCCAGACCTTTCTGAGTTCCCCATTCCCCAGAGAGGTTTCTAGGGGCAGACAGGAGTGCCTAGAGGCCTCTGGCTTTTTCTAATATCAGCCCTGGAATGTTGCGCCTTCTCTGCCCAAGTACAGATCTACCTGCTGGCGAATTCCTTCCCTGCAGCTTGTCCTTGTCCTTCACTTTACAGCCTGAACATAAGTGAAACTATCTTCCCATGCTTCTAAACTCCAACTATTCCAAGATGCACAAATGCCAGGATTCAGAGTTTATTCTCACTGCACCCATCATTTAGCCTTTTTTTTTCTTGGCCTGAAACTTGACCCTTGGGCTCATATGGCAAAATAAGGCGTGTTTGTTTTTGTGTATAAACAAGATTAAACTAAACTAATAACAAACAAACAAATAAAACTTTGTAACATGGACATTGCTAGACAACTAAGGAAAAAAACAAAACTTACTAGGATTATGTAATAGTACTACTAATGATATCATCTATGGGAAATAGTTATTTTCCATATCTAAATCCTAATGTATACAATACTGATTAACTGTATCTATCATTCAATGTTTTATCATTCATTCACCTAACAAGGAAGTAGTAAGCACATGTTTATTGCTCTAATGAATTTTAACTTTGTGTTAAATATTGTTATTTCACACATATTAGATATTGTTTTATAAGTTAACACTCCCCTTCTAAAATGTCATCTCCATTCTTTAGAATGATTAAAGCTTCAAACACACTTTCCAACCTAAGGGCCAGCATGAACTGCCATATTTAATGTGACCCCACACACTTGACCGTTATTGGTGGGTCCGGTAATAGGAACTAGACCCAATCTAAGCCAGAAAGATTCCGTCTGTAGGAATTTTTGAATGAGAGCTGACAGCCAGTCTGTTTTTGTTCTGAGAAGGAAGCTGTGGGAATGGGATCTGAAACCCAGTAGCTACTGGCTACTTTGTTTCCTACACATGGAACTGAAGTTCTCAACTCTGGCTGCACAGTAGGATCCCCTCTGGAATCTAAAAAAATGCTTCGGTCCCAATCCCCAGAAACTCTAATTGACTTGGCCAGGGCTGGGACCCAGGTGTCAATATCTCTTTAAAACTCCCCGGGGCGTTAGAATGTGCAGCTAGAGATAAGAACCACTGAACTGGAAAAAAGTTTCCAGTGAGGAGGAACAGAGGCACCAGCAGCAGTGGTGGCCAGAGGAAACACACAGACACACACCAGTGGCAAACAAACCCCTGTTTGGGGTGTTCCGCAGACTGAATCGCTTCCTAGATTTTCTTTCTCACTATTCTGTTGACAAATTCTTTTTCAATTACCTGAGATATTCCAGTGTCTTTCCAATAAATCCTCCTTTTATCCTAAGCTAATTTAAGGTGCATTTGTGTGATTTGCAAACAAGGAAGTCCAAACTAGATTTCTGTTTTTGTGCTCTAGCTTAATAGATTTTTACACTTGTATAATAGTTTCTCTCCATTCTGCTCTCGCTCACTAATTTACTATGCAATGATGCCCACAATATTCCAGGTTCTGTGCTCCTTACCAGGAATACTAAAACGAAGAGACTATAGAGTCACTTTATTAGAGCAGCTTCCATTCCGTTGAGATAAATGGCATGGAAAAAGAGCAATAAATGTTATAAAGAGGTATTGACTAGTTACTGTGAGAGCACTGAGGAAAACTCTAGTGTGGTGAAATCATGGAAGCCTTCACAGAGCAGGTGGTCCTGGTGTTGCCTCTGGAGGTGTGTACTAGTGTCACCTGGTAGACAATGAAGTGTTAACATGAGGAATTCCATAGCCAAAGGCTCAGGGTTATATGAGACTAAGGCATATTGGGAGTATTAAAGTATTTTTGTTATGGCTGGGGCTGAAAGTTCATGCTGGGGATTGGAGAGGGCAGAGAAGGGGATAGAGCATGGACACCTGCATTTTGTCCTGTGGCTACTGCAGAAACTTTTAAATGGTTTAGAGAGAGCAGTGCTATAAACAGATTTGCTGCTGAAAAAGATCTCTCTGGGTAAGTGATTGTGCAGAGACCAGATTAACAGGAAGGAATCAAGTGAGGAGGACATTGCAACTGTCCAGGAGAGAAATGTTGAGTGAGGTGTATCTTATCAACTAAGATGTTGATAATGAGAACCTAGGGAAAAAATTTTAGAAGGTAGATTTCCCTGGCTAGGAAACCAGTTGAGATCTATTAAAGACAGTGCATGTATGTGGGCAGTAATGAGAAAGAAAGATGAGTTTAGTCTTAATGAGAAGTAAACCTAAAGAAAGAAGGCTTGCATATAAGGAGCATGGGGGTATATAGGTAGAAGAAAAACTGCTTTCAAAGGGAAAGGAGAATAAGTTACACAGCTAGAAAAGCATGGTGTTATGGAAATTAATAATGTCTCTAATGACTTCTGTACTGGGTTTAAACAGAATGTAATTATCCACCAACTAAGGTTTCTTTTTTTCCCCCTAAGATCTATCTTGTTTTCACTCAGGCTAATCAAGGGTCTGATTATACCACCAAAAGCCACTGTCTTTCTCTGAGTCTCCTCCCATATCCCAGCCCCAAGAAGACCAGCTTTATCCCTAGTCTGGTCGTCTGGCAGACCAGGAAACTGGAGCTAGATGGAGAGTGGGCAAAGTAAGCAACTAGATGTCTGGTGTTAACCGGCTTAGCTCTGATGACAGTGGGACAAAATCCAGGCCAGCTCTGGGCTTATTGGCAGGTAAACTGGAGGTAAGTCTTCTCTAAGAAGGTCTGAGGGACTCTGGTAGGGAGCAATTGAAGGGGGTGAAGGTAACTGTAGTTGAAACTTTTTTTATGCAATTACAATGTGGGAACTTGATATTTATAAATTAAGATTTCTTTCTTTATTATTTTCCTTGTTTTTTTCCTAGGCCCTTTACCTTAGCAAAGGGTTATTATTTAGATTTTAACTCCTGACTACTCAAATCTACTACATAGTCTGCATACATAAAATTTCACATTCATATACATATATACATATGATTATGACTCTCACGGACCAGAGGTAGGGACACTCTAAAGTGTCACAGTTATGGGGGCAACATAGGCAGTAGGATCGGGGGGAGTCTGGTGAGGGAGTTCTTTCTCCTCCAAGTAGATTTCTACCATAGCTCCTTATTATACTCAGTGTACAATTGAAACCCTTTTGCCCAAACCATAAGGCCTACATGCCCTGCCTCCACCTCATATTATACCCTTCCCCTCCTGGACTAGTTTCCAGTTACTCTGACCTTTCTTTCTTTTTCCCCATTGAGCAAACTAAGTGATGGTGTCCAATATAGACAATTTCAACAATATACATATTTAAAAATTAATGTTATGCTGGATTTAAGTCAGGGCTTGAAATATGAGATAAGATAGAAAGTAATTTCTTAAGAATAGTGAAGAAGAAAGAGAAGTTGGAAGGAAGAGACTATGGAAGGAAGGAAGCAGGAGGGCCCAGGAGCCTAGCATGGAGGCTGGAAGGAGCTGCTGTTGAAGTATGACCTTCTCCGACCCAGCAATTTTTCAGAATGTGCCTCTAGCATCCAATGGGCAGTCAGAATTTTCCTTCCTGGGAAATGGGAACTATAAAGGCAAAGAGAAGTGTCGAGAACATTAGAAAGAACTTAAATGAAAGTAAATCCTGAATGAACTAATCTCTTATGCACTCTAAAATACCTTAATTATAAAGGGCCTGACACCATCTTTTAGTAAGCAAATCAGATAGAAGAAACTACCTCACTTAGAAATTGGAATAATTCATAAACAGCTTCACTTCCTTTTATCCTCTTAAACACTGATATATCTGGCCCTAAGTGGAAAATGCAATATACTTTAGATCAGTAGTCTCCAAACTCTTTCATCATGTAGCAAACTTGTACAGTGCTAAATTTTCTGTAACCCAATTAAGTTCCAATATTCATTGTATGCTACTTTGTGCCATACAAGGCTCTGACAAAACTAGTGAGTGAGTAAAAGTGTGTATGTACAGAAGGGGATAGTTCTGGCAGAAAGGGCAGAGGGAATGGCAAAAGTATGAGCCAAAAAGGAAATGAAGATTTTCAGTTAGACTGAAAATTTTAATCCATTCTTGCCAGCTGAAAAAAGAGAGCAGGATGATATCAGGTACACAGACTCATTATTTCTGCCAGGTTGGATGTCATAGGAATTTGGAACACTGATTTTTGAGGAAGGGGACATGGGGTAAGGGGATCCAGGCAGAGTAATATTTATCAATAGTAGTACATAGGTATAGGAAAGAAAACAGTCAGAGTTAGTGAGAAAAGCCTGGTTTTCAATGACCCATCAATAAAAGCTGAAGGACAGATAATCACTGAAGAGAGGAAGGAAAAGTTTCTATATTCTCATCCTTGCTGCACTTGATTTTGTCCATCAGGCCTGCACCCTCTTCTTCTCCTTCTCCTTTTTCTTCTTCTTCACCCCTTTCTCCTCTTTCTTCCTGTTCCTCCTCCCCCTCCTCCTCCTCCCCCTCCTCCTCCTTCTTCCTC